>CM060605.1:40668146-41238146 GCA_030578255.1 Tiaroga cobitis
TACACTATATTGCCAAAAGTATTGGGACACCCCTCCAAATCATTGAATCCAGGTGTTCCAATCCCTTCCATGGCCACAGTTGTATAAATTCTAGCACCTATAGGCATGCAGACGCTTCTACAAACATCGGTGGAAGAATGGGTCGCTCTCAGGAGCTCAGTGAACTCAAGCGTGGTGCAGTGATAGGTTTCCACCTGTGCAATTAGTACGTTCGTGAAATTTCCTCACTACTAAATATTCCACGGTCAACTGTTTGTGGTATTATAACAAAGTGGAAAGCAATTGGGAACAACAGCAACTCAGCCACGAAGTGTAGGCCACGTAAAATCACAGAGCTGAGGCGCACAGTGCGCAGAAGTCACCAACTTTCTGCAGAGTCAATAGCTACAGACCTCCAAACTTCCTGTGGCCTTCAGATTAGCTCAAGAACAGTGCGAGAGCTTCATGGAATGGGTTTCCATGGCCGAGCTGCTGCATCCAAGCCTTACATCACCAAGTGCAATGCAAAGCGTCGGATGCAGTGGTGTAACGCACGCCGGCACTGGACTCTATAAAGGTAATATCTATATTTTACATGTGACATCGATGCATCGTATCGTTAGACGTTTGATCGATGCATCGATCCAACTAATTGTGCCAAGTGTACAGTTTGGTGGAGGGGGGATTATGGTGTGGGGTTGTTTTTCAGGGGTTGGGCTCGGCCCCTTAGTTCCAGTGAAGGGAACTATTAGTGCTTCAGCATAGCAAGACATTTTGGACAATTTCATGCACCCAACTTTTTGGGAAAAGTTTGGGAATTTCCCCTTCCTGTTCCAACATGACTGCACACCATGCACAAAGCAAGGTCCATAAAGACATGGATGAGTGAGTTTGGTGTGGATGAACTTGACTGGCTTGCACAGAGTCCTGACCTCAACCCGATAGAACGCCTTTGGGGTGAACTAGAGCGGAGACTGCGAGCCAGGCCTTCTCGTCCAACATCAGTGCCTGACCTCACAAATGCGCTTCTAGAAGAATATGGTCATAAATTCCCATAAACACACTCCTAAACCTTGTGGAAAGCCTTCCCAGAATAGTTGAAAACCCTACGGATTAAGAATTGGATGCCATTAAAGTTCATGTGCATGTAAAGGAACACGTCCCAAAACTTTTGGCAATATAGTGTAAATATTACAGCAGCACTCAAGATGCATGAACTCCACAAGTTTTTGTGTTTGTTCACATGGTTAGTGTCATATATTTGGATTAGTGAACCATATATATTGAGAATCTGAAAAGATTTAGTGGGAATTTAAATGGGAATCTGATTCTTTCATTATATGTGAAATTATACCAAAAATAAACAATACTTCTGGACTTCCTGCATTCATAGATCACTGCGATATCATTGATGAATCAGCAGTTTTTGAACGAATGTTTTGAATGAATGATTCAATGACAAAAACATTTTTAACAGTCACTTGTTGTGGCTCTTGTTGTTGTTCAGGCGAGTGGTCCCTGAATCCTCAGACGGTCTGCCTGATATGGAAAGTGTTTGGTGAGGCTGAAATCGACCTCTTTGCCTCAAAGAACAACACTCATTGCAGTGTTCTTTTCGAAAAACAGGGATGCGTTGGCCCAACCGCCCCCTTTATGCATTTCCCCCCGTCTCAATGATACCCTAGGTTATTGAGCGGGTCATGGAGAGCAGATGTCCAGTCCTCCTGGTAGCCCCCTGTGGAAATCCAAACCGTGGTTTTGTCTTTGACCGCTGGCCGATTCCGTTGAGGAAAGACCTCCTCATGCAGGCGGAAGGGACGATATGGCACCCACGACCCGATTAATGGGCTCTCCACGTGTGGCCCCTCAATGGGTACCCGGGGCGATCTAGCACGATCTATGAAGCCAGGGCCCCTTCTACTAGGTGCCTGTATGCTTCTAAATGGTCAGTGTTTTCTAGCTGGTGTCTAGACAAACGTTTTGTACTTGTGTCATGCGAGGTACCAGTGGTGCTCTCCTTCCTACAAGAGCTATTAGACGCGGACAGGACCCTGGCCATGCTCAAAGTGTTTGTGGCAGCCATCGCAGCTTATCATGCTCCGGTGGCTGGCTGGTCACTAGGAAGAAATGACTTGGTGGTACGGTTTCTGAAAGGAGCCAGGAGGCTTAACCCGTCCAGACCTCCATCTGTTCCGTCTTGGGACCTCTAGACGGTCCTTAGGGCCCTGAAGGGACCACCGTTTAAATCGCTTCAGTCAGTTGATCTCAAAATATCTCAAAATACTCTTGTTAGAGACTGTTCTCCTGCTGGCACTGGCATCTATCAAGCGAGTTGGAGATTTGGAGGCGCTCTCTGTGAGCCCCTCTTGTTTGGCGTTGGCGACTCGGTCGTTCTCAAACCCAGACACGGCTGTGTGCCTAAAGTGCTTTCAACTCCGTTTAGAGCACAGGTGATCACTTTATTGGCCCTTCCTCCTTCCTCAGACCGTTATCTGGAGCGTTCCGTAAATGTTCCGCTGTGATTTTGTCAAGCGTTTAATAGACACAATTCGCATGCCCGTCACTGAGAGTCAAGCGTTTTTAGTTCTTCATCAGTCACGTTCACACCAAGGAGACAGGATGAGGAAGAATTGTGAATGTATTAAAAATGACTGATGGCCATAAACATTCTTGAAATGACAGAAGAAGATTATTGAAATGCATCATTTAAAGGGATAGTTCACCCCAAAATTTAAATTCTGTCATTAATTTAATTACTCGCCCTCATGTCGTTCCAAACCCATAAGCCTTTCGTTCACACAAATGAAGATCTTTTTGATGAAATCCGCAAACCTTCTATCCCTCTATGACACTTTTAGTTTGTTAAAGTTTGTAGTGTTAGCTGTCTATCGAGGAATAGAAAGTTTGAGTATTTTATCAAAAAGATCTTAATTTGTGTTCTGAAGATGAACAAAAGTTTTATGGGATTGGAACGACATGAGGGCGAGTAATTAATGACAGAATTTTCATTTTAGGGTGAACTATCCCTTTAATTAACACTCTTTCTGGGGTCTATTTTTGCCCGCAAATGTTAGCAAGCATAGAGTGAAGGATTCAATTACTCGTGTGCACATTTGTCGCTAACCTACCACCGTAACAGAAATGGTCTCTGAACGAATCAGGGAACGAATAATAATTAGTATTATTGTGTGAACTGATTTAAAAGATTCGAAACATCAATGGATCTAAATCCCTACCTCTATGGTTGCTCCAAAACAATAAACTGGTAGATCCACGTTATATCGCATCTCGAGTCTACTCGCCATTGCCAAATTGAAAAATCGTCCAAATTGCTCATGAAAAATCTGTATTTGGATACAACCTCCAAAAACAATACACACACGTCTCATTTTAATATTTCTTACCTATATAATCTATCAATTATTCAAAAATGTTTTATAAAATTTCAAGTGTCATGTTTCAGGCACGCCGTGGACAGCTAACAGCCGCAGCAGTATATGTTGGGGTCCTTCAGCGTCAGACTGCTGCTTTCTCTGGACAGCATCTTCGGCAATGGCGGATTACGATAACTACGATGACCGGGATCGGGCTTACGGGAGCTTCGGTGGAGGAAGAGGGTAAGAAACCCGCACCAGAGCAGCGGTAGAGCATACTTGAGAGCGTATATGACAGGAGAAAGCGGGTCTGTGTGTGTGAACGCAGTTCTGCGGGAGCTCGAGCGAGTGTAGGCCACGCAGCCCCGCTATGATGAATGGAGGCCGGGCACGAAACTCAGCCCACATGGGCTTCATGTCTCGCAGCCGACTCCGCATTTCACTGTCCGTGGACTTTATGTGAAGCATTCCTGCTCACTTATCTCTATTGAATATGATTATGGATATCATGATTGTATTGTTTTAGTAGTACGACAGCGTATTTTAGCACGATCTGCACTGGGCCTTGAACGGGTCTGACTGACTCCCCTCTATATATATCACTCCCGATTCGCACGTTACGTTGCTGTTTATGAGGAGTATTATTCCTGAAAGATACCGTGGTACTTTCACCTTTTTGGACATGCACTATGGTTCTCTTCAATATACTTTGGAGAATCATATAAATGACATGAATACAAACATGTCCATTCTGTTTTAGTTCCCGCTCACGTTATTCTCGGATCAGCAGCATAAGTCCATGTCCAGTATAATAAACACAGTTTATGGTGTTTTCCCTCCATCAGATCAACCTGATGTCATCCAGATGTCTTTACTTTCATACGTGCACGCTGCCTTTCACAGACATGCGTGACATTTACCAGTTATTGAGTATAGAAAGCAAGTGCCTGTTTGATGTATGCAAACCTGTCAAAATGGGTTCTTTACCTTTTGGTTACCCTGATCATGCTGCGTTATTGATTGTATATATATATATATATATATATATATATATATATATATATATATATATATATATATATATATATGCCCACATAGAGGGAATAAAGCCTTTCTCTGCTGACTGCTAGTTATTTAAGTATATAGTACAACATTACTAAAATGATGATTACCACATTCAGGATATACATCTAACTGATGATGCATACTATATAATACAGGCAAGCAGATGCGCCCAGAAAATGAATGCAACATCCTAACTTGCACTCTAAACATTTTCCCATAGAAGACCATTATAATGAAACCTAGGTGTGTGTATCGTCACTGGTCTCATGATTCAATTCAATTACGATTATCATGTCAACGATTCGATTTCATATCACGATGCGTTGCAATATTACTGCACATGGCTACATTTTCGTCAATGAATACAAGCTGTCAGTTGAATATATGAACTCCCTTCTTATTTTATCTCCTCCAAGAAAGTAGGCCTACACTTCCTGAACGTAGTCAAACGAAACTTAAGTCTGACAGGAGCTAGGACAAATAAATGCTATAAAATGAATGAAACCATCAAGTTGTGACTTAGTTACAACAATGCCCACACACACGCTGTAAATGTTAAAAGAGTGGGTGCATTTTTTTCTTACTCTCTTTTGCATTTCGCCTCCCTGCACCATTTTATGCTAGTGAGACAAGTGCGTATCCGTCGAATCACGTCAGAGAAACATATGTAGGCTATAACAGCTATAATCGATTATGGTCTGTTATTGCATCGACACCGAATCGTCTACGGCCATATCGCAATGCATCATAGAAATGAATAATTTTAACGTACAGATGAACCCAGAATATGAACTCAACGTGAAAGATTTCCCCATTCATATTTCATTTCATATTCTGGGCTCATCTGCTGGCTTGTATATGAAATGCATCATCAGTAGGTTGTACTGAGTTTGATCTTTTAATATCACTGTCTATGGCCCTGTATGTAAATCTGGTATTAAGATGTGTTTTGGTCGATCGGATCACAAGTAGATGAGGGAGACGCATTCCCATTTACACCTGGAGTTTTAATCCGTCGCTTTTGTCCACTTTCAACCACATGAGCATCGTCTACACTCCGAAAGCAATCCGGTCGAATGCGTTTCCGACTACCTCTCGAAGTGGTCAAAACATTTTAGACCCCGTTTACACCTGTATTTTGCGTCGGCTATTTGTTATCCGATCGACCAAAACGCATCTTAAAGGCCTAAGTGATTTGTTCCAGAAACATTTTTTGGTACGCTGGTTGAAAGTCTCTTCACATTCGGTGCGAATGCAATGATACAATGTCCTACCCGTCTGTCAACTAGGGGTGTGCACGAATATTCAAATTTTCGATTTGTAATTATTACTCGAAAAATAAAATACTATTCGAATTTTACTACGTTGCTTTGCTGGGCGTAAATGCAGTGAATCCATTAAAATCCCAAGCACTAACTCGCAGTTATAATTAAATGCACTGGGTGGCGCTGTGGAGTGTGTTAACAAGTTGTGTGTATTTGATCACATAATGTTGTCGTCTGCCTCGCGAAGTCTGGAATTACTTCCTATCTTACTAAATGGGATTACTTTTGATCAAATTAATTAATTAATCTGAGTTATAATATCATCACCACAATGAGAAACCACATGAAATCCAAAGTCGAATGAGGAAAGGGCTGTCTATCACTGCATCACGACTGCAGGTAAGCGCAGCTGGACCCCGCGTGTTCCGAGATGATCACTTATCTAATAGCAAAATGATTTTGAGACATATAATTCCTTTAATTTCGTTGAGGGAGACCGGTTTAAGAACAGAAAACGCAAAGTGCTGTTAGAAACTTAGAACACCGTTATCTTTGTGTCTCTGAAGCGTCTGTCAGCAAAGCGCCTTTTCTCACTCGATCATAAACTGCTGGCGGCGCCCCTGCATGTGGATATTATTGTTTTTCTCAATAAAAACGTGAAGCAATATAAACACGATAATCATATGCAGACTCGAGTGTGTGCGTACGTTCTGTACGGTATCTGGCGCAATCTGCTTTATTAGGCTTTTTTTCCGTTCGCGCTGCTTGAGCATGCTTTAAATAATGCTTTTGTTTTTTTATATTTTTTGTTTACACATAGGCCTACTGTTGATGTTTTCAACTAAAAGAAAACTTTAACATATATTGTAAGCTTGTTGTGTGTATTGCCTAATCGTAAACTTGTTCAGAAATGGTGACAAAAACATAAAAAAAATTAAACTAAAAAAATAGTGTTAAACGTCATTTAAATAAGCGAATATTCAATTTTTATGAGCCCGAATATTCGAATGCAATATTTTTGAAAAATGCCCATCCCTACTGTCAACGTGTGTATTTCCGTACCTCCGCGCACCTGCATCATCGGCACGATTCATGCAATGCAGCGTTAGACAGACGTCAGTCACAGAGTGCCGCAAACAAACAGCGGTCACCTTTTACAGTTCCTTCTGAACCAAAACAACGAGCTTGTGCTGCGTTCACACCATAACTACAGTCATTTAGAAGAGAAACCTGTGGCGTTATATTTGGGGCGGTTCGTGACTCGAATTTCAATGGCTACACTATCAACGTCGAAATGAACCTACAGCTCAGTGCTCTAAGTTGTTTGTTCATTATTATTTGCGAACTTCAGGCGTGTGCATGTGATTGTAAAGTGCGCGAGGGGTGGCGTGTGCTCGACCTGTGATTGACAGTTGGATGTCACACTCCCCTGCGCTGATTGGGCCCGAGGATCAGGGAGCGGTGGATTTTTGCAAAACAAATAACACGCTCCAGGTGGAGTCAGAAGCTCGTTTTTTTTTCTTTCTAAAACCACTTTATGTTGTTCTGTCGGATTATAGTGTCGATTTCACTGAATATGATGTTCACAAAAAAATGTTGCCGACGGCAGCTTTAATACCTTCTCTCTCTCGTTTTGTGACGCTTTGAAAACTGCTGTACACGTTCATGTGTTTTGAAAGAGGCATGGCTTCGAAGACTCTGAAGGACTCGTGCTAGGGCTGTCGCGATAACCGCAATATTGCAATACCGCGCTACTGAGAGCCCAACCGCAGAGGAATGCAAGTAACCGCAGCAACCGCAAACCGCGTTTTCTTTTTTCATAAGGCCACCCTTCGTAGTTCGTACCATGTGTATTGAATGTTAAGTAAGTTAATGATAACAAGAGTGTTTATCATGGTGATTTGTACAGAGGCTTCGTGGATTTGCCTAAAGTAACAGACAGTGAAAGTGATCGACTGAGCGCGTGCGATTACCTGCGTCTGTCTTTGAAGTCAAGTCATGTATATTCGTGAAAAGGTTGCCGTTTCCAAGGAAAGCGGAATATTTGTCGTATCATCCTTTTAACGTGTAAGAGTATTTACCATGAATGGCGGCAGCGCTGGTCAGCATTACACAGTGCGAGGAAGCCGTGGGGGGCGAGTCACCCATTGAATCAATGCCATTGGTTTATTAAGTGAAGCATTGCTTCAGCTTTGCCCAAAAGTGAAGCATTGCTGGCCAGCTGAGCCTTGAAAAGTGGAGCTCAAAGTTAAAAAATAATTAACACCTTGTTTCATTACATCTATCATTTAAGGAATCAGCTTTTTGAACGTTTTTGTTGAATGAATGGTTTAATGACCCACTCAAAGACAGTCCGTTGGCGTAACAATGTGCGCGCTGAGTGACAGCCTTAGTTTAGTTTCGGTTACATTGTTTTTGTGTATGCTGACCACATCATAACACGTATTTATATAGCAACAAATAAATATAAATAAATAAATGGCGGTAATACCGCATATCGCGCTATTGAGCCACTCAAAATTACCGCAAGGGAAATTCCTTCACCGCGACAGCCCTAACTCTTGCTTTCAAAGCTAATTTGCTCATGCTAGCCGCTCCTAAAATTACCCTACCTTTAATACCAGGTGCAAACTGGGCCTCAATGCATTAAGACACTTTAGTGTTTTAGGACATCAGTTCTGTGGATGTTTTGCCCTCCTTCAGTTAATCAGCCAATTTTACACTGCTATCATATGATCTCTACAAGCTTGATTTATTGTCTGTCATAAGTATATGGGTCAGGGTACCATGGTATTTCCATCTGACCACTAAGCCGTTGTACCACCACAGTACTTAAAGGTTTTGATGTCAAATTTGTTCTTGAGATTGATGATTTCTGTGAGTACCCAGTAGCAGTAATCTATCATTTGCTGTGGACGGCACAGATCTGAAAACATCAGACGCGCTGGGCTAAGGTGGAGCGGAGAAGTCACACTATATGCTTGTTTCGGCCCTCGGCCTGACACCAAAGGAATGTCTCTGGCGTACTGGATCCCAGCGGAAGCTCGCACAGATTTGCAATCTACTGTTACAGAAAGTAAACCAACATACTGTGAGAAGATACATTTTGTTCAAAGCACTTTCCATCTGTCCAATAGCTTTTGCATTTGTCACCTTTTTCACCAGTGATAGTATGTGGGCCAAGCCAATATGACATTTGGCCATTTTGAGAGTATTGGCATCCGCTGGTATCTGTCTACTATGTAGACTGACAGAAGTGTTAGTTGCCAGTTTCAAAATATACAGAAGCCTTGTCAACAGATCATGCTAATTTTTATGTTTCAACAATACCCATTTCCTCTTTTTTTAGCACTTTGATTACTTGAATACTTGTCATAAGTGTTAGTTTGATTTAAGCCATTTTCATCTTCTATCATTAAAGTGGACTAATGCTTTTTTACATTTTCAAATATCGTGCTGTTTGATCATGAAAAGGGTCTGCAAAGTTACAAGGCACAAAGTCAGTCCCGAGGGATTTCTTCTCTATATCAGTGTGAACTGTTTCTGAACTCCCTGAAAACGCCTCCATTAGTCTTGAGGATTCCTTGAGATTATAGTCCTCCAGGAACGAACGTCACAATAGTCCTCATTTAAATGATTTTAGCCCAAGGCATGCACAAAATAAAGGGTTGAGGACTGGTTGAGTTGCATTGATAGGGTGTTGAAACTTGTGGTTATAATAAAGGGTGCGACGTTTCCAAAACAACACGTTCGTCGCAGATGAGCAATCACAACACTGTCCCAGCCGACCAATCAGGGCACATTGTGCTTTTCGGAAGGAGGGGGCTTCATAAAGACCGAATTTAAACGGACAAAAATCAACCAAAATCAAGAATTTGTTATCGGGCATTGGCACTTTAAAAAGAGATTTTTTTGCTGATGTTGATTTAATTTGATTAGTAATGGCCTGTAGTGTTTTAGTATTGTAATTTAAATAAAAGATGATGCATACATCTAATATATGGGTTAGAATAATCTACACATATGTATGTAAAAATGCCAATGGAAATCAGTTTTAAGGGTCAATATTCCTACTTAATGGACAAGTTAGTTTCTGTCAGTGATGTAGAGATATATAATATCATTGAAAGTATATGCCGATTTCTACTGGTCAACTATTAAATGTTAAAGAAATGTGTGTCAGAGGCAAGGTTTTTGTACCACAGATTAACCCTTAAAGACCTAGACCATTTTTGGAGCACCTGCATCGCCTGTTCTTTTCTTTGTTTTTCTAACCCATTATAGCAGTCAGCATCAAATGCCATACATCATTTTAAACAGGAGAACTTGAAGTTTCAATCTATCTCATTTAAATAATCCAGTTTTAGATTTATTTTGTCTTAGAATGGATGAATTTACTAGATTTAAGAAAAACGGCCGCATATTTTTAGTGATTTTTTTTTACTCAACTCAAACAAATCCTCCTGAATTTTTCTTTTTTTTTTCTTTTAGAAAGCTGTACTTGGATATTCTACATTTCCAGATGTAATTTTGACTACATGTTACAATCCCTAAGCAAGTTATAGCCATTTATTACAACATTATTATAGGCGATTTTCAGTGAAAAGCTGATATTTTTTATTTACTGACAGTTTAGATGTGTTCAAAAAAGTTCAGGAAGTAAAATAAATAGAATGATTGTAATAGAACACTGAAGTAAAATAAACTTTATATATATCTATACACACACCCACACACACATACATACATATACATACATGAACTACTTTCACTTTACCTCTGTGTCTCAGTTCAAATTTCCAAAGAAAGATGCTAATTGGTCGTGCAAAAGACCAAAAACTATGTTTATTGGTTGAGTAGATGATAGTTTCAACCAATCTGGGCATGGGGTGGGACTAAGCATCAACAATCATTCATGATTGGATCAGAGGAACAAACCGCACGGGTTTCTTTGACGAATTAATACAGAAAAGCCATGAATCTCCTCTTTATGGGACGTTTTAAAGCATACGGATTGGAGTAGCGGTTCAAAAGTTCTTAAACATTTAAGAACAACAGTTATTCTTTGCCGCCGGCGGCCGTATAGGTCTTTAAGGGTTAATGTGAGCTCACTTAATATAGCACCCATGTGTGAATCCGATACTTCAGGGAAAACACCTATCCACCACTGCAGTTCAGTGTGACTCATTCTTGTGCATGTGTATGTGAGGTTCTTTGTATAATGCAAAATCATTGGATGAAGGATCAACCGGTGATTCACATTTATAGATCAATAATTTAACCGTGGTATTCCTGTTATTTCTAGAAGATGTAGTGTTGACCAGGTTGTTTGTGTTTGGGCTGCAGACCCCGAGGTGGTGGCGGTGGCCAAAGCGGACCCCGAAAGCAGAAGGAACTTCCCTCAGAGCCTCCCTACACAGCGTACGTCGGCAACCTGCCCTTCAACACAGTGCAAGGAGACATAGATGCCATTTTCAAAGACCTCTGCGTCAGGAGCGTCCGACTAGTCCGAGACAAAGAGACAGACAAGTTCAAAGGTGGGCTGATCTATGCGTGTTTAATGTGGGACATTGTGTTTGGTTACTACTCATACTTGGTTTTAGGAAAGCATTCAACTTTGTGCTGCAGACATGAATATCACCTCAAAATGTGTGGCTAGTTTACATTCCTGTTGCACAATGGGAAAGATGTGGCTCAAGCAATGGCCAGGTCAAGGGTCTGACCCTAAGGGAAACCACACGCTGTTAAAAACACATTTTAATGAATCGAACATCAATTTGAACAAAAGCGTTTGCTAAATGGTAAATTGTTTTCTTGCTCCAGGTTTCTGTTATGTAGAGTTTGATGACTTGGAATCTCTAAAAGAGGCTTTGACGTATGATGGCGCTGTAAGTCACTTATTACACTTTATTCAGTTGTTTATCATCTCATGCAGAAGTAATGAATGCACCGTTCACTAGTTTGAGGTCAGTGATCAGTGAAGCACCGCTGTTGTAGAAACATTGTAGAAATGTGAATACAGCTTTGGTGAGCATAAGAAACTTTCCCCCGAAAAACTTAAAACCGACCCCAAGCTTTTGAACGGTACTGTGCTGTGTGATGTATTGTGCGTTCCTGATTGTTCTTTTACAGCTACTAGGCGACCGATCTTTGAGGGTGGATATCGCTGAGGGCCGAAAGCAAGAACGCGGCGCCGGCGGCTTCGGCTTCCGGAAAGACGACAGAGGAGGAGGTAGTGTGTGTGTAATACTGCTGTCATTCATTAGCACAAGTCTTTTATCTTAGTCTTCTGTTAGTGCTGTTTACTCCCATTGTAGCGTGCTTTTCTGTGGATATTTGTTGCATGTTGCAAGTTGTTTTTTCGTTTTAAATATATTGAAGTGCTTTGAGTCTCAGTAAAATGAGCAATGCTAGGACTGGGTGGTCTGGTTTTGTTTACAGTGGAATTGTCAATCGGAAGTGTTCCTGTCACACTCTGTTTAGTATAAATAGTGTTTTTCATTCAAATATAATGATAAAATATAGCTGCGAGCAGCGATTACGGGCCCAAGCCGGTGGCACCGCAACCCTGGTGCCTTTATGGTTATTGTGCACGACGTGCAAAAACGTAACCCTGCTTTGACTGTCGAAAAGAAGTGTGCTGTAGAGCTTGCATCAGTGTGGGCTCTGCAAAAGGGCACATATCAACTACAAAGTATGTGTGAGCAATAGGGCTGTGCTCAGAATATCGATACAACGATATATCGTCATGAACTCCTGGCGATACGCGTATCGATACAGCAGCTGCCGTATCGATACTTTTGTGCTTTTGAATGTAGCCAATTCAGGGCTCCAATTTCGGCGCGGGACTGCGCATAATTTGAATAATTCCCGCAGTTTATAATGCGGGAAATTCCCGGAAACATTGATTCACTTTAGCATGTAGGTTGTAGTATTAGTAAATGAATCCACACAGATTATAAAATCAAATCAGTCATTTTAAAACTTTCTATGAGACGCAATTTCACAAACAGCGTGAGTTCAATGCAGTGCTGCGTCTCTCTCTCTCTCGTCTCGGGCAAGCGTCCAGCGCTGCAGCCGGTGAAACTACACGCTCACGGTTAGGAGTCGGGACATGACGGAATATTCACTTGCATAATCGGGCCATCGTGACTAAAGTTGACCATTTGCATGTCTTTAAGTCTTACCAGTTTAAACATTCAAACGATTTTAAACTATTCAGTAGGCCTAATTGTGCGCTCTCTGAGAGTTGGTTTTCTCTGCGTGCATACATAGACTACAGTGTTTCCCCTACAATGTATTTAGCAACGGCGCAGCGCCGCCACTGGATTTTCAGCACCGCTGCAAAATCTTCACATGATCAGTAATATCACGACATCCACTTACACACCTAAAAACACTTGAGACGTGGCGTGCGCCGGTGCTGCTAATGCGGTGGCTCTGAATCCACTTGTTGACAAGAAAGGAGGAAAGAGCCACATATGGAAATATTTTCGGTTAGGCTAATGTCACGTTGCTATAAGGGGCCGTTTACATAGCGCGTTTTTCTGCGCGTGCAAATTCGTTATTTCAAATGTAGGCGCGCGGGAAGCACGCTAGTTTCTCCAGGCCGCCTCTATTCATGGTTGCATAGCAACGACAGACGCCACGGGAGAGAGCAAGCGCTTTTAGAAAGGAGAAAGCGGTGCTCTCCATGAGGACGAGGAAGTAGCAGCAAAGAATTAATTGATTTCTAGCCCTTGCATTAGCTTTACTACTAGATATATTTATGGAGATGAGAAATAAAAAGCCGCCCTGTGCAGCTCTGATCAGCTGTTCCGCCGAGCTGTCGATGTTGTTACGGAAAGGCCGAAGCTGATCGGTTGGTTTTTGTCACATGGCGTGTTGAGATGAGATGTTACGATGTTTTCATCTCGCCACGCGTGCCTACAATTGAAATAACGCATTTGCGCGCAAAAAACGCGATATGTGAACGGCCCCTAAAGTGGACTCGGGTGCGGTTGTATCCGGGTAGTTTTACGAGCAGGAGTACGTGAGCACAGTCTCGGACCGACACCCGAGTGCTGTTATTAGTCCGCCAGAAAAGCAGTTCTAGGCTTATTCTTGGCTGGATAACTCTTTTAAAAAGTCTTTTAAAATGAAATACGAACACAGTTTTGGATTAAATAAAGGTACAGTCAAGTCAAATAAAACACTTGATTGTTCATGTTTGTTCACTTCATTCATTGTGCATTAAATAATGTTAACTTAAAACTTTTGATTTTAAAAATGTTACAATTTAAAAATTAAGTGCTCACAGATTGGGTGTGGCCTAAAATTTTCAATAAATTCTAAATCTTTTTCTGGGTTGTGCCATTTCATTTTCCCCTATCAATATCTACCTTATAGCTGAAAATGAACACAAAACAAAAACGTGAAAAATCCTGTCTAAAATTATAAAATGAAGGTTTCTGTTTGTGACCAGTTCAAGGTGTGTGCTGCAATAATCACCTTGAATCTGTTGATGGTATGTCGTAATTGTATGTCTCAAAATGTCAATTTCTATCCACAAAACTTGCCAGAAGTCATGGTTTAAGGGTTTATTTTTAAAAAAAAGTTCTTCCGGAGGTACATGTCCCCGGCCCCCCCGCCCCCCAGCACCCCAGCCCCAGCACCCCCCCCCCCCCCCCCCCCCCCGCAAGTGCGCGCGACTTGGTAACATGCTCCGGCACGGCACAGCACCGCTGCTGGAAAAATTTCTAGGGGAAACACTGGACTAGAGTAAAGCCGCCTCACATACAGCTCGCGAGATTATATCGCTTTAACAGACTAAAACACGCAAAATGATGGAAAAAATTTCGTTCTTGGTAAGTATCCTCTAAACACAGTTGGTTATGTCTTAAATAAGCATAAAGATTTTTAACAGAAACGGCAATTCCCCGGTTGTATGATGAAGTTAAGCGAGATATTCTGCTGTCACTCTCTTAACCCTGAGCATGTCAATCAATTGTTGTTTCTGCATAAAAATTTGAAAATGTAATCATTTAAAATGATTTCAACGTAGAAGAAATGACTTTGTTTGGTGCACATTCCAACACTTAAGACCTGTTAAATACTAGGTGTTTAAAAGAGTTTGAGAAAACTAAGTTAAATTTAAGTTGTTACCGTTTTTGCTTTTATTAATGTTTTAAGTTTTGTTTAGTCATTGAGCAGTGTAGACATGCTTCAGTGTCACTATAATTGTCATTTCAGTTATTGAGGCAGAATTTAAAAGCATTTAAAAGCAGACTTTAAAAGGAAGAGCCATTCTAAGCTTTTTTATTCATTTAACTCATTGTTTTTCAGTTATCACAACTGTTATAACACTGGTTATTCAATAAGCAGATATTACTGTTACTAAACTCAGCTCAAAAGAAATTTAAATTCCAAATTGATCCATATCGTGATACATATCGTATCGTGGCTTTAGTATCGTGATACGTATCGTATCGTGACATTGTTGGTGATACACAGCCCTAGTCTTGACTTCATGCTGACCGAGTTTCGTGGTGTTTGGATTAATTCTCTAGGAGACATATATCAAAAATAAAAGCATGCATTTTCCAAACAACCCATAATAGCTGACTTCCTGTTGAGCTGTCATAAAACTTAGAGCATGAAAGTTGTTCGGCCCGATGAGATCTAAATATGTATCGAGTTTCATATTACATGCAAGCATGTTTGATATATGGACAAGTGTTCGAATCTCGTTCCAGGGGGCGCTGTCGAGCCCCCCTGCCACGCCCGGGTACCAGCTTCAGCCTGGCCCTGATGGCGCGGGTTCTGACCTGTGTGCAAAGTTTCAAGAGTTTTCGAGCACGTTAAGGGCCCCAAAACCTTGAAAAACAAAAATAAAGGCATTCTCACTCAGCAGACAAATCCCCCTCCCCTCAAACACATGGAGAGACGTAGGGTCAGAGAGAGAGGAAGAGAAAATTCTCCAAAATATCCACTTTCAAACCAAAATATCTGACTTCCTGTTGGTCTGAGCTAATGACAGTTAATTAGAAAGTTGTCCGGCTTGATCTGAACAATATTCGTACCGAGTTTTATGATTGTAGGTAAAACTATAAAACTAACACCCCCACGTTTGTCAAAAGGTGGCGCTACTGAGCCCCTGCACCACGCCCATTTCTGAAACTTTGCACATGTCTACTGGCTAATAAATGTGATGTGTCTGTCGAGTTTCATGCAATTTCAAGCATGTTAAGAGTTTTAAAAGCATCAACAAAGAATAATAAAGTTTGATGCGTTGCCACGGCAACAGTATCTAAGATATCAATAATCCTTTCACAGGTCTACATCTGCCGTGTGTTTACATTATACACATAAAATTTGAAGCAAATCGGGTAAAAATAAGAGGGTGATTTCAAAGCATTTAGAAAGTGACACACTTCCTGCTGCCAGTTGGTGGCGCTATAACTTTGACTCACAATAGTCACATCCATGTGATTGTCCTCTTACAGCGAACACACTGCTGAAGTTTCATCAAGATCAGTTAATGTATGCAGAAGTTATAACACACTTCCTGTTTCACGTTTCTCGCCATAATTTCGTTTCCTCGCCACGGCCAAACCGTTCGAGATATCAAAAATCCCCTGGCAAATTTTCATCCTCAGTGTCTTGACTTCACGCTGACCGAGTTTCGTGCCGTGTGTTTGAATTCTCTAGGAGGAGTATTTCAAATTCCATTGCATGCGTTTTCCAAACAACCCTAAATAGACGACTTCCTGTTGGGCTGGGGTAAAAAGTAAGAGCATGAAGGATATATGAACCGGTGAGATCTATATGTGTACCGAGTTTCATATTACATGCAAGCGTGTTTGATTTATGGACCAAGTGTTCAAACCCCGTTCCAGGGGGCGCTGTCGAGCCCCCCTGCCACGCCCGGGTACCAGCTTCAGCCCGGCCCTGATGGCTTGGGCGCTTTTCAAGGCTTGGGCCCTAATTAGCCTTGGTTTCCCCATACTGCCTTTGCGCAGCGCGATTTTATTCACGGTGCTAGGCAGTCTGGATACCATGGACCAAATTTTCCCCTCAGCGAGGGGACCAATCACAGAACAGGGAGGGAGCAGCAAGACTATGACGACGTCCATGTGACACACCGAAGCAGTTTGTTTATACCTATGGATCCAACATGGCAGCAGACGCGAAGTTACCGTTCGATGCAGCCTTAGATATTGTTCTAAGTAGTACTAATTTCTGTCGCTCTACATGCGTCATCTGGTATAATCGAAACGATTGGCCATGAGCTACATACAGGCTATATTACTACTACTGACACGTAGCGGACTTCTCCAGTCATTTAGTTCGGTTAAATCCTCCACAATCAACTGCAAACTCTTTCACTCTACTTCTGTTGTAATGACTGTTTACATGCACCCTCATAATGCTATTATAATGGGATTTCGGCAATATCTTGATTAAACTTTACCTCACGTATACAATACTTTGATCAAACGAATGCAGTTAAGCTCATAATCGTATCAACCATAAATGCAATAAACAGGCGTGTAACGCCTTAATCACGTTATTACTGCTCTGACCAAAGTGCGCGTGTGGTCGGACGTACACGAATGACGTGTTCAAAATAACTTCTGAGTTTATTCACAAAGTTGTGTGAAGTATTTCCTCCACTCTGAATCGCTGAACTGTCAGCACAACTCGTTCTGCGCAGTCTCTGCTCATCTTCATCCTGAGACGGCGCGAGGAAGCGCAGGCGAACCCAGTTACAGCGGCACGGCGCTGAATAATATCCAACACGTCCACAGAAATGTTTTGCATTTGACGCAAGTAGATTAAAACGGTGGCCAGTAACACACCTACCGTATGTGAGTTTATCAGTTGTGCTGAGCATTGGGTTTTTGAAGAATGGCGGTAAAAAAACCACACACTTCTTAGCTAATAAGCAGAACAAAAAACGACAGTGCGCCTTATAATCCGGAGGGCCTTATATATGGATGGTGAACACACGTTCACCAAGACGGGGAGACAGCGCAGGGCGACTTACGCCACTATCTGCCAATGGATCGTGGATGCCTGGGCTGATATATCAGTCTCAACTCTGTGATCCGAGCTTTCACGAAGGCAGGAATAATCTCTTTATTCAGCCAGCTCACATACCCGTATTTACTTCCTGTTTTCGGTTGAAGTCCACAGTAGTTGATTGTCGAGTTCGCGCGCGCGATCAAACCTCCTCCGTGTCTTCAACATCTGATTCGGACTAACTATCCGTTTGAGCTGATATTCTCAGAACACCACACAGCACCGTCATCGGCTGACAGTCTGAGTCTCCACTGTTGCGTAGTTACCAATGATTGCGCGAGCGCACTCGACAATCGCCTACTGTGGACTTCGACCGAAAACAGGAAGAAAATACGGGTATGTGAGCTGGCTGAATAAACATCATTTTTATTCACATCTTTCACATTTACTGCAGTCAGATTCACCGTGTTCACTCACATGGCTGTGCACTTGTAATGACACGTTAAGGTTGTTAAGAGGCTAAAAGCAGGTTTAAAACTTGCCCCGTTTAAGTCAACAGGGTGCAAATTTTAAAAAGAGGATAACACGGTGTAGGCAACACCGGTTTTTGTCGTTATCTGTACTGACAGCACTCCAAATTTACAAAAAAATGACCTCAATATTAAAATTGACCGGAGTTCTCCTTTAACATTTGAACAACGTTACCATGGGAGTGAACGGAGTTGTCAGAACGCTTAATAAAGTTTGACTTTATCTGACTGTTTTGTTGATATTCCCTTTAGCACATCTAGTGGATGCATAACGCAAACCCAGTCAAACGTTTGACTGCAGTATCTTATGCGCCTTATAATCCGGTGCGCCCTATATATGAAAAATGTTCTAAAATAGGTCAATCATTGAAGGTGCGCCTTATAATCCGGTGCGCCTTATAGTGCGGAAAATACGGTATGTGCATGGCTCATTTGAAAATTTTCTGTTTTGAGTTATTTTTTTTCTTCCTGTTTTTAGACCTTTAGAAGTTAAATGCGATATTGTGACGTGCCACATCCAAGGTTTTGGCCCGACCCCCGGTCCCTAAGCAATGCTCAATAATACCTTGTGTCTTCTGTCTCTTATTCTGAACTGTTCTGCTTTTGTTTTATTGTATATTGCCGCCGAACCTCGCACTGCTCATACTACACACACAGAGCTTTTCTTTAGCTGGGCTTCTCACATTCATTGTTCATTTCATCTTTAGATCTTTTTGTTCTCTTCTGTTTTTCACCCCTCAGTAGAAAAACTCTTTCTAGCTCCTTGTCCTTCGCCTCTAACAAACGGAGGGCTTTCTGATAGGCCAGCTGGTGTCTTCCTGTACGCAGTCTTGGCTGATGATCTGATTGGTTCAGTAGACGCGTTATCTGGGTGGGCCTCTCTTTCACCCCGATCTCGCCTTTGAATTGTTGCCCCTATTAAACAGCCCCCCTGTCCCTTTCAGGCCGTGGTGGCTCACGTGGGGGCCGAGGAGGGGGACGTGACCCCAGAGACGACTACGACCAGTCTGGAGGAGGTGCGGAGAGTGAAATGGGCAAGAATTCGATCCTTTTGGGCTTTGGCTCTACATACAATAATTTTTTTTAGCAGGAATCTGAGGACACATCTGTTGAAATGCTTTTACCACAGATCGTTCAGAAGTGTTCCTCTTTTGTGAAAATGAAATTAAAACATGTCGACAAATAAATATACTCAACGAACGCCTAGTAAGCAAGAGAGCGTGGGGAACATTATAGTTTTATGAATGACTTTTTAGGACAAGCAGTGTTTTTTGTAATGAAAATTTCAAAGTAAAAAAAATGTGTAACAATAATTATTATTATTGTGACATTTTCATTACAATTGAGTCCAGTAATGAATATGTCTGGGCACTTTATTATTTAACAACGTGAAAATTCAGAATAAAATCAGCATACATTCAGTACAACGTGTACTTTTTTCCACACTACGACACAGAGCAATTTTTTTATTTGTTGTTGGGGTGAAAGATAATTGACATTGATTATTTTTGTGACTTTCACCCTATTACAGAAAACATGGTTCACTCTCTTTTACAAATTGAGGGAGTCAAAATGAACATAAACCTCATTGAAAATAACCCTGAATATTTCACAGAAATAAATGTAACTGAGCCACAGGACTTGCATTATTGGTATTGTTTGTTTGTGTTTTGTTAATGGCTTTTTCATAGTTAATTTCAAGTTGATTTTTGTACATTGATCTCAGGGACTCCATCTCATTGCCATCAGTCATGTTATCAGCGGATTTCCTCCCTAATTGAAGTTGTCTATAAATACTGATCTTGGATCAGGCTTATCACAAGTCTTAACTTCTTGCCCAGAGCCTTTCCTGGATCAGTATTTTGGCACAACTTTGCAGCGGATTGGGAGAGTGATGCACCAGTTACTCATGCCTTTCCTTTCCGCTTCCTTCTCCCACAGGATTTCGAGATGATGACTTCATGGGTGGGAGGAGTCGAGGAGGCGGGCGCCCAGCGGACAGAAGGGGGGGTGGAGGCATGGGACGCTTCAGAGAGGGTGGCGGACCTCCCCCTCGCGGAGGCTCGACAGACTTCAGAGAACCTTCTGACGGTCTCGCCGATTTATTCATTCTCATGAGAGCAGATAGCCTTATATGTGTGCTTTAAAGTCAACATGAAATCAATATGGACCCCATTTACTCCATCAACAGCAGGAGCATGTTAAGTCTTTTAGCGAAATGTAGTAGCTTGCTCTGATTTTCAGCTGTACACCAATCTATACCAATTTATTCATATAAATGGCTAATGTTACCTTGATGCACAATATACCTGTACCATATCTAGAGTATTTTTTGTCTTAATATTTATTAACTTTGATGCCTAATCTTTACTTAAAGTTAATCATTTTAAAATCTACAAATTTAGACCTAAAACCTTTGCCAAAGTTGTTTGTTTTATAACTTAGGCAAAATAGTATCAAATTATTGGTGTAACGTTACAATAAGGTTTAATTGGAGCATTATGAGCTATGAGTAATACATTTGCTACAGTATGTATTAATCTTCATTAATGTTACTGTTCATGTTAGTCCAGAGTACATTATCTAATGTTAACAAATACAACATTTGATTTTAAATGTTCAAATGACATTGACTAATATTAATCAATGCCGTAGAAGTGTTGTTGATTCTTTGTTCATGTTAACTAATTTGGTTAACTAATGAAACCTTACTGTAAAGTGTTACCAATTAAATGATATTAGCCATTTATCAGTTATTGAAAATATCCGGAATCAGAATTGTAATATTTCTGCATCCACAATGTTAACCAATTGAAATGGAAAATAATGGGTTTTAGAAAAGCTGCATTGTACCCTAAAATACTATTGTTTTAGGGTATATTGCAGCTTTTCTAAAATCTTTCATTATTCAATTAATTTTTAATTTGATGCCAAATGATCTTTATTCAGTTGAAAGGTTATAGTTCCCAGCAAGTTGAAGCTCAAATAAATACGGCCTTGTTAATGTTCAGTCAATTCCCACTGAATCAAATCAAGTTTCGCCCAATTTTTCCTTTTTTTTAATATGCTGTTCACTCAAATCTTTCTGCAGAAGTAAAAAGGGTTGCAGATACCATTTCATGTTGAACTCAAGTGAAGTTATTGACACTACCCTCAACAACAACACCTAATGTCTCAATTATGTCGTTTTTTCCACAGAGGAAAGAGCGCAGAGGCCGAAGCTACAGCTGAAGCCGCGTACAGTGGCAGGTCCCCTTAACCAAGTGGCCAACCCCAACTCGGCCATCTTTGGGGGTGCCAAACCCCGGGAGGAGGTAATTCCCAAAGACAAACACTAAGAGACTGCAGCCTCCCTCACCGCTCCAGAAGGAAGGAAGGAAAGAAGGGAGGGATAGAGAAAGAAGGGGAGGGATATACGGGGAGGGAAGGGCGAAGTACAGGGACAACGACGACAGAAAAAAAAAATGTATCATGCCAACGGGAATGCGATAAGGCCTCTATCAGTCCTACCTGTTAGAGATGAATGGAGTCCGGAGTTCAGATCGATTGACTATATATTTATTCAACGGAAACAAATACACGAAACCACGCCTACATCGATCGATCGCCATGACACCTGCGCACACCAACGAGCAGCTCGTGAATGCATGGCCAAACAATGGTTTTATGTCCACCTTTGCTTCCCTGTTATTAGTGCCTGCTCTGTACTGTAGTTTTCGTCGGGGGAAAGTTCTTTCGCGTCCTTGGTGAGATTCGAAAGGGTTTTTTTTTTTAGCTGTTCTCTTAAATGGAATGGAAACTGGTTTTAAATGTTTCTTTTTTGGCTTGTTTTATAGACGTAGACTGAACCACACACGTCGCGCCCTTTTATCGCACGAATAGCGACGCCGTTTTGGTTTGTGCACTTTTGTTCCGAGGCAAGCTAACGTTTCCACGGTTGACGTTCAATTTATATTATCGTTCGCGAAAAGCAGTATTAGGTTTGTTGGATTGAACCACCATTGTTTTGCATTTTTGTTCTTTGGATTTTTACTGGACTGCACCTTTGAAGTTGTTTTTGTTTGTTTGTTTTTGATGTGATTTCAAAAGAACGGCACAAGCTCCTTCGCGATTTCAGACAATTTTTTCCGAAACACGCACGCAAACCTTCGACCGCACACTGGAATGTACATGTGGTACTTGTCCTCTTCCCTAGTCCTTATCGTGTCTGTAAATTGGCGTGTCAAAGCACAACGTAGTCATGTTGTACAGTCAGTGTTTGGTTTCGGAGCCGCGCATCTTGCGACGTTAATCGGTAGATCTACACCCATTCAACACCCCACCGCAATCTTCCTGTTAGTGTTGAACTGATTCTAATAATTGCTTTGTCAAAATGTTAACTTTTCACCATTTCCTACAATGGACCCTGTGTAACCACTCTGTTCTTGTTTTGTTTTATGTTTCCGTTCTCTTAAGAATTAATATCTGTGTCAGTGTGGCTGCATTATTCCGGAAGGCTATACTGGATTCTACTGGCTTTGATCACCATAAAATCTTTCAAAGACTTCTCCCAGTGACACGCAGGCAGGGGCACGAGGTGCTGGTCTCCTCTCGAATCCAAACGAGCCCTCATCCGATTGGCTTAAAAAGCATGTGGAGGTGGGGGTTCTAGAAAGGGGCGGGGCATAGTCTTAACTCCGCCTCTGCCTGTCCTCGCTGACTCCTCCCACACGCCTCAAAGAACCCAAACTTGGAGGACAACATCTCCTGGTTGATTTCCATTGTGTTTAAGGACTTCAAAATATCTCTCTCCCTCTCCAAAGTATCTTTGTGTTCCGAATTTGTAGACACGCGGACGTAATTGCAGCCGTGTGCTTTTTATATTTTGCTCTTTAAATTTCTTTACTGTATTTGAAAATTAAAACGTTGAGCTTGATTCTTAATTAAACCATTTCACAGTGAAGAGCTTTTTTTGAATCTGTTTGAATTCTTGCGTGGTCTTTACGAAAGATTTTCCGAACCTGACCAAATCTGGCTCATCCAGAGCTTTCAGGAACAATGTGCCACATGTATTTCATTCACTTAGAAGAGCAACATGCATGCATGATAGGTTTGGTTGGTGACACATGGGTCTACAGCGACATCCACAGCTTGACTGCAATGTATTTCTTTCCAGGACAAAAAAAAAAAGAGTAGAAACTATGATCCATAACACCATCAGTACTGCCTTTCCATATGAAGCGTATTGAACAAAATTGAACTGCTCGCACATTTCCAGACACGCCGGTGACGCCGGCCGCTGTACTTTCATCTCCTAGTGGATCGAGTGTAGAGTCCTCATGGGAAACCCTTCTCCTCGCATTTTACTGGATTATGAGGAAGTTCAAAATTGTCTTATTGTACTATAGAGGTCGGCGGTTTTTATTCTCTTGTTTTTCTTTTCATTTTCCTACACTGTTTATGGCAATAAATTGTATCATCTTACAGTGTTTGAAATGAATGTTTTTACATAGGATAATGGGATGTATTTATTCTGTCCTGTGAAGCTAAATGGTGTTTGAAAAACAAAAAAAGTTATTTTACCAAAATTTCACCTGGTATAGTTTATCACAGCAGCTTCAAGTTTTGGGAATTGTGTCGTATGCTTCAAGAACAAGGTAACTTGTCCATACAAGACACAGAGTCTTATCTTCGTTGGGTGAGGAATGGTCTATACACTGGGTCAAACACAGGAAGTCTTTATTTTCAACATAGGAGACACGTGATGAGTGATTGTTTTGCATATGTAAAGAATAAAAGATTTGAAGAGGAGACTATGGGTTTGGGGTGTCAAGTGATCTAAATACAAGGAAAAATGGGGAAACAATGCTCTTTGTTGGGTGATTCTGACTTTAAAAATGTCTCGTATTTAACCGTAAAGAAAAAAATTCCGAAAAAAGTTAAGGTTAGTTGTAGGATCATTGCTATCCTTTTTTTTTTTTTAATTAGGAACTATACTTGTATGATAGTGCCATATTTAATTTGTTGACAGGAGTGAAAACAACTGGGGTAAATATAGAGTTCAATGGACCCTGTATGCGAATTGTTCAGCTGACAAAACATATTTCCAAAACTAGTCTCAATGGACACACAACATAAAACAGTTTGAAAGTTGTGAGTTTTGAAAATGACGTGATCTACTACCGTTCGTAGCGTCACAGCCGAGTACAATCCAATATGGCGTCTGCCCTTTAGACCAAATCACAGCGGCGCCATCTTTGAATGAAATCGAGGCTGTGTGAGAGACAGGCATCTCTTCAGTGGGTTGTACTGTTATTTGATCTGTTTGTATTGTTTTGCTGACGAAACACTGCAAAAATATATTTCCGAGAAATTTCAGTGGACAATACCCCAGACAATATGAGCTGTGGAAAAGTGATAGATAATGTGATCTAGGACTAGGTGACTTAATCCTGCTTTTTACAGCATCGATACAGAAAATACAAGTCTATCCTCAGCCTCACTTGCATACCTGTCATGCTGCTCTTATAAGCTCTATTACTGGATTGAGAAAATGTATTTAATACAATTTTACATAACTTAAGATTCTATAGAACAACTGCTGCCTAGATGTGAAAATATTTGTTTCAAATAATGACTTTTTTTGATAAGATTGTTTTTTATTTATTTTTTACAACAATAGTCATGAAAATAATGTCAATGCAAATTGAGTTCTGCAAAATACAATTTCTACTTAAAAAAAAAAAAAGATTCATTGTTGGGTATGCTTTTCTTTACCTGTACAGTGAGTAAAGATAATACTTCTAATAGATCAATTTCGGCACATGAACACCATGCCTGTGGTCAAAATATCTGGACCAAACAACCCTTGAGAAAATTGTTTTATTATAAATTATTAGTCCAAATTATAAAATGTGTATCGAAAAAAAATGAATAGTCATTTTTTTAATGTCACCACACATTAAAAAAAATAACTTTTATTCATTTTTTCCGATACACATTTTATTCATGGAGTCGCATATAGGCTTTAGGTTATATAATCAGTAATATTTAAAGTTTAGGAGTAAACAAGGGTTCTCCGGTTAATCGTCCATACAGTTTTTTTACTTTCATTCACAATCCGTTGCACTTTCTATTTGATTTCAGGAGAGGTCGCTGCCTTCTACCTAATTTAGCTCAGGTCGTAGGAAATGAACAATCTCTACAATGAGTTCGGTGTTGTATTTAAGCTGTCATTAAGGATAGACTTTCAGAAATATACTCTGGCCATTCTCAAACACTTCAACATTTATAATTATAAGTTGATTATATAAAAAGTTTGATTATTTGCTAGAATAATATATTATTTAATAGATTAGTTTTAGTGTTAGAATATCTTAAATAAAGAAAAAAATGTAATTCGTTTTTTGAAACGGCAGGTGCTCCCTAGAGAAAGTCTCACAGATTATTTTTTTTTACAGAGAATTCACAACAACAACAAAAATCCTATTAAACCGACTTTATTTATTTTGTATGTAATGGTCAGTGGCTCGTAACTTTAAAACGGGTGCGTCAAAATAGTTGATGATCGACGTGCGCGTTCTCGTGTTTTGAAAGAAGACGACGTGCACGCGCTTCAGTACCCACCACTAACCGGAGCGTCACTAACGAACTTCGTGTAAAATTCGAAACACCAAAAGTGTGTGCATGCCAAAAACGACCATAAAATGAAGAGCTGAAAGTCTTTATTTGTTCGGTAAGGATTATTGATCAATACAGAGTTTTCAACATCTGCGGCTGCGGTTTTCGAGCGCCTTCGTTTCATTTGAGGTAAGTTTAATAACGTCCTCTCGACAGAATAAAGAGAGCAAGTTAGATATTAAACAAACCCTGCTCTCTTTCACGCTTACTCACACTAATATATCTCTGGACTGTTTTGAACGATGTAAAATAAACGTCTTCCCTGTACTTTTCGCCATTAAACTCTTTAGTCTTGTTTTCTGCGCTCGTGACCGCTTGTGAATGTGTCGCATGATGCTTCAAAAAATAACTTAGAAAGCTAGTCTAAAGTTCTGGTACTCTAATATACTAATACTGTGACTTGGTGAACGTTTGTTTTAGTGACTACCTATAGCTTAAACTATAATCCTGATTATATTACTTAGTATACACACTTTGAGTAAGTGTATAAATACTATATCATTCTAATACTCTACGTAACGTTACTGGGAAAATGTTTATATTCATTATACTTTTCTGCGGCACCATTTGGTCTTGGTGAACAAGTTTTCCTGTTTTAAAGGGGAATCTTCAGAGTGATCTGACACACGGATGTTTGAGGTTGCCAAGTCATTGTGTGAGCTTTGAGTTGCGACGTAGATTTGCAAACAGAGAGGAAGGTGTGATCCAGATCCTCCATTGCTTCTTGCGTAAAAGGAGAATGTGTACCAGCAAATCCAGTAAATGTTACCCATAAACGTGTTACTGTGTTCTTCACTTTATAGATGTCAATGGATTGGATTATATATCACTTAACGTCACAGCATACACGTCACTTACTCCTTTTCAAGGTATGAACAATAATTCAACGTTTACTGATGCTGTTTTATCCAGCAAGTACGATAAACGTGCTGTTATGCATCATATTTTATTATCATTTATTATATTATATACATAAAAATGGGAAATGCTATCATGTAGAAGGTCCCTGCAGCCCCTCATGACTCAATAACTTAATTTTTTTTAAAATATCAGATAGTTTGACCTCTAAATGATAAGGCAAGTTTAGTTCAAGTATAATTAAAATATACCTTAAAATGGGTTGACTCCTCAAAAACATAATTGTTTATGAATTAATAATTTATGATATTTAAAAAATATATACTTCTGTTGAAAAAGAATACTTTTTGAAAACAGTTAGGCTAGATAAGATGTTTTGTGTACACTTACATGAGCTCAAGGTGTAAGAGATAGTGATGCACCGAACATGATTTTTCATAGCCGATTCCTTTTTTTCTTCTTCTTAATTTTTACAAGCAAATTGCCCGAATACCAGTTGCCATTTTTTCCTTTAGGCAAAAGTTTATTTGCTCTACAGGCCAAACTGACCTAGATATATTTAACCATTTGAAATTAGAGGCGAACAATGAATTTAATCACGATCCAAACAAAGATGCTACACACATGGAGCATGAGCAGTTTATTTTTTTTATTTTTTTTTAGAATTAGATTGTATGATTTAAAGGGACATGAACCCCTAAAACACACTTTTGAGATGTGAACAGATGCAGTGTGTAGGCTACATCGTTTTCTGAGATTTTGGTTTCAGTGGGCGGAGCTTAAATTGATATTCATGAGTTTCCCAGACGTGTGTGTGTGTGTGTGTGTGGAACTGAGAATTTTAGTTCACGTTCCTCCTTGTATCTTAGCAAGTTTAATGGATTATTATTATTGTTTTATTTTTTTTTAGTAAATCAGTGTCGTATAAACTTTCATTGTTTATCGTTTCATAACCGTTTATAATGTTTTTATTAATTTGCGTGTTTTGTGCATTCGCCTCTGACTGAATGATTGCAGGCATTCACTTTGTTTATGAGATAAATCACAGCAAACTTCAACTTGTATAGATTGTGCACACCTTTATACCTTTTTATACAGCTTTAAAATTAGTGTATTTTACTACAGTGTTCGGGGGGGGGGGGGGGGGGGGGGGAGACCCCTGCAACTACTAGTGTCGCGGAGCGGGCGTGTGTGTTATCATACGTGGTGTTGTCATAGCCTTCAGAAGCTGAGGAATAAAGCTCTCTGCCTGACCTGTTTTACACCATAACAATAAAAAAGCATGTCTAATTAATTGAAATCATGAACCTTATACAACTATTAAAGTTATACGACATTTAAAAAAAAATCTATGAACTGTTTTTTTTTTTGTCTTGTTTTTTTTTCACACAAATTCGGTGTTGTTTATTCTGGTAATCAAATGAAGACATAACACATTAATTTAATTTATTTTAATCATATGAAATTAAACAAACTTTGTCAAACAAAGTGCTGTACAATGTGCTTTACTGTTAAAATTAAAACATGGAGGAAAATTTGATTATTCCTTAAAAATAAAGTTTTGATGATAATTTATTTGTAACAGTGTTAGTATTATTACTACATTGAGACGTATCTAAATTCTACTGTACAACAGTAATATATTGCTGTCAAGTTAAACCGAACTTTTATTTTGACGGGTTGCCGTGAAGAACTTTGAGTTTCTGTGTTTATGACATGGCGATAGTTTTTCTCAAATTAAGCGCTTAAATGCTCACGAAGTGACTTTCAGAGCAGATCTAGAGTCTGGAGATGAAGTTCATGCATTCGTGTCCTGATATAGGCAAAAAACAGCGTGAGCGTCACACATGCTTCAGTGTGTTCAGGGCTCCAGACTGCGACCAAATGGTCGCATTTTACGACCAAAATTAGAGAGTGCGACTGAATTTTACATCCAGTCGCACATGTGCGACCAGTAAATTTGTCCCTTTTTTTTACACGTTAAACGTGGAAGGGGCTTATCAATGAATCCGGAATGTGTGGAAGGCCAATGAGTGTGAGAAGAATAGGGAATGGCCACTGTAAGGCCGTGTGTCCACCAAAGCGTTTTTAGCCAGCTGAAAACGCTAGACGCTCTGCTGAAGACGCCTAGCTGTGGGCGCATGAGAGCGTTTTGGCAGCGCTGCGTTTTTTCAGTTGAGAAGATTCGTTGCTATGATACCAGGCCCGGCGCTACGAGGGGGCAAGAGGGGGCATTGCCCCCTCAGATCTGATTTGTGCCCCCTCAGTTTCATTTTTGTATTCATGGTTACAAATGAAATGTTTAACCTTTTGAGCGGTACGGTCCCATATGGAATTTATAATGTTCAGATTCGCGCGTTGGTTGGTTGGCACTGAGCCAGAGACGGACGAGCTCAGCGCTGTCATATATCAAAACTATGCAGTGTTTTCAACCTCATAATGTTTATTTTAGGTTTCAGACATTGAAATACAGATAAGCACTAGTAAAACAATACATTTGAAGTTTTTAAAATACACACGGATGTCTGTGGAAGCAGTAATAACAATCTATTCAAATATAATTTGCCAACGTGTGTTATTCATATCAGACAAACATAGTGGAAGTGACTATAAAGTTTACTCTATTCTTCTCACAGTTCACCGGCCACTTTCTTACATATATTTCGGGAGAAACTGATGACTGACAGGACTCTCTGAACTGCGGCGCAAATAAACATGGTGGCGCCCATCTCACGTTATAGACCAGATCAAGATTATTTATAAAGGTTTTAAACGACCAAACACACTCACTTACGCATTTTTGACAATCGGAATATCAGATAGTTGATGACATGGTAAGCAAGTTGGTGAATATTTTGAATAAAAAATGAAAAACGAAATAAAAGCGATATACATCTGTCATTCATTATTGTGGCTGCGGTGTGTCACGTGACAAATATGACGCGTTGCCATGGAAACATTAAGGGGGGACGTTCTAAAATAAAAATTCACTCTGGGGAGTCGGTTAGAATATTTTAAACTTAAGCGTGAAAGAGTTCATATATGAATAATAAATTATGCTGGCTTATCTCTTTACGCGGTTACCTGTGCAGTTGCATATGGGGTGTTTTATGGAGCACTGCATTTAAAAATCTGTTGTTCCTAAGCGAGGTGTGTATTGATTGTTCATTAATGGTATAAAGTTAAGCCCCCTTAACAATTTCACATGCCCCCTCAGTCATTTCATCCTGCAGCCGGGCCTGTATGATACAGAATATCCGCAGCACAGTTTAATTGTAACTGATTTCGTAGATAATTTGTTTCATACTAAAAATGTATTTTGCATCCATTTTGTTCGGTTAGCTCTGCTGGTTGATGTCTTTGTACAGAAAGAATGTTGTGACAGTTGATCGGTGTGACATTTGTCCCGCCCCTCCTCCACTTTGATTGGATGGCTGTGTAAAAAGTGACAGTGATAAGCGCAGCGTTTTACCCAAAGTTGAACATTTTTCAACTCTCGGCGACCAGTAAAAAACGCCGGGCGGTCAGCGCTTGAGCGTTAAATACACGCTCAGCGCCTCGTTACGCTCATGGCGTTTAAAAAACGCGGCGCTCCCATTGAAAACAATTGGAATTTTACACCAGCTGCGTGAAAAAACGCTTTGGTGGACACACGGCCTAAGTGTCTAATGTGTGGAGGGGGAGGGTCCTAGAGATAACCGAGTGTTTAAACGTCTGTGGGAAGGAGACGTAGACAACCTGCTGTGCGTCTGAGCAATGAACAAGCGAACTATTGACTCGTTCTTCCAACCTGCGGCTATGTGCAAGTTAAATTCACTTGCTGGCTTCCCAAATAATGCATTACAACAGCGATAATAAAAAAAAACAACGTGAACAAAACGATTACTCTTTGTAAACACTGTTCAATGTGAGTGCCAAATGTCGAAGATTCACGCCGTCATCACCCGGGAGTTGATAGCGCCGAGCGCAGGCGAGACCTGAACTGCAGACGTTACCATCTGTGTTTAAACTAAACTCATTTAAGTTTTGCCAATGTAAACATTTAAGAGCAAGACGCGAAAGAGATGAGAACACGCTTCTAGAAGATTTGTGCGTGTGTGTCTGTGCGCGCACGCGTGTGTGTGTATTTATGTGTAGGCTACTTATCTCAGACAGCGCGCAAATATTAAGTTCTCTTTCAAGTCTTGCACTTGAATGGACAAATTCACACAAAAAGTATGTCAACATGTCCGTCTTGATGAGTCTCCTATAGCAGACATAGTCTGTTATGCTTTAAGTGCACTTATATGGTCAAGAAAGACACTCACAGTATTGTGTAGGCCTACTGAATCAGCTCTGAATTGAATAGCTTTTGTAACTTTGATAAGCATTAATCTTTAATTTATATAGTCAAATATGCTATGTTATTTTACATTTGATTATTTTATTCAATTTCTGTACCTGAAAACTAATGTTGGACCTACCTGATAAGCATCGTTTATTTTGCTCTATTAATATCTTTGCTCTATTTGTGCTTTTGCTTGTGGTTAGATTATTTGTTCATATTTTCTTTATCTTATTTGACAGTAGTCTTTTTTTCCCTGAACATAGCCCATGCCGAATCATACCGAAACCGTGAACCTAAAACCCTGATACAAACTGAACCGTGAGCTATTTGAAACGTTGCAGCTAGTACAGTGTCACAGTCGGAAGATGATTCAGAGTGAGAGGTTTTTGTGGCGAAAAAGGCCAAACCCACCATTTTCGTGAAGACTGGCTGTGAGAATTCAGCTGGTTAAGGTAGTACTATAAGGAGAAGATTTCAGCTGGTTAAGGTAGTACTGTAGAGATGAATTCAGCTGGTTAAGGTAGTACTGTAAGGAGAAGATTTCAGCTGGTTAAGGTAGTACTGTAGAGATGAATTCAGCTGGTTAAGGTAGTACTGTAAGGAGAAGATTTCAGCTGGTTAAGGTAGTACCGTAAGGAGACGAATTCAGCTGGTTAAGGTAGTACTGTAAGGAGATGAATTCAGCTGGTTAAGGTAGTACTGGAAGGAGATAAATTCAGCTGGTTAAGGTAGTACTGTAGGGAGATGAATTCAGCTGGTTAAGGTAGTACTGTAGAGATGAATTCAGCTGGTTAAGGTAGTACTGTAGGGAGATGAATTCAGCTGGTTAAGGTAGTACTGTAGGGAGATGAATTCAGCTGGTTAAGGTAGTACTGTAAAGAGATGAATTCAGCTGGTTAAGGTAGTACTGGAAGGAGATGAATTCAGCTGGTTAAGGTAGTACTGTAGAGATGAATTCAGCTGGTTAAGGTAGTACTGTAGAGATGAATTCAGCTGGTTAAGGTAGTACTGTAGGGAGATGAATTCAGCTGGTTAAGGTAGTACTGTAGGGAGATGAATTCAGCTGGTTAAGGTAGTACTGTAGGGAGATGAATTCAGATGGTTAAGGTAGTACTGTAAGGAGATGAATTCAGCTGGTTAAGGTAGTACTGTAAGGAGATGAATTCAGCTGGTTAAGGTAGTAAGGTAAGGAGATTAATTCAGCTGGTTAAGGTAGTAAGGTAAGGAGATTAATTCAGCTGGTTAAGGTAGTACTGGAAGGAGATGAATTCAGCTGGTTAAGGTAGTACTGTAGAGATGAATTCAGCTGGTTAAGGTAGTACTGGAAGGAGATGAATTCAGCTGGTTAAGGTAGTACTGTAGAGATGAATTCAGCTGGTTAAGGTAGTACTGTAGAGATGAATTCAGCTGGTTAAGGTAGTACTGTAAGGAGACGAATTCCATGACCTGCGAATGTTGCAGTCGCTACCCCATAACTGCGGGGAACACAAAGTTTGCCGACAGTGCAGGCACTTCACAGTTTAAACACAGTACGCTAGTTAAACACAATCTTAGCCTCAAGCATAGAGTATGCAGTGACATGTTAATAAATCAAAAAGCAACGCCACTGCCGGTTGCTTTTAGAAGACAAGAGGTTGTCGTTAAATCAGAGCGCAAAGGCGTTGTAATTTCTGCATCTATTATCAAAGTATTTATTAGTAAAACACTGGAAATTAGTAGAAATGTGAATATTTGGTTAGTATGTTGATTTACGTTGTGTGCTCCTAAATTTTCTGGTTGTGCCCCTACAATTTTCAGTTGGGGGCCACTGTGCTCCTAGTGAAAAAAGTTAGTCTGGAGCCCTGGTGTGTGTGTGTGTGTGTGGTAAATGAAACTGCGCGTCGGCTGCACCATTCATTCACACAGAACATGCAGGATTTTTATTGGACTAGACTCAGGAGTCTTTTTGAGGTTTAATATTCACACGCACTAATTTATAGCGCGATTTGATTTCAAGTGTACTGGACTGTTTTTATTTATTCATCAAACAATTTACAAATTCCACGAAATCCCGCGTTATACAGTAAATTCAGTTGGCATCCACAGAGGCTGGCTTTGCTTGAGTTGTTTCTCTGGATTTTGTTGCTTATAAGAAATAAAAAAAAATATTTTGCCTTTTTAGGATTGTCACCTTCTACGTTTCTCTTCGACATTTTTACCGCTAAAGTTACTACATGGAGCTCGCTAAAGTTACTACTAGAGATGCACCGATTGATCGGCTGGTGACCGGAATCGGCCGGTTTTCACGTGATCGGCCATGATCGGCGACCGGCCGGTCAGTCTGACATAATCCGATTTTATGCCGGTCAAATGCACTCGGGCGCCGCATGATTAACATCGCGCAACATCAGCATCACACGTGCACACGGGACGCGCACATGTAGGAAAACTCGTGAATTACGGCCGTTTCACACCGCAAGGGGCAGCGCGTTTTTTTTTTTGTTCGGCGTGCATGTTAATCAATGAGTGCATTCACACCGGGAGCCGGAGCAGCGCGTGAGCATCGAGCAGGAGCGTCGCGGGAGCAATAGTGAAGCGCGGGTTTCGGCGCCGAATCTATTTTTGCTGCGCTCAATTTAAGTAAAAGCACACTTTTGATGGACAAAATAAATATGATTTCATCCAAAAAGTGCCCAAAATGCAAAGAATTTGCATGTCTGCTGTGTTTTAACAAGAACTGAAGTAGGCTAGGCTATGTCAGAAAGAAAATGAAGACTTACAAATATTTATAGAAAATTTACCCATTTAAACTTGTTTTTATTATTATTTAATTGTTTCCCTGCACATGCTCCACCTGTTCTGTTCTGCTAGGCTGGACATGTGTCAGATGAGAGAAGAACTGCTTGAGAAATATAACTTGCCATTGATATACAACAAGTGATTGCAATAGGCCTGTGTGTGTGTGAGAGAGAGAGAGATAAATATCTTTATACTGCAAAGCAATATTTATTGAATTTTTATTTGTTATTTATATATTATTTTATTGCCATTATCTGTTTTCATACAGAAGTTTAGTTTGCTAAATATATCAATTTTTTTTTTATTGGATATTGGATGTGAAAAGGAAATGGTTCTTCCATAACACTGCACTTTAGATGTGTGAGAATTTTTCACACTAGGAGTCATTTATATAGTTCTATTTTATAGCGATTAAAGTCGGAAGCTTTTCCGTCTACAAATTCCCATAATTATGGATTTAGGCTACTATAACGTTAGCCTAGTATATTAACTGCACCATGAAATGTGGGATATACATATTGAAGTGTATTATATTATTAATATAGACAATGTATTAAAGGACTAATGGAATATAATTACAGTATTTAATGTATTTAGGCTATACTGTTTTTCATTTATTTCATGAAGAAACGTGCCATCAAAGTCAGGCAACACAAACCTGTTTCAAGACTTGAAACAATATCCCCCATTAGCACATGCAGAAACTAAGAAATTAATTTTCCAATAAAGATATTAATTTTGTTAAGGAAAAATTACACATGTTTGAATGTTCTACCTCAGATTTGTGAAATGTTTACCTGTTTGGCAAGTGTTTGTCATGATATGTTCTGACAATAAAGAGTAGTTTAAAACCACAATTAACGGTCTGGTTTCTACAACTTTCAGTTAGGAGAAGAAAATTTGCCTTAACTTGAAAGAAATAAAGAATTGACATTTATCGTGATAATTATCGATATTGACTGATATATATTATCGTGATAATTGTTGAGTGTTGTTCCTGTGTTATTGAGACTTATTGAGAAAAGGGAGCCTTCAGTTTGTTACTCTTAAGAAAATGGAACCTTTAAATAATGAAACTTATTACTTTTAATGAAAGTCAATAAAAAAAAAGACTTTTTGAAAGGAAGTTATTTTTCGTAATTCGTGTAGGTCATGAATTTAAATCATAATGGTCATAAAAAGGTCTTAAAAAGTCTTAAATTTGACTGACTAAACCCTGCAGAAACCCTGAATAAGGTTCAATTTATTAAAGTCTAGTTAACTACATTAGTTAACATTCTATTAATATTAGTTTCTATGCGGATTTACTCCATGACAAAACCACCCCAGTCATTCTAGAATGATTCATTCTTTCCAAATAGAGCTATTCAAGTCATCTGGTGAAATTGTTTTTATATCGCAACGTCATTTTTTACCAATATGGTGCAGCCCTAATCCTCGCTATGTGTTTTCTATACAGAGATATCGACATCGGTAAATATCGGTATCGGCCATAACAGCAATATTAATATCGGTTATCGGTATCGGCCACAATTTTCACATCGGTGCATCTCTAATGCAAAATGTTCTATTAAAGAGAAGATAGAAAATAAATATTTGTGTGTGCTGTAAAGTGGTTTGAAAAAATAAAATCGGAATCGGCTAAAATCGGATATCGGCAGGTCAAACTCAAGGAAAAATCGGAATCGGGATCGGCCTAGAAAATTGTAATCGGTGCATCTCTAGTTACTACATGGAAATTTTTTTTTTTTTTTTTTTTTCGGAATATATTTTTGTTATTCTTTCAGGGGGGGCGGGTCAACCCCCAAAACAATGGTAGGGGAAACACTGTACTAATTGTTATCATTTGTTGAATGCAATAACTGAAATAAACCTGCATAAATGTATCTGTGGACTAACAAGTTTTTTTTTGTATAATAGGCCTATCCTAGTGTGATTGTTCTTAAAGGGGTGGGTGATTATGATTTCATAACTTTAGTTAGTGTGTAATGTTGCTGTTTGAGCATAAACAACATCTGCAAAGTTCAGAGCAAAGGAAGATATTTGCTTTTAAAGAAATCGTTTTTTAAGGACTACAACAAACGCCTGGTAGGGACTACACAACATTCCTCCTGGGTTAGTCACATTACTAACCCTAAAATTTACATAAATCCCGCACCCAGGAACACAGTCCATGTTGAGAAGAGGAAAGCCCCGTTCACACCACCAGCGACTTTGTATGTCGCTAGTCTCTCTACCGTGAGTCGCTTGTGGGCGTTCCCAGTGCTGTCGCTCTAATGATCTATACAAGATACCATCACAAGTGATGTATACATCTAGGCTATATCATTTTAATTTGACTAGGAATTAGGCTCTAAAGAATTAAAAGTAAGAGTATGCTGTTGGGAGAGTGTTTGTATATTACCACAGTGTTCAGTGGATTAAATCAGTGATTCCCAACCCCCGGTCCCTGGACCGGTGCCGGTCCGTGAACCCGTAAGTACCGGGCCTTGAAATATTCCCAGAATATATATATATATATATATATATATATATATATATATATATATATATATATATATATATATATAATATATATATATATTTTTTTTTTTTTTTTTTTAATAATAATAATAATTGTCTTTTTAAAATGCTTTTTAGCATGTCATGTTATTTAGTCCAAAACATAAACAATAAATAGATTAAAATAAATAAAAAGATTAAAATGTGTTTCTTTGAGCGCCTTGCGATTGATTAGCAACGCGTCGTATCTGAACGGACTGCAAAAAAAGCGCGGTGTGTGCAGCTGAAGTGTCAGAAGTATGTGGAGAGATGAGCGGGCCTCAGCAAACTTCAATGGCTAATTTCATTGCGGACAGTTCCTGTAAAAGGAAAGGCGATGACCAACTTGAAAATAGCGAAAGAAATCGTAAATACGATACCTCATACATTAAGTATGGATTTACGACAACAGGCGATTCAGTGGCGCCAAATCCGTTGTGTGTTATTTGTGGTGAAAAACACTGCAATGAAGCCGTCAAAACTGCAGCGGCACTTAACCACCAAACACCCAACTCTCAAAGACAAAACGGAGGAGTTTTTCGAAAGAAAGAAACGTGAGTTGGACGCTCAGCGGCAGGTTTTGATATCCTCAACATCAGTAAACGTAGCTGCAACAAAAGCGTCATATCTGGTTGCTCACCGAATAGCTAAAGCTAAAAAAAAAACTTTACAATCGGAGAAGAGCTAATTTTGCCGGGTGCAAAAGATATTTGTCTGGAACTTTTGGGGGGGAAAGCAGCTAGCAAGTTGGAACATGTTCCACTATCTGACAATACTGTTGCCAGGAGAATTGATGACATGGCTGAAGATATTGAATGGCAGCTGTTGGGCAGATTAAAAGCATCTCCCTGGTACGCAATTCAAGTGGACTAATCGACTGACGTGGAAAATAAGGCGATCATGTTAGTTTGTGCGGTACGTGCATCAAGATGAGGTGCAGGCAGATTTGCTCTGTTGTCTTTCATTTCCAAGCACAACCACCGGCTCCAAAATATTCGAAGTATTGAACGAATACGGCAGACTGGAATGGAAGTTTTGTGTTGGTGTCTGCACTGACGGTGCAGCCGCGATGACCGGTCGGTTGTCGGTGTTCACTGCCAGGGTGAAAGAAGTTGCGCCAGAATGTGAGGCAACTGCAAAACTGCATGATTCACCGAGAGATGCTGGCAAGCAAGAAGATGCCTCCAGAGCTCCACACGGTCCTTAATAATGCTATACGTGTCATCAACCACATCAAAGCTCATGCCCCGAATACGCGTTTGTTTGAATTATTGTGTGAGGACATGGATGCTAATCACAAGCGCCCATTTCTACATACAGAAGTTCGGTGGCTGTCCAAAGGGAAAGCCCTCGCACGTGTGTTTGAGCTAAGAGAGGAATTACAGAAATTCCTCTCCAACAAGCAGTCACCCTTAAGCCCCGTTCACACTACAAGCGACTTTGTCGCTGCAGGTCGCCAGTGGCTGCGCTGGAGGGCGTTCCCACTACTGGTTGCCTAGTCATGTTTGTGAGTGACATTCACGGATGTTACTCTATGTTTGACAACAAATGTTTTCTTGCCGCTACAAACAAATATTTTGGAAGGAAACGTCTAAATATAAATGGAATCAGTACATAAAATGCATAATATTAAAGATGAACGAGAAACCGTGAGTGCTCTTTGCCATCGCGGCCATTTAACATCAGCAAACGGGCAAATACCGGTCTATCTGGGTTCCCGAAACCATTCAGGCACGGAGTCAGTATACGGTGAATACCACTGTATGTACACGGAGATATATCATAAATTATAGGACCGTTTGTTTCTGAGTGCTAAAATGACATTCTCGTTCAACTTGCCTCGGTCAGACTCAGCACTGAAGAGTGACGCGCTCCACTGACTTCACTCCTATTGGTTGGCGCTCCCGAAAGTCGCTCTGCATTTGCATAAAGTTAAACAGATCTCAACTTTGTTGCGTCGCCAGACACGCCCCACCAGTCGCCAACGGTCGCTGTCGCCGGAAATCGCCAGCTCCCCATTGAAATGAATGGTATCGTGTCGCTTGTAGTGTGAACGGCAAGAGCTGGCTCGCAAAACTGGCCTACTGGCCTACATTTTCATGACTTTGAATGACTTGAACCTGATGATGCAGGGGAGGATGGCTGACACATTCAGGTTGGCGGATAAAATCGCTGGATTTAAAGCCAAGCTGGAAACCTGGGCACGCCGCGTCAACTGAGGCGTTTTTGATATGTTCAGCAACTTATCCAGTTTTTCCGAGGATGCTGAAGGACTTGGCCAGTTGATACATTGCCACCTGACATCACTGTCCAGTGTTTCCTCTAGGATTTTTTCCAGCCGTGGTGGCAGGCCCATTTCCCCAGGGGGCGTGGCCCATGAGTGATATTCCAATTGGCCACGCCCCCTTGCCACAGGTGTTCAAACATCCCCTAAATTATAATATGAAAGTCTCTAATAAGAGTGGCAAAGTGATTATGCGCATCCCGTGCGCAGAATGATGCACTTGAAGCAACGCGAAGTCACAGCGCGCAGCACTTCGCATTGAAATGTTCAAAGCACAAAGCGAAGAGATTATATCCATCTATGCTTAATGTATTATATCTATGCAACAGTTTATCGAGCCTTTTCTTTTAACAGTTTTAAATTTCAGTTACAGTGTGCATGAAGAACAATTCATAGTGCTCTCAACTCCACTGCTGTAATCTAGCAGACACCCGGGAGAAAGGAATAACGTTATGATTTAGAAAGCGCTATAAACTCCAGCAAGATAAAGTCATTGTATGCAAAGTGCAAACCATAGACCTTTATCTACAAATAAAGAATAATAATGGGAACATTGATCTTGGAGAGAGTGTCGTCGTGGTACTGTCGTAACCGAACGCGATGAGCTGTTTGAATGCTGAATGGAGAATGACTGAGGAGAGAAGAGTTTCCATTAACTTTCACTTAAAGACTTAAAGGGTTAGTTCACCCAAAAATTAAAATTAAGTCATTAATTACTCACCCCCATGCTGTACCAACCCCGTAAGACCTTCGTCCGTCTTCGGAACACAAATGAAGATATTTTTGATTAAATGTGAAAGCTGGATCACTCCTCCATAGGCTCCCTAAGGGAATGAATCCTGACGGCCCAGAAAGTCATTAAAGAAAATGTTTAAATATTCCATGTCGCAACAGTGGCTCAACTATAAGTTTATCAAGCGACGAGAATACTTTTTGTGCGAAAAAACAAACAAAAATAACGACTTTATTCGACTATTCCTTTTCTTCCTTGTAGGCCTGAAACGAGACTTCAAGAGATTTCCACGACGCGCACGCGCGAGAACTTAACTGAAGTAGTTGAAGGAGATCGCAATTCTCGCGCATGCGTCGTGGAAATCTCTTGAAGTCTCGTTTCAGGCCTACAAGGAAGAAAAGGAATAGTCGAATAAAGTCGTTATTTTTGTTTTATTTCCGCACAAAAAGTATTCTCGTCGCTTGATACCCAAGGTATTTCTGAAAAAGACCCAAGGAATGGCAAAGTATGGATGCACAAACTATTCCAAGGTAACTATATACACATTACATATTCATATATAATGCCCCTCCCCAAAGTATATTTTCTATTTAATTTTCAATTTGGAAAAATAGTAATTTCAGTAAATGCAGATTTTTCAAACAATAATAGGCTACTTTTTATATTCGATATCTTTTGAATATATTATTTTGACTGTTGTGGACGCGCTCTTTCTGGAACAGCTTGCTGAAAATGACAACCACCAATGAATTCACAACAATTTAATAAAATATTGTTCTCATCGTTATTATTAGCTGTGCATTTCTGTTTGAGCTGCGCGCGTTGAATAGATAGCGGTAAACTGTAGCACTTTGCTAGCGCTTTATTTAACTCAAAGAAACATCCTATACGATATTAATCAGATATATACAAAATAAACATAACATTACAAATTATATCTTCACAAAATTACGAAAATGCACAAGTGAATTTGAACTAAGTTATGTGCCATACAGAAAGACTCATGTTGTGGACGCGCTCTTCCTGGAGCAACGCGACACGGCAGCTAAACCCAAATAATTCACAATGTTTTTTTTACAATATTGTTCTCTTTATAATGTTATATAGTCCCAATAGTCATTAGTAGTCGTGCAGTGCCGTTTGAGCTGCGCGCGCTGAAGCTGAAGAGAATCACCATAGGCTACACTTTAATTTTAAACCAAATGCATCCTGTCATGAGATAAATCAGATACAGATAGGCCTACGCAAATTAAACACAATATTACAACTTACATTTGCACAAAACAAAAGGTTGCGAATGAACACGCAAACTTAGTCATGATGGTGTAAAATGGTCCCAAACATAACTCGTGCTCTCTTTCCATGTTTCGCGGCTGAGCAGCACGCACGCGCATGAACCTGCTTATCGTCGATTAATCGTTAACATCCCTATTTTGCACTAAAACACCAAAGTAAATTCTTTGTATGTGAAAACTTTCATGCCAATAGAAGTCAATTCTGATTCTAATTCTGAAGATGATGACGGTCAGAACCAGCTCTCATCAAGACAAGAAGACCAGCTGCTAGAGCTCAGAAATGACGGAGGCCTGAAAACTCTTTAATTCAACACCATTGACATCCTTCTGGATCATAGCATCAATAGAATACATTGAGATCAGCATCCTTGCACTGAAGACCCTGCTCCCGTTCCCGACTTCATATCTGTGCGAGGCAGGTTTTTCTGCCATGACTGCCACTAAGACCAGACTTAGAAACAGACTGGATGTGAGGAATACCCTGCGTGTCTCATTGTCAACCATCAAGCCCCGGTACGATGTTGTTGTGGCACCCAAGCAATCGCAGGGGTTTCACTGATATGACTGAAGCTAGTTTTCGTTCATATTTGTGAAGCAGACCTTTTTCAATTTCTGAATTTCCCGAAATTTCTGTGCATTGTTTTGGATGCATATATGTTTTTTTTTTTTTTTTTTTATGAATGCCCAGGAAGAACAGCTTGTCTTGTGCATGTATCAATAAGCAGGTCATGCTCACATTAAAATAGTTTTGTTCTCATTGGTCTGGTCTGGTATTTTTTTGTTAAAGGTTAAAGCTTAATCTCTAATTTTATACTTTTAAAAAGTATTGGCTGAAATCACTGTGTTTGCTATTGTATTCTGAAACTGTCTGACTTTTGAAACTGGCTCTTATTTTCATACAATTAGTCTTTGTTGTCACCTGTTTGTGAGTGAAAACACTAAGTTGCTGTTGAAGTGATTGTCTTTAGTGGTTCTGGAGAGATTGGACAGGTGAAATGGACTGGTTTTTCAATACAATTTGCCATTACTGACACCTGCTGCTAGTGAGTGAGTGCAATGTAAGTTGCTTTTGAAGTAGACCCAATTGTATGGGAGAATAGGGAAACATTTTGTGAACCGGTCTGAAAGTTTAACCCTTTGATGCACAACATGGGTCTAAATAGAACCGACTGAGTTTTCATTTTCTATATCTTTGCAAGAAATTAATTTCATCATTCAGTATTCCAGGTATTCCTCAATTAACTCGTTTTAGATCATTACAAATCCTTATTTAAATTTTTCCTTTCTTACTTTTCGAATAAAAATGGTTTTTGTTTCACTACCCTTCTAATGCGCAACATGGGTCTAAAAAGACCCGTATTCATGTTTCTTTGCTGAATATTTGAAAGAAATGTATTTTATCATTTATTAATCTAGGTATTCATTAAATATCTTGTTTTTGATTTCCACAAATCATTATTTTTATTTTTCCTTTCTTACTTTATAAACAAACACGGTTTTTGTATTTCTACATCAATTTTACACACATGGGTAAAAAATGACCCATATAGGAACCTTTGATATTTATAAATAGTATAAATATATTTACTGCAGAAAACTATTCACCTGCCAAACATTTCACAATTCAACACGGCTACTTTTGTATATTTCATGCATGTAAGTTTTAATTAATAAATTTTTTGTCACAGAAAATATTTGATATTTTGTCAAAGACATCTAGATATAGCCTAAAATTTGAACGTTTAGGCTAAGGTTACCTTGACCTTGAAATCCATTACTAGTGCAAAAGAGAAACATGTCCAATACTATTAGCTAGCTTGCGTTCGACATATTTTATTTTATCTAATGTTAGCTAGGTCAACAAAATAAAAGTTGCAATAGAAAGTTATATAGTAAGTATATATTGGCGCTGTTGGGCAGAAACCTTACCTGGGCAGTACCTCCATATTAATTTTTATAAATGGTCATAAATCAATGCTATCGTTCACATAAGCCGTCGTGTGGTGCACTATGGCTGCTGTCGCATCATCCGGGTGGATGCTGCACATTGGTGGTGGGGAGATCATTGGTGGTGGGGAGATCCCCCTACAGTTGCACTACACTACAGTTCAATTTCAGTGTTATCGGTTATATGTATGTTATGCGTGACAAAGTGGCCAATAAACATATTTCAAGTGCTACAGTAAATGTGTTGATCTAAACAACTGTGACAATGGTTATTTTAACAAAAAGTGTTCTTTATTGTTTTGTTTTATCACGCTTGCATAGATGGGTCATTTTAGACCCATGTGTGTAAACTTGATGTATTTACACAAAACCTAGGAAATATTAAAATATGAATTTGTGATCATTGAAAACAAGATATTTTGAATATTCATAAATCATGAAATTTATAGATCATGAAATATAAAATGGTAAAATAAAGTGATTTCAAAAGGTGAAACAAAAAAATGCAGAGCCATGCATGAAATAACATAGGAAATGAATACGGGTCTTTTTAGACCCATGTTGTGCATTAGAGGGGGTATCCATAGCTTGCCCATCAAAGGGTTAAAAAGATTGGTATACAAGTAGCCTTTGTTGCCACCTAGTTCATTATATGCAAATAAATGATAGGCTGTTACTGTTTCACACAGTGATATGTTCCGAATCCAAACGATGCATCTTAAAATTGAGGCATTAAAATTGACAATTGGTCCCTGGAATTTTCTTTATGAATATGCTGGTCCCTGGCACAAAAAAGGTTGGGAACCCCTGGATTAAATCACTTAAGCCTACTAGATTAACGATCGATCAATCAACAAATTAAACAGGGAAACTGTAAAATGAACTGCAGCAGTGCTAAACTTGCATCAGGGAACTACACTAACCTTTTCCACTGGTGGCACTTGCACAACTAACTTTTTCAGTTACTGGCGCAAAACATGATTTGGTCGCACAAATTATTTATAGTAAGCCGCTCTCTGGATAATAATGAACAATAATGAAACTGTACTGCATTAAGGGTGGAACGGTACACAGAAGTCACGGTTGGGTTCATACCTTGGTTCAGACATCACGGTTCGGTACGATTTCGGTACAATGGAGTGAAAAGCAAAACAAAAATGCAGAAGGCATTTTTATAAATGTCTTAAGCCTTGTATTTTTAAGTTGTATAAGTTTTATTAATAAAGGCATATAACCAGTTTATTTGTAGTGCACTGACAATAGTTTTATATAATTAGTTTATTAATTAATATATATTGTTTTCCTTAATTATAATTAACCCTAACTTTATTCTCATCTGAATTATAAATAAATGATTTCCGTATAAAATAATTACCATTAAAAACACATTTGATTTTCTTTTTTAATCAATGTAGAATGTGTAACTTAAAAATTAACAGATAAGTGCTCCGACTCCGAGGACAAGAAATGAAAACCAATGCGATAGGATGAATCTCTAAAAGATGGAACACACAGACTGTTTTTAAATGGGGTTGGATAAATATGTTTGGCTTTTAAAACGGTGTGTGTGTGGTTGGGTTACAGTTGTAGGTTACAGTTTGACAAGAGTTTAGAGTGTGACAAAAGCACAATGTTGTGTTTTATTGCGAGTGTACACAAATATAAGTAAACACTTTGCAGTTTGAATCATGTCCTGTATGAACAAAATGACGGAGTATGTCGATCGCGCCCGCGTCTCTCTCTCACACACACACACACACACACATAGTTCGATCGCGCCCGCGCATCTCTCACACACACACACAGTTCGATCGCGCCCGCGTCTCTCTCACACACACACACAGAGTTCGATCGCGCCTGCGCCCCTCTCTCTCTCTTGCGGGGCTGAAGCCAACTTGATGTGTTGAATGCTCAGAGCACGTTATAAAAACGTATACTTAAAATAGGCTACACATTTCTGTTTTAATAAATGCTCATAGCATATTGCCTTAAACATAAGGTAGGTACAAAAATAGTCAGTGATACATTTGCGACCCATTCAAAATTAAGGTCGCAATGGCATTTCAAAAGGTCGCATAAGCGACCATTTTGGTCGCAGTGTAGTTCCCTGTAGTGTTGTCAAAATATTCGGTACCAAGTCGGTACTAAAAAAATGTAAACGTCACGGTACCAAGTACTGGTGGTACCGAGTACCGGGTCAAACCCGGTTCTGGTTGCGCATGCATGCACGAAGGGCGTGAAGTTGCGTCCTCTTCATGAAAGTGCTGAGACATGGCGACCGGCGGCGCTGCTGATGTGGTGTCTGTGTATATTAAACTGCAAAAAGACTATTTAAATATTAACCCTGCATGTTCTGCTTGTCTCTGTGTGAATGAACGGCGCAGACGCGCGGTTTCATTTAACGTTACCACACACACACACTGAAGCACGAGTGACGCTAGCGCTGTTTTCAGTCTCTGCTGCCTCACGATATGGTGACATGATTCATGATTCAATTCATCTCTGAGAGTCACTTCATGAGCATTTTACCGTTTCATTTGAGAAACTATCGTCATATCATACACACACAGAAACTCAAAGGTCTTCACGACAACCCGTCAAAATAAAAGTTTGGTTTAACTTAAAGAAATTGACAGAAATTTTAGGCTACTGTACAATAGATTTAACCACGTCTCCATTCATTAAAAATACTACTACTACTAATAATAATTTGTGCATAGAAGGTTGCTTATTTTTCACTTGATTTTTTTTACAAGCAATATTTCTCAATATCATCAATATTTTCATTTAAACAGCATGTAGCCTTCAATGCTTTCATAAATGTACCGTCATAAATAATAAAGTCATTGAATTTAATATTTTTTTTTTCAAATAATTAAATAAATTGGAAAAATAGTTCAAAATGATTTTGCTGTGGTACCGAGAACCGTAAAATTTTAATGGTATCAGTACCGACTACTGGAATTTTGGTACCGTGACATCCCTAGTTCCCTGTGCATCATACAGTTATGGTCAATGGTAAATGGACTGCACTTATATAGCGCTTTCACAGACCCAATGGCCACCAAAGCGCTTTACATATTGCCTCACATTCACCCATTCACTCACTCATTCATACACCGACGGCGGTGTCAGCCATGCAAGGCACCATCCAGCTCGTCGGGAGCAGCTGGGGTTAGGTGTCTTGCTCATGGACACCTCGACCATGAATCATGACCATGGACAATCAGTCCCCGGTTCGAACCACCAACCTTCCAGTTTGTAGACAAACTACATGCCTACCCTGAGCCACTGCCGCCCCAGATTACGACGCTTAAACTATAAATGTATGAATTAAACTCACTGAGATTTCTTTTCCATGCATCATTTTATTATATCCATGTTTGTGGTTACAGTCAAATCATACAAAACTGAAATCACCCTCGAACTCTTCTGTCTTGCCTGCACTCGAGACGGTTAGTCAGCTCCACTGAAAGTCTTCTTTCCTATTGGTTGTCGCTCGTGAAAATCGCTTCTCATTTGCATAAAAATGAAATTTCTGAACTTTTGTTGCGTCTCACGTCGCTTGACACGCCCACGTTCTGTCGCCAACGGTCACTGTCGCTCGTGTCACCGGAAGTCACCAGCGCTCCATTGAAATGAATGGGATTCTGTCGCTGCGTGTCGCTGGCGGTGTGAACGAGGCTGAAAGGGGTTGTATTAGAGCACATTTGTGAGTCTGCTCAAGCCGTCTTTTCACATACAATACAGGTAACACAAATGCAATAGCATTTCACTCTGTAGGCATCTTACAACAGTTACCACGTGAGCGATTTATAGATTATCATGACAGAATATGCTAACTTAGGATAGTTAACATCCTGTTGCATTCTACGTGTTGTCACTTCTTCTAGAGTCTCTCAATCATTGTCCGACTCCGGTTTAAACATAAAAGGCAGAACGGTTTCTGACATTTCAGTGTTTGTCTGCATGAGGTAATTGGAGCTGCTAACACACACACACTGTGCTGGGAGCAGCAGCCATTTGCATTTAAAGGGACACACACAAAACCATGCGTTTTTTACTTACCCTTTTTAACATGCTGTAAAAAATTATCTGTGCGGTATTTTGAGCTAAAACTGAACACTAGGGGTGGAACGGTACACAGAAGTCACGGTTCGGTTCATACCTCGGTTCAGACATCACGGTTCGGTACGATTTCGGTACAATGGAGGGAAAAGCAAAACAAAAATGCAGAAGGCATTGTATTTTTTGAATAAGTTTTATTAATAAAGGCATAGAACCAGTTTATTTGTAGTGCACTGACAATAGTTTTATATAATTAGTTTATTAATTAAATTAATAAAAAGACAAAAAGACCTTGCGATATGTTTGGTAATTGTACCTGAATTAATTTAAAATTATTTTGTTACATTTTAGATCAATATATTTCAGATCAATAGATTTGTTTTCCTTCATTTTAATTAACATTATGAATTAACACTGTAACATTATTCTCATCTGAATTATAAATAATTGATTTCTGTATAAAATAATACTACCATTAAAAACACATTCGATTTTCTTTTTTAATCAATGTAGAATGTGTAAGATTAGTGCTCCGAGGACAAGAAATATGCCGAATGTCCAAAAGATGGGACCTACAGACTGTTTTGAAATGGAGTTGGATAAATATGTTTTGCTTTTAAAACAGTGTGTGTGTGTGTGATTTTGGTTGGGTGACCGTTGTAGGTTACATTGTGACAAAAGCACAATGTTGTGTTTTATTGCGAGTGTACACAAATATAAGTAAACACTTTGCAGGTTTAATGATCTGAACAAAATGACGGAGTATGTTTTTTTATGTTTCCACTGTTTGATCGCGCCCGCGCCTCTCTCTCTCTCTCTCTCTCTCTCTCTTTCTCTTTCTCTTTCTCTCTCTCTCACTCTCACTCTCACTCTCACTCTCACTCTCTCTCTCTCTCTCTCTCTCTCTCTCTCTCTCTCTCTCTCTCTCTCTCTCTCTCACACTCTCTCTCTCTCTCTCTCTCTCTCTCTCTCACACTCTCTCTCTCTCTCTCTCTCTCTCTCTCTCTCTCTCACTCTCACTCACACACACATACTCTCCAGCATTGCAATCTTGACATCGCAGCCTGTTCATTATGCGGTCACACCAAACGCGAATAGATCGCGTCTAGTTCGAAGCTAGTCCCAAGCGAATAGGACGCGCGTATAAAGCCAACGTTTGAAGTGAACGCGCGTTCAGAGCTAAGGCGATGGTACAGATTATGTGTCCCTAAAGAACCCGCGTATCTAATAGTAGTTCTGCATTACATTAATTAATTTGCACGCGAGTTTTATTTATTTTTATACCGTGTATTCTCCGTGTAAATTCGTGCACCGAACCGTGACGCCCGTACCGTTTCGGTTCAATACGAATACATGTAACGTTCCACCCCTAGAACATACACACTCTGGGGACAACAGAGGCTTATTGTACATATTGTAAAAAGGGGCATTATACCATCCCTTTAAATTCTTGTTAATTTTGTACAAGCCAAATAACTTCAGACCGCACACAAGCAGGAATGTGTTGCTTTAATTCATTATAATTCATTCAAAGTACAATTTTGATGATACAAAATTATATGGACAATAGTGTAAAAATTTAATTTGATACAACTAGGCTACTGTAAAAGAGAAAAATACTTCTCGTTCTTTTACAGAATAGAATAAGCATTTTTTGATGTTCACAAAAAAATATATATTTTCAAATATGCATACTGGCAAAATAATGTTACAAATATATATTTTTTAAATGTTTCAATACGGTTCAAAAGCTTGGTACTAGTAAGTTTCTTTATGGTCACCAAGACTGCATTTATCTGATTAAAAAAACCCACAATATTGTAAAATATTTTTACCAACTGTTTTCTATTTTAATATATTTTTTTCTTGTGATGGCAGAGCTTATTACTTTAGATTTTAGTGTCACGTGACCCTTCAGAAATCAGTCTAATATAGCCTACTTATTTGCTGCTCAAGAAACATTTCTGATTATCACAGTTGACAATGGTCAATGATGTGTCACCAAATGAAGTGTGGAAGTCACCTTTTAACATTCAAAAGAACAGCATTTATTTGAAATGGAAATCATTTTTAACATTACAAATGTCTTTACTGTCATTTTTTGATCAATTTAATGCATCCTTCCTTTCGTATAAAAGTATGCATTTCTTAAATCATAGTGATTCCAAACTTTTGTCATGCAAATCTTAAGTGATGAAAATGCCATTTTAAAATAAATCCAACAAAGTTTAAATGTTTAATTTTTCAAGACTTCAAGTCAAAAGTGCCTATAATTGAAGCCCAGTTTATAACATAAATGTTTATGAAACTTTGACTTGTAAAAAAATGTTGAGTGAGTGTGTGCAACAAAATGCATCATGCATTTGCATCAATGATCATCATTGCGTATCATCCAGCACACGGTCAAAGAAAGAACACATGACAGAGAGAAACATCAGGTTGCAAAATGTTTATTAGGCCACTGATATGGTTGTGGACTTTATTTCAGTCATTCCCAGAGATGACACAGTTTTAAAGTGTCATAAGGCAAGGTAACATAACATGGCAATGAATAAATTAAATGATAGTTGGTTCATGTATTTAAGAATAGTCTATATCTGCTCTTCTATTGGAAATCAGTGTAGATGTAATCATTCAGGTGTTCTGGCATTTTTGGTCTCAAAGTAAAAGTGGAACCTTGTGTTAATTTGAATTTGTAAATTTTATATTTGTTTGGAAAATATTTAAATATTTTTATTGGAAATAGGCCTATGAAAATTTCAGCAAATTTTTTTTTTACAACTGCAGACCGTTCACAACTAGAGAACAAGGAGAATCTTGCTTATTGTATGTTACAAAAACATTATGTCCACAAATACATTTATTTCAGTTGTTACGGGCAGTGACATTCAACAAACGATAACAAGAGACACAGTTTTAAAGCATTGCAAGGTACAAAGGAAAAGGACAACAAAATGAAATCTATGTAGTTGAAGTTTGCTGTGCTTTATCCTAACATGAAGTGAATGTCTGCATTCAGTCAGGGATGACTGCACAAAAACAACTGCAACTAGTAAAACATGAACTTTTCGAAACGATAAACAATTGTAGTTTAAAGGTTCTCTAAGCGATGTCGGGTAATGTCACTTCTTGTTGACGTTTAAAGTATTGTCAAACAAAACGGAGGCTAGCTAGACCCTCCCTCCTCATCCGCGCAATAACCCCCCAAACCCCGCCCCCAAGTCCTTCTTGTCGGTGATTGGCTGGAACTGTTTGTCATGTTTCGTGGATCGGGTTAGCCCAGTTTGTTTTAGTAGCTGTTTGTGGAGCCTGGGCTGTCTACAGAGATCGTGTTTCTTTACAGTGTGTTCGGGGGACAGGCAGCCAGCGGTTAGTGAGGAGATGTTTGCTGTATGTGACAAAAAATGTTTTGGCCTAAAAAACGCGTGACATCGCTTAGAGCACCTTTTAAGTTCACAGAGAAACTTTTAAAACCTATTAAACCTGCTGAGAAACAAGGAGCGTGAACTAAAATTCTCAGTTCCACACGCATGTCCAGGAAACTCATGAATATTCATGTGAGCTCCGCCCACTGAAACCGAAACCCTCGTAACACTGGCACGATTCTGTCAGCCTGTTCTCTAGGGCAGCGCTTCTGGGTTGACCATGGGACCCACATCTCCCCATGGCCGATTAAGCCGCGACCCAATTTGTTTAGGGATATGTATGGTCTAAACATAAATTTGCTTTTTAACATTTTTACTCGTTTACTGAACAAATTGTCACTCCTTAAATGAATCCAATTATAATTATGTTTCTTAGGGATAAAAAAAATGATCTCTGCTAATGCTGTAAACTATAGGGAGCCCTTACTTGCACATTACTATAACATTAATTTATAGGCTTATCAAATAACAAATTGTATACAAAAATGTAAACTGCACATAAGGCAGTTTTTGCACTAATAATCAAAAAAGTGGTGTTGGGGCTGAACACCAGACTATCGCTCAGAGGTGTTAACAACCAGGCCAAAAAAGGGGGGATCTCATGACATTTTAAAGCAAACGCAGAATGGTCTGACTTTACCTTAGTGAAATTATGCGCCATAAGACACACCTGCACAAAAGAAAAACAACAGACGGACTGAATGAAAAGGCAAATTCACTCTCCGACAGTAGGTGGCGCTTATGGGACAGCAGCAATATAGCATTTCCTTGGTTGCCGCTGCACAGAAAGCATGGCGTTCATAAACTACTTTATAAGGCATTACACGGAGGTAAGAGGAAAAGAAAATGCCATCAAAACTTTTCTGAAGACAGTCAGTCCCCTTCAGATCTACATTATTATAAACCCCCACCCTAAATTCAAAACGTATATTTTTCTTCCAGTATTTCGAGCGTTGCGAACGAGCTTGTTGTGCTTTGTTGTTAAGTATCTGCTGGCACGTCTTTGTTCTCCTCTTTTCGCCCGTCTTCAGCGTGTCCCGTCTCTGGCCTTTCTTAACGTCCTGTTCACAGACTTTGTAATATTTACACACAAATAACATTTTGGGAAATGATTGCAAGGCAGTTTGTGCACATTCTCAGTCTGTGCTCTCGGCTCCTCTGGCTTTTTTATTCTTTTGCTGTCTTGCAAGCACTGGGATTTCTCTCAGAATATGCAAATCTAGTTTGTTTTTACTCAGCACTGCTAGTAAGTCCCGGGTTATGTACACAGGTTGGTTGCTTTACTTATGGGGTGGGTCTCAGATCCTGAACTTGTAATGACTAATAAACCCTTGGTCAAATAAAGAGCTAAACCCAGATTCAACACATTATATTTAAGCATTCTATTTAAAGGCAAACAAGAAATGATGCATTAACACAATTCCCAACGGACACTCCAGCTCTGGAAGTGTGTAACATCTACACCGGTTTGTATCTATAGACCTGCACCAAAAATTTTAGCTTTAAAACTGTTCAAAATATTCCTATCCTTAGTTCCCATACTTCAAATTCTTTCTCTGTGGTGGCCAAACCTAATGGGTCATTTATAATTCCACTCTGCCCTTAACCATGTGACCCGTCACCGGTAACTCCAGGCATTACAAGCATCCTTCTGCTGTTGAAGGGTGTGTGTGTGTGTGTTGTCTAGCCACAGTGCAGCTATTGTTGGTCTGTTACTAGGGAGCGTTTGGGTGTACTGACACTACAGGCCTGAGGGGTTAAAGGGGGGCTGGGGTGTTTTATGTCAGCCCAGCAGTAACAATGTCCAGTCAGCTGGTCAGTGGGGACTGTGAGAGCATTTGTTGTTTTGAACTTTGCACATGCTGCCATGTTTGCTGACAACAGTAATGTGAATTGTTTGTTTGGTTTTGGGGATTTTTGTCTTTTGGATGCAAGTTTTGGTTTCCTGTTTAAAAGTGGAAGGAATCCATAAGGTTTTTAAACTCAGTATGTGCTTTAGAATGAAGTTTTATTGTATGTGTGTATGACGCTTGGTAAGGGCCAGTGACAAACTTTAAAAACACTTCTTTTTTTTTTATCTAGTATATCAGGGCTGGGTTGACAATATACTCCTTTTTTAATCAAGCTTCATTGAAATGGTATAACTTCTTAAATCAAGGATCAATCTTTTAGTCTGTTTTTAATTAAACCATTAATATGGAATATAGACAAAATGAAACCGAAAGCCTGCTGGGTGACTTGACTTCCTCGTTATTTGACATCTCAGTTTGCTTTCTTTTGTTGTCACTTCATGATTCTTGACATTTGTGACTTTCGCAGTGTGACGTTGTTTGCAGCGGATCCGTCTATCAGTGGATATATTAGGGATCCGCTGACAGATGCCTGCTTTCAAACGCTTTCGTGTGTATCTGCTTTTTTTATTTTTATTTTATTTTTTTTGTTTGTTTGTTTTGTTTGTTTTTATCTGTCCTGTCTTGCGTGGCTTTTTGGACATGAGTCTGGCAAATAAACTGAATTGAATTGTGTAAGTGCTCGGTGAAGACATGTTTTTGAAGTGTTGATCATTGTAGCCGATCAGCACAATAGCCAACCAGGTGTTTAAGAATCTGTTCAACAGCGCTCAAAATGCTAGAGAGAAATGCAGGTTTCGTCATATTTTTAAAAAAAAATTTAGTACTGACTTTGTACCGAAGTCTGTACTTTTGACAACACTATTGCCAATACCGGTATATTGTCACTCTCAAATATCATAGTTATCGCTAGGGCTGGGTAAAAAAATATCGATTTCTCGATTTTAATCGATTCTCATTTTTACGAACCGATATGGATTCTTAAATCCCAAGAATCGATTAGGGTAGTCATCCTGTTTTCAGTTGATGAATGAATGGACCATTATAGCGCGCATCCCATCCAATAAATCGCAATAATCTTTGTGCTTTGTTACTATTGATCTGAAACAAAGTCTCAGATTTCAAATTACGTCCATTTTCTTACGAAATTCAAAAACATAAATAGCGTTTTGGCGCTGTGGCCTGAGATCGCTCTGGCACCGCTCAAGAGAAGCACATGACCTTAATAATACCAGTTACAGCGCAAAAGCAACATAAATGAGCATCTGGAAGTGTGTTATAGAGTACAACTTATCGAAATCCGTATCATGTCACATGGAATCAGTGTTTTAACCGTGGAGAGACGTCAGTAAAAGCTTGTAAACAATGTCATGTAACGCCACATTTACATCAGAAAAACCATATCCAGTGACCATTAGTGTTGTCAAAAAACTCGGTACTTCGGTACCAAGTCGGTACTAAAAAAATTAAACGGTTACGGTCCCAGGTTTTCTAGGTACCGAGTACCGGGTTAATCCGGTTCTTGATGCGCTGTCGGAAAGATGCAGAGGTGCGTACTCTTCATAAAAACACTCTGAGACACGGCGACCGGCGCTGCTAATGCGGTGGCTCTGAATCCACTTGTTGACAAGAAGCGAGGAAAGAGCCACATATGGAAATTTTTTGAATTAGGCTAATGTCACGTTGCCATAAAGGGCCGTTCAAACGTTCATATAGCGCGGGTTTTTTTTGCGCGTGCAAATTTCAAATGTAGGCGCGCGGCAAGCGCGCTCATAATAGAAGAGACGTGCGAGCTCGTCTTTCCAGGCTCGCCGCTGTTCATGGTTGCATAGCAGAGACACGGGAGAGCAAGCGCTTGTGGAAAGGAGAAAGTGGTGCGATGCGCTCTCCATGATGACGAGGAAGTATCAGAATTAATTGATTTCTAGCCCTTGCATTAGAAATCAGCAACAGGGTTCTCAAGCTTTGAAGACAGGCAAGAGTGACATTTTTGGATTAAATAAAAGTACAGTTAAGTCAAATAAAACATGTTTTATCTCCTGTATAGTTTGGTAACACTACAATAAGACACCATTCATAAATATTACTTAATGCAACATCAACACATTGAGTCAACAATATATTTTTACAACATTAATTAATGTTTGTGAATGTTATTTAATACAAACACTTGATTGTTCATGTTTGTTCACTTCATTCATTGTGCATTAAATAATGTTAACAGATAAAACTTTTGATTTTAAAAATATATTAGTACATTTTTAAGTTAACCCCATGGAGAATAATTGCTACAGTATATAATTGTTGTTTTTTGTTAGGTAATTTTATCTAATGTTATCTAACAAATAGAATCGTATTGTAAATTGTTTCTACTACAGTTTCCATCTTTGTACCCGTGATATACACTTTAATATGTGTACATTTAATCTAAATTAACCTTTGGTACCGAAATTGGTACCGAGAACCGTGGATTTTCACTGGTATTGGTACCGAATACTGATATTTTGGTACCGTGACAACACTAGTGACCATAAACTTGTTAGTCAGATAGAAAAATTTATTCTAGAGAGGAGCATTTTGCTAAATATATGCACCATATTCATTATTATTTTTAATGTTTTTCAGTATTAAATGCATGTTTGTAATAATCAATATTGAATAGAAATCGAATTGCAAGCTTGTGAATCGAAATCGAATTGAATTGTGTAATTTGTGTTAATACCCACCCCTAGTTATCGCCAATATCGGTATATCGTGACATCCCAAATTTGAACGTCAAGACTCAAATTTTAGTCTTGAGATCTTGTTTTTGAGACCAATTTTTTTATGAACTTTTTATTTTGGTAAAAATATGACCTTTATACATCCATCTGAGGCATGTGTAAAGAATACCAGTTCAAAAAAGTAGCAAAATATCAAGTAATTTCAATAATCAAGTTTTTTTTTTTTTTTTTTTTTTTTTTGTTGAAGAAAATCATTTAATCCTTGAACCAGGAAAAGAAACCGTGTCAATTGTGTTGTAATGTTGACAATAACTACTTTGTAGTGTCATTTCTGGTCAAACAGGTTTTTAATTTTAATACTTTTTTGCATGTGGATTTTAGTCAAGACTATCTCATACCAGCATATCTTACTGAAGTAAAAATACTGAGGGTTATCATGGTAATACGGTACGCCTTGGACAATGGTTATGGGAAGGAGTTACTCAATTCCTCTTCTTTTTTTCTTTTTCTTTTGTTAAGTATTTTGAGTGATTAAGCTAATCAGTTGATTCAACACACAATGGGCCCAAATGGTGAGAGACATAACCATGGTAGTGATACTGGATCAGACTTTATTTGGCTTTGAGTGAGATAGGGAGTGAGAGAGAGATACAGTGTCAACCTAGTAGGAGTATTGCACAGCTCCTGTGGTTTAGACTGCACACAGCCTTTGAATAAATTATGGAAGTCCTACTTCTTCAGCTAAATGACTCCAGCTGAGCGCTTATCAGCCACCCTGACTGACGCTGGAAGAACTTTTCCATGCCGCTAATTCACTACCAAGGGTATTGATTCAAGAAGACCAATCTACTTTTTTGAAAAAGTGCATCCGTTGTCTTCTAGGACTAAGGTGGTTTGATTCTATTTGAAGACTGAGTAGATTTAATTTATGGTGCAGTTAGGTGTAACTTAAGCATCTCTCTTTCTCTTGCAGTAGGTGTGGAGTATGTGGGCCAGCTGCTGCGGCTGGCTCGGTCTGGATGATTCCACTGTGGAGAACACCAGAAGTAGCACACAACATCAGACCTTCACAAACTCAGGCTTCAGCAGTTACCCATCGCCCCCTGCTCCAGAAAACACGTGCAAGGCCTGTGGAGGTCGCTTTGAGAGCCTCGCCAGTAAGGTAATCATATGACCTGACTAATTTTCACACAACTGACTTGCAAATCCACCTTGTAATGTTTAGCTTTTGCAGTGGTATACAATTATTTGGTGAAGCACTTTTGTACTGTAGTTCTTGTACAGGTAATGTACATTATTTGTAAGTGCGTTTATTGGTGCCTTTTGGAATCCTGTTGATGCTTTGCATTTAACGTCATCCTCATGTCACTGACAGATAAGGGAAAGGCTCAAGCTACAGTTTATAGCCACCATACAAGTTGAGTTAGTGACTGGAGTCATTGTGTGGAGCGTCCTCCTCCAGCGTGACTACTCTGCTCGCCTCACGAGGGGAGTTGTCCAGAATGCACTTTGTAAACTCTGGCTCCAATGACAGTACAATGGCGCATATCGATGTCATGGCCATTGTACCAGTTCCTCACAGCAGTCCTGCTATTGTCACTTCACGTTCATGGAATTCCTGCACATGCACCTTACATAAGAGTAATTACAGGGAGTAACATTGGGATCAGGTTTCCAGTGGGTTTTTTTTTTTTTTTTGGATTGAAAGTTTTTGATGTTTGAAAGCAAGCAGTTCATAGACTTATAGACTTACTAGTGGTTAAGACATCTACAAAGTACATCCAGTATTGTCCTCTGAATAGAGCTCAATAGTGACCACTAGGGCTGTGCCAATAGATGATAGTATCATGTAACGACGATAGTCTATGTGACATCACCACATAACCACACTTCTCACACAAGCATACTATCATTAATGTCTGCTCCACTGGAGAAATATTAAGCCAGTAAATTAAGATTTTATGTTGAGGTAGATTAATCTCTCGTCGTCTCTGAGAGAATGTGCTATGTTTTTGCTTTCACTTTCAGGGAGTAATTGTCTGTGGTTTGAGACTCCTTCACCGGCATAACTCTCGTGAAAAGTTTGCAAATTGCATGTGTAATATCCACGGGCTGGGCTTTTGGGTCAAATATTTATGCGACATGACATTTCTCTTCATCACCAGCTCCATTTTTGCTCCCAAAATGATAGAAAATATAATCATCCTCCACGATTATTAAACAAAGTTTAACACTAGTATTTTCACTAAAAGCTTAATCTTTGATACATTTTGATACATAAATGTTTCTAAGCCTTGAACCAAACCAACTATAGCACCATGATTAATAAATATTAAAACATATATTTTAAGACAAATAAAGTATTTGAAAATCAGTAAATGAATGAAGTACTCATCCCATGACACAATTATGACACAGAAAATTATGTTGTTGTATTTTCTTTTCAACATCCCATATTAACCAATGTTGGATAGATGCTATATAACATTACCTAGCTCACCTCCACTAGCCTGCAAAAGCTTGCCACTGGCAATTACAATGGTTACTGTTTACACAGTAATGGAGAATTCTCTATTTATAGGACTTCATTTTACGTTTGTGGGTAGTGGTATGCTTCACCAGTAATTTGGTGCTCAAAAACAGTTTCTTATAAATTAAGCTGAAATTCCATTGATGTATTGCTTCTGCAGAAGCATGTACCAGCCTCAGACATCCTGCAAACGTTTAGCCATGACACACTAAAGCGACATCAAAGAACCAGTGGCTTTCATCGCGTCACCTGTTCAAGCTGTAGACGGGGGTCCAACTAGTGCTAAGGGTGGGAGCAAACTGGAAAAACTAGGTCACCTTGTGTCAAAGCCTTAAAGTCTGTGTGAACCGGAAGTTGAGACCGCCTTCAGTATCCACTTTTTTTTCAATGCGTGGGTGCTATGGCCCAAAACCAACTTTAGCTCATTTAAACCATTCAAAACATCCCTTGAAATACCTCCCAGTGACTCTGCTCTCCCTAAGCATATAATTAAAGATGCCCAACAGATCTCAAAAAAGAATGATATTGTTAATGCTTTCAATGACCATTTCATTAAGGCAGGGGACATATTTGAACAATCACATCCTGAAGAAGTCTCACACAGACATTTTTCTTCACCTCTCCAAAACAATTCACCTGCTTCTCTTGTCAGTGAGGGATTCAACTTTAAACCCATCTCCTCATCTGCAGTGCTTAAGGCTCTTAAGGAAATTGACACAAGGAAATCACCCGGTCCTGATGGCCTAGACCCTGCTTTACTGAAACTGTCTGCACATATTATAGTGGAACCTATTACATATATTTTTAATTTTGTCCCTGTCTTCAAATACCAGATGTTTGGAAATCAGCCCATGTGCTGCCCCTGTTGAAAGGGGGGGACTCCTCCATTCTCGAGAATTACCGCCCAATTTCTAAACTGTCTGTACTTGCAAAGGTCCTAGAGTCTTTAGTAAACACCCAACTTAAGGGCTTCTTGCAAAATTATAACATACTTTGCCCGGCACAATCAGGCTTTAGGGCCAAGCATAGCACCATTACTGCAGCTACTAAGGTGCTTGATGACATCATCTGTGACCTTGACAATAAGATGAGCTGTGCAGCCCTGTTCATCGACTTGTCAAAGGCCTTTGACACAGTTGATCACTGTATTTTGCTTGAGAGGCTCAGGGACATTGGCTTGGGAACTAAGGCAGTTGATTGGTTCAGAAACTATCTTGCCAACAGAACTCAAACTGTAGTTGTCGATGGGCATAGTTTTGCCCCACTGGGGGTCCAGCGAGGTGTCCCTCAAGGGTCTATCCTTGGCCCGGTCCTATTTACTATTTACATAAACACCATTGCCTCTGTAGTAGATAATGGCAAAATACACCTCTATGCAGACGACACAGTACTATATTGTTCCGCCCCCACCCTAGCTCAAGCTTACCATTCACTACTACAATCTTTTAATTTATTACAGGCCACCTTCATTGATCTTCGATTGGTTTTAAACGCTAGTAAAACTAAGGTGATGCAGTTCACAAAGTCTCGCACAGCAACCGCATCAACTGCACTAGCCATTTCCACACTGGATGGGAAGTGTGTTGAAAATGTTTCATCTTATAAATATCTTGGTCTGTGGATTGATGAAAAGCTAACTTTTAAAGTTCATATTGATAAATTAGTGAGAACGCTGAGAGTAAAGCTTGGTTTTTATTTTAGAAATAAATCCTGTTTTACTCTCCAAGCTAGGAGGAAATTGATTAGTGACACTTTCTTACCAGTTTTGGACTATGGGGATGTTATTTATCATGCTGCTTCTACCACGCTGCATACACTTGACACAGTATACCATGGTCCATTACGGTTTATTACTAATGCCAAGTCCCGCACTCATCACTGTCGTCTTTATGAGGTGGCTGGTTTTAGCTCTTTAGGTTTGCGTAGATGGTTTCACTGGCATATTTTTATTTATAAAGTCATAATGGTAATTTACCAAGTTATCTTACTAGTCTGTTGACCTGGAATCATTCCACTTACAATCTACGCTCTGTTAACATTCTGGCTCTAAAAATCCCACGTATAACAACTGAATTTGGTAAGTCTGCTTTTAGTTATGCTGCTCCTTGGTGTTGGAATTTGCTCCAAAAAGTATTGAAGCTTTCTGTTTTTATCCCACTAGAACATTTTAAACAATTACTTAAATGTTCCAAATTTCAACAATGTACATGTTTTCAATGACCCCTTTATGTCATTCTTAAATTGTTTTACATGTATTGTAAATCTGCTTTGTTCTGTTTGTTTTTGTGTTTCTGTGTAACTTGTCTAATTGTTGCCCCCAGGGCTCCCTTGTAAAAGAGATTTGAATATCTCAATGGGACATCACCTGGTAAAATAAAGGATAAATAGATTAACGAAAATAATAGGAAGCAGGGCAGCTAAAGCAAACAAAGCCCTGACTACACCTAAACCCCTGAGATTAGGGATGCAAATTATCGAATTTACAACTTGTAACGAGTGGAAATAAGGTGTGGCCCCTTTAAGAGCTGAGCGCTCCCTGTTGAACTATTGAATGTGCCGTGCGCCTCGAACACCCCATGTATGCGGGTGATTTCTGTTTGATGCAAATTTTTTATCTTATTTTGTTTATTAAGTAATAGGGCTGCAACTAACGATTATTTTGATAATCGATTAATCGGATGATTATTTTTCAATTAATCGGGTAAAAATTCCTATTTGATTTTTTTGTTTATTATAACTAAATAAAACCCTAAATCAGGGTTGTGGCGAGCAGGACGAGGCCGAGGGACGTGAGAGATGCGAGACCGGTGCGTCTCACAGGTGTCGTTCATTATCACTCATGCCACCGGCCTCGTCCAGCTCGCCACAAGGGTATTTGTGTAAAAGTGTACTTTAAAAAGTGCAAAAGCCACACACTGAGTTTTACTAATATCAATATTTGCTTAGTTTTTAATGATAATTGCTGATGGCAAGTTGACAACCATGATTAATGTAAAATTAATAAAAAATTATATCCAACATATGTTTTAACACAATTTTTGTAAAAACAAATTTACACAGACATGTTGTTCAGATGTGAAGATAATTGCTGCGTCCCAATTCGCCTACTTATACTACGCCCTAAAAGTATGTACTCTTTTTGTGAAGAAAAAGTACATACTTTTGAGTGTGTAGCAAAAGAGTAGGCAAGCTTTGGGACATACTACTTCGCCATCTTTAACGGACAGATCTGTCGCGTGCATCCTATCACCGTAAACTGCCGCCCTGTCAATCATCTCGTCACAGTTAAAATCCTCCATTCAATCTAATATAACTTCTTACCATTTCGGAGAGAATTGTTGTCGCACGTTCATCTGCCAGTCATGGGTCTTTCATGTGGAGACTCTCCTCATGTGTTTGGAATTTGAATATAATAATGCATTTAAAAGGTAATGGCTAAACGTATCTTTGCAAAAGTTCACAATGTTGCTGCAGATGCAATATAATGTGGACAACATTGAATAAATACATTTTCGTCAGGTTAGATACCGATAATTAATCACTCAAACCCCTTTATCTAAACCTCTCTACATAACCGCCGGACTCGCGCGTCCTCCATGTCTGTAGTTTTTGAACACTTTTCATTCTTGTTTGTAGTTCTAACCGAATCCTCGTCCAACGCGCGATGGGTTGTGGGCAATATCAGCCGTTAGAGTGCGCATCGATCTGCACTTCGGATTCTGACCGGATATAGTAGACCATCCGGGTCTCTTTGGGACACTCATTTCAACATACTACGATTTGGGACGTACTAATTCTATTTTCGAATACTATTTAGGACGAATAGTATGCGAATTGGGACGCAGCAATAAACTAAAAACATCTCAAATATATATATAATTAATTAATTTTTTATTTAAAATTAATTGAATTATAAGGATAATTGATAAAATAAATATAGAAAGACTGAAATTAAGCGTGTGAACGTAGAGCCGCAGTAGATCGCGTTTGAAAAACAATTAAAACTTAATAGTAGACAAATGCTACGAAAAGAGAACGGGATGGAGGTACGCAGCAAGCTAACAGGCTTGATTAAAAGGACAGGAAAAATGATGCATTAGTGCACAAGCATTCGCTGAAAACCACTGAGTACAGTGACTAAAAAACAATCTTTTACTGCTGCTGTTATTAACTGCCTTTATATTTAGTGCTTCACTTTGTAAACACCGTTTTAATTTAACCTATTTCTGCGGTAGCGCTATTTTAATCCATCACTTATGTTGCGAGCGAACTGATTGCACAACCTGATGCTCGAGACAAAATACAGATATCCCAAGTCTCGCGGAAGATCCGGAAGTCATCCGCATAATGATAGCGGCTCCCTGATGCCCGCAAATTAGTTCAAACTCCCGGAATCTAGAGCGCGCAAGCGAGACAGAAGAGACTGTGCTCCAAACATAAGATCTCGGTCTCTGCGCGCACGGCAGATGGGAGAGAGACCTTGCGTGTGTCTCATGAAGCGCAGCGCATGTAAGACAGAGAGCATCATGATTGGCCTGTTTCAACCAATCACCAACGCTCGCCATGACGTAAGCAGACCAACTAATCAATAATGACATTCGTTGACAACTATTTTAATAATCGATTTTAATCGATTAAATCGATTAGTTGTTTCAGCCCTATTAAGTAACGATGTGGACGGTAGAACGTGTGACAGACAGTTAGACTAGTTTCCTGGAAAAAATAACAATCCGGGAGGGGTCCGGGAGATAGGGCTAAAAAAACGGGAGAAACCCGGGAAAAACGGGAGTGTTGACAGGTATGAGCTAAGTTATTGTTAGAATACAGCTGGATTTTCGATGTTAGCACGCTGTATAGCTGGTAGTCAATACCGATTTGACTCCACTCCGTTTTGACCGCCTCATGTTTGGTTTCTTTTTTTGCCGCCTCAACTTTGTGTCGGCTCTCTTGCGTGAGAATCTCGTGTCACGTTCGCAATGTTCAATTAGCCGACAATTAATTTAATTTAATCGAGTAAATTCTTGTCGACAATTAATCGATAATCGATTAACCGTTTGCATCCCTACCTGAGATCTTACCTAGCTCCCGTGGAGAATAAAAACAGGTGAGCCGCTTACCTCGCTGATCTAACTAAATAACAAAACGTGAACTACGAAAAACAAATCCACTAGGCCTACCTTTTACTGAAAAAGACAAAACAAAATAAAAATTCAGTCAACATATAGTCAAAAACTCTGTCGCTCCAGCAAGTAGAAGAGAGCCCACCATCAGCCTCCTCGCAGTTTAAATAGTAGAAATCCCTGATGACGTCACTCCTCTTTCACGGATCGGGGAAATCCCTTCTCACTCCACCTACATACTAAAATGAATAAATCCCACACAGGGAACAATTCCTCTACCTGCACACCCACGTAACAGTGGGACTTTCAATTCATTATTGGCCATGAGTAAATAACTAGTAGAAAAACACAGTGCAGTAAATGGTAAAACAATTTGGATACGAACCAGTTTGTTTATGATAATGAATTAAAATAGTATGATGACGAATACTATTTTTTGTACAGGTAATAACAGGGTCCCTGCCGGTCCTTAAAAAGTATTCAATCCAGTTTAATCATATTAAAGGCAATTAAAAAGTCTTAAATATCTTTATTGGTAGAAGAAAAAAAAGTCTTAATTAAATTTGGGGACAGAAAAACAGGAATCGCGATATGCTTAGTGTGATTTATTCAACTGCAAAAGGTGACGACTTAATGAAATTGAAATTAATCTAAATATAATAATCTCGACTCATCCCCTTTTCTGAAGTGAAATAAAGGCTGAAATTTTAGTATAACAGTGTTCAGGGACGGAGGAGGCTGGAACCAGCGAACATTCAACATCATTTTAATGACCAAAATAAACAACAATACGAAAGTAAAGTGGCAGTCCCTCATATAAATGTCCCAGGCCTGGTCCTCTCTCGTCCTTCACTGTCGTCGCTGTCTCCTTTTGCGTTTATTTTATAGTAATGTGTATCGTAGACAGGGAAGTGGGAGGAGGGAAATGAGATCGGGACATGAGCCAACAGCTCTGATTGAATGGCATTGTGACTTCCAGAAGTTATGTTAGTCATGTGTTTATATTCCCTGAAGAAACTTCCCAGACTGCTTTGGCATTATCCGGTACAGCTCAGTGTTTATCAGATGTAATGACGCAAACAGTTCATCTGCTTAGAATCAGTCAATCGAGTGTAGCTTTTGACCCAGTTCTTACACCCTTAATGCCTGTGCCAACTGCGAAATTCTTAATGGTGCTACACACTCCTTAAATAAGATGTGAGTAGGCATGTGCCGGTATCAAATTTTCGTGCTGCGATTAATTGAATGAGCTTTTATCACGGTATACGGTATTATCACGATATTTTAATTGCTCAAGAGAAACAGATGGATTGCGGGTATCTAAAAAAACAACTTGCATCACAATGTGTAATTGTGATTTTCAAAACATGGTAACTAAACAGAATTTTATTAAGTTTAGTGACAACGTGTTACAATGTTTACATGGTACAATGACTGGTAGGTTACTGTTTGTATTCAAATAAATTATTGTATTTGATTTTAATCTTAATTCAATATTGACTCATTTGGATAAATATTAGGTAGGCTACAGTCTGCATGTTAATTTTTCTCAAGAAAAAAATATATCTCACATAATGCTGTAAACAGAGAGAAATTAAATATAATGCGGTTTTCATTATAATAACAATTATGGAATGACAAGTAAACATATAATTAATATGTAATAAAGTGCACATATTTAGCAAAATGACAATTTTTTTTTCTAGTCAACTAAAGTGCTGGTCATTAAATGGCTTTCCTGAGGTAAATGTAACGTTCTGTGACATAACTGTTCTCCTGCAGTTTTATTGACCTCTTTCCGTGAAAAACACTGATTGATCGACATTTTGTATGAGGCATAAACCTTAAGGTAAGTTGTACTGTATCTTTAAATAAAAAGTAACAGATGATCGGTTTACTTGAACTGAGGCGCAGCGATCTGTCACAATGGACAGAACATATCAAAAGTAACCTGCTCTGTCTAGTCTGTCGGTGTCAGTGTCCTCTTTGCTCCGCGATTTTTCTCTGCGTGAGAGCGTGTGAAAAGTGTCAATTCCGTAAAGCGGCTTTCAGACAGAACGCGATTTGCTATTTTGCAAATAAAAAGTTGAACTATTTTTAACTTTGACCCCGGCGTGCTTTGGTCGACGCAGCAACAAAACGTCCCCGTGAGTATTCTGCGTCCTGTCTGAAAGGCGCTTGAGTCTCAAGTTGAATGCGTGAGAGTTGGCAGCCCTGCGGGGGGTAAATCGTCGGCAGCGTTCCTCCTTCCGCCATGCTTCTACTCCATGTGATGATTGTTTGCATTAGACTAGAGTGCGCTCTGCGCCGCGTGCACACAGTGCTTATACATGTGGGGATTGTTTACATCAGAGTGCGCACGTGTTTTGCGGAGCATATACGCAGTGTTTAAGCGGTTGATAGAAAATTAGCTAATGCGTGTTCTAAAAGTCTAAATTCAAATCTATTATTTTTCACGGTATTTTGAAGTGGCCGCGATAACAATATCGTGCATATTCATTACCGCGATTTATCGCATTACCGAATACCGGCACATGTCTAGATGTGAGATTGTGTTCCAGTCTTAACCTGGCTTTAAAATGCACACTCCCATTGTTCATTGCAGCACATGTGCATGGACTGCAAGAAAAGCTACTGCAGCCGGTGCTCCGCTCAGCTGGACGTCCAACCGTGGCTGTGCCACACCTGCCAGCGTTTCCGCGGGATCTTGTACGAGCGAGCTGAGCTGATGAGGCTGAAGGTGAAGGATCTAAGGGAGTATCTTCACCTGCACGGGGTCCCCACACAGATGTGCCGAGAGAAGGAGGAGCTGGTCGAGCTGGTCCTCGGCCAACAGACACCTCCGTCTGACACACACATTCCTCCCCCAATAACCACACGCTTGGACCCGCAGGAAGACCCTTACACTCCATTCAACACCGCAAGCCTGTCGCAGGACAACAGCACAACAGAACTGGGACCTCAGGCTCAAACAACAGAAGATGCACAGGTACGAAAAGGAAAAACTGTCCTGCGTAACGTTCAAAAAGTTTTGTAATGTTTTTGAAAGAAGTCTTTTATGCTCACCAGGGCTGCATTTGATCAAAAACTGTAAAAAGTCAAATTGTGAGACATTATAATCTAAAATAACTTTTCTATTTGAATATCTTTTCAAATGAAATGTATTCCTGTGTCGTCAAAGCTGAATTTTCAGCATCATTACTTCAGTGTTCAATGATCCTTCAGAAATCTGATTTGGTGCTCAATTATTAATAATGGTTCTTATTACCGTCTTATTATTATTATTATTATTATCAATATTCAAGTTTTTGCTACTTAATATTTTTGTGGATACTGTGATGCAGTTTTCAGGATTCTTTGATGAATAGAAAGTTCAAAAGAACAGCATTTATATGAAATAGAAAACTTTTGAAGCATTATAAATGTCTTTAATGTCAATTTTATGTGTCTTTGCTGAATAGAAGTGTTATTTTCTCTTAAATTTTTTTAATGGTAGTGTATCACAGTTTCCACATAAGTATTAAGCAGCTAAACGGTGTTCAACATTAATAATAAAAAAGGTTTCTTGACCAGCAGATCAGCATATTAGAATGATTTCTGGAGGATCTCGTGACACTGAAGACTCGAATTCAGCTTTGACATCACAGGAATAAATCATTTAAAAAAATATTCAAATGAAAGTCATATTAAATTGTAATAATATTTGACAATATCAAGGTTTTTACTGAATTTGATCAATCCAGCCTTTGTGAGCCTTTCAACTTTTGATTGATAGTGTACTTCAGGAAGTCAACCTGCAAAAGGTTTGCTTGTATTTGTCTCTACACATTAGACTAGCTTAGGAGAAATTATTTTAAAACTGACAGAAAAAAAACCTTTTATGTGCTTCGATAAAATGAATCCATCTCACTTGCATGTGCTTCTCTTCTCGGTTTGTTTCACACGGCACTGTAAAGCACAGCTTTAGAATGAAGTGACTCAGTCTCTTAAGCACACTAGGGAGTGTGTGAAATATAAGTTAGAGAGGACAGCTGTGTTAAACTGTTGGCTGCGACCTTTGACCCTTAGAGCTTGGCTGAGGCGACAGCTGAAAGTGAAATGGACGATGAGCTGCAGGTGGAGCAGGAGATGCAGGTACATCCTGAAACTCCTCACCTCTCCTCTTCTTCTTTCTGCTGCGGCGTTAAATGTGGCAGAGCAAAGATCAGTGGCCCGTCGCCCTTTACAATGCCTGGGAGTCTTTCTGTCAGTCTTTTGCAAGGAAAAGATTTGGCCTCTTGATGATTTATGCCGTCCTCAGTAGAGTCCGTTTAAAGAATGTCCTCCATGTGTGCGTGGGAAAAGACTTGTCTACAGGCTGGGATAAATCACTGCTTCTTTAAAAGTCAGTTTTCAAGTCCTACTCTTTGTCACGCCAATCCATCTTAAAGGGATAGTTCATGGATAAATGAAGAGACTGTCATTTACTGTCGACCAGATCGATCGATTCATTTGAAAGATCTAACTCAAAAGAACAATCAATCTTATATGAAGAAACCACACACGGCAGCAGACCGTCACGCTGGCACGTGAGCACTGTTGCTCCTTTCACATGTGAAAGGGTGTTTCTTAAATGCGCAGTAGCCAAACATGGACACTCTAAAGACCAGAGAGAACGTGGAAAATGGACATGAAAAATAAGACCTACTAAATAAAACAAATAAAAACTCGTATTAATGTTTAACTAAAAGCCTACTAATCCTACTAAAAGTTTTTTTCCCCAGAGGCTAGTGTATTTGTCCAATTGCTTTCAATGGGAGCTGCGCGACATCCTGCTGAGACAACGAATAATCATTAAAAATATGATTCTTTAGATTCGTATTGACATTTAAAGGGTTAGTTCATCCAAAAATGAAAATTCTGTCATTAATTACTCACCCTCATGTTGTTCCAACCCCGTAAGACTTTCGTTCATCTTCGGAACACAGATTAAGATATTTTTGATTAAATCTGAGAGCTGGTTCACTCCTCCATAGGCTTCTTAAGGGATCGAAACTGGCCGGCCCAAAGACATCGTTAAAATAGTCCGAGTGACTACAGTGGCTCAATCTTAAGTTTATCAAGCGACGCGAATACTTTTTGTGCGCAAAAAAAAAAAAAAAAAGATAACGACTTTATTCAACTATTAATTTCCTTTTCTGTGGGCCTCGAGTGAGTTCACGTAGTGTAACAGCGCAGCGCTTCTGTGTTGTACGTCACACGCATCACACACATGACCAGCGTCGGCCAATAGTGAGCCTGCGTGTGACGTACAACACAGATGCGCTGCGCTGTTACACTACGCGAACTCACTCAAGCATAATTGAGATGCATGTTCGAGTGTAACGACAGGGACTTGGTTCTATCCATCAGTTGTTGATTGGATTTTGAGATGTGGGTTTTTCACTCAAACTTGAATGCGACTGTCTTGACTAAATGATTGGAGAAGTCTGGCAGAAAAAAAGTCATTTTCACCGAAAGTTTTTTATTAAACATTACAAAGTCGGGGAAAAAAAATGAAACCCCTAAACATGGATGAATAGCCTAGTTCACAATAAGAAAACATTAATTTACTAAATTAGATAAAGTGAATTTTCATTTGATGCCAACTTAAATTTTTTTGGATGATGGGTGATAAAATCCCTTAATTGTACATTTAAAGGAGGGTCCACTTGGGGGTGGGCGCAGCTCTTTCGACTTTTCACCATCCGTTGTAATTGTTGTGCCCCTTTTTCTTTTTACATATAGGGCTAGATTTACTAAACAGGGCAAATTAGTGTGAGAGCGCAAACTGAGCACCGATGGGAAAGTTCAGCACGTGATCTACTGACGACGCGCAAATTAATGAACAGACGCAGCCGGATCTTTTCCATAATGAGCAACACAATCTACCAAGAGCAGCGTTAACGTCTGGTTTAAGACATATGCCTTTTCAGTGTTATTTTTGCACTGTGTCTTTAGTAAACCCTGACAGTAGTTTTTCTTTATACATATAGTCTCTCTGTTGGTCAAACATGGATGGTCATCTGCCCTTCAAGTGCTATATTGAGCAAAATAAGTGCAGTGTTTACCATGTGGTGGAAGGCCAACATTAACACACAGTACCACTCCTTAGCTTAATAAAAAGGCTGAAGTTTAGAAGTTATCTACACAGGACCTTTAAACTTGTAGATGTTAATGAACCACTCAGCATGTTATCTCTACCCTAGCATTAGCATGTAGTGTTTGCATAATAGCAGGATGTGGAGTAGTTGCAGTAATCCTTGTGTGTTTTTGTAATCTCCCTTTGCATCTATCTTAGCATGGCGCATGTTCGTGTTTATGTTGGCCAAGCTTTTTCTGGCTAACCACAGCTCTAGATTGTGTTGTTGTTGTTGTGGCTTTAGGTGGCGAAATGCTTAAAGGGTTAGTTCACCCAAAAATGAAAATTAAGTCATTAATTACTCACCCCCATGCTGTACCAACCCCGTAAGGCCTTCGTTCGTCTTCGGAACACAAATGAAGATATTTATGATTAAATGTGACAGCTGGATCACTCCTCCATAGGCTGCCTAAGGGAATGAATCCTGACGGCCCAGAAAGTCATTAAAGAAAATGTTTAAATATTCCATGTCGCAACAGTGGCTCAACTATAAGTTTATCAAGCGACGAGAATACTTTTTGTGCGGAAATAAAACAAAAATAACGACTTTATTCGACTATTCCTTTTCTTCCTTGTAGGCCTGAAACGAGACTTCAAGAGATTTCCACGACGCACACGCGCGAGAATTTAACTGAAGTAGTTGAAGGAGATCGCAATTCTCGCGCATGCGTCGTGGAAATCTCTTGAAGTCTCGTTTCAGGCCTACAAGGAAGAAAAGGAATAGTCGAATAAAGTCGTTATTTTTGTTTTATTTCCGCACAAAAAGTATTCTCGTCGCTTGATAAACTTATAGTTGAGCCACTGTTGTGACATGGAATATTTAAACATTTTCTTTAATGACTTTCTGGGCCGTCAAGTGTCATTCCCTTAGGGAGCCTATGGAGGAGTGATACACCTCTCAGATTTAATCATAAATATCTTCATTTGTGTTCCGAAGACGAACGAAGGCCTTACGGGGTTGGTACAGCATGGGGGTGAGTAATTAATGACTTAATTTTCATTTTTGGGTGAACTAACCCTTTAACAGGTTTCTAAATCAGTGAAGTGAAAGGAAAATGTTTTCTGATTCTCTAGAATTTGCCCTTGATTTTCCAGGTTCTCTTTCTCTAAAGTTGGCTTTGAATCTGTGGAATGATGTTTTTGGTATGCCAAGAGATCAGCCGAAGAAAACCCATTGTTTGCGTACTCTCACTCACTCTGTCTCTTGTCCTGTCAGTCTTCAGACTCTGAAGAAGTGTTGGCTCCTGGGCGACGGGCGTCCCTCTCAGACCTCAGATCAGTGGATGATATTGAGGCGTTGAGTGTCCGGCAGTTGAAGGAGATTCTGGCCAGGAACTTTGTCGACTACAAGGGGTGCTGTGAGAAATGGGAACTGATGGAGAGAGTCACGCGTCTCTACCACGACCAGAAGGACCTGCAGAACATGGGTAAAGAGTCTGATGTCATTGGACGAACCATAGGATGAGGGCCATCCTTTTTGTGCCATTTTTCAATTTAACATGTAGTTGGGTAATAAGTGTTATTTTAGTTTGTATCCTGACCTCAATTTCTAAAGTAAACGTAAAAGTTGAATGTATCTTTTCTGTTGATTACATTAACATGGGCTGTATTTTATTTTTACAGTGTCTACCGCCATTGAAGGCACAGGTGGGTGTATTTCTTATGACTCCAAAAGTTAGTACCGTATATACCCGAATATAAGACGAGGTTTTTGCCCTAAAAATAGGCTGAAAAATGGGGGGTCGTCTTATATTCAGGGTCATCTTATATTCGAGTGGAGGAATCGATTGATAGCCTTTTTCTCCCGCGCCGTCGACTGATGAGAGCGCCGAGGATGTTGATGCGGTGCGGACGCGCTTGGAAAAAACGAGCGCATCGCTTTCATTATGAGCGCGCGCCTACATTTGAAATAACGAACTTGAGCGTGCAAAACACGCGATATGTGAAGGGGGGGGGGGGGGGGGGGGGTTGGGTGGTCTCTGCTCGCTTGTCTCCGTCCGCTCTGGCATCCTCTGTGAACGGCGCTTTTTCTTGCGGCTCGAGCAGAGGGAGAGAGAGAGAGAGCGGAAGCCGGATCGTCGTCGAAAACGGCCAGACGACCCCGCAGGGTGATTAAATCCATCCCGTCGCACTCAGGGCAGCCGCAGTCATGGCCAATCAGGAAGCGCATAGGATGTGCCGGTCTCCGCCGGCGAGCGGGCCTCCACACGAGGCACAGGTGATGCGAGGCATTTGGAACAACGCCTCCGAAATTTGCTCTTAAAATTATTTTCTGTTGAAAACCAGATTTTTTCCACAAAAATCTATTTTTCCACAAAAATAAGTCTGGAAAATGGGGGGGGTCGTCTTATATTCGGGTATATACAGTATTTTAAGTGTTCATTTAACTTTTCAAGAGTTTTATGCCCATTTTATTGTGAAACTATGAATTATTAAATCAGTCAACAGTTCACACAAGCTTGCAGGTGGATTTCACAAATATGAATATGACGGTTTAAATCAGTGAATTTTATTTTGGTTCAAGTTTAAGAAAAGGAAAAATCGTATTAATCGAGTTTAAAATGCACGTGCCAAATTCCTAAAAAAATAATGTTTCCTTTTTCTTTTCTTTTTTACACTTTTTTAGACCCTGGATCTGGGACGGCGGTGGAGGAGACCCTGTGTAAGATCTGTATGGACTCGCCCATCGACTGCGTCCTGTTGGAGTGCGGGCACATGGTCACATGCACAAAGTGCGGCAAACGCATGAGCGAATGTCCCATCTGCCGACAGTATGTGGTGCGGGCAGTGCACGTTTTCAGATCCTGAGTGACATTTCCATTTACACGGTCCTTCCCTCGAACAACAGATGCTGAATGAAACCGTCAGGTGGCCTTTAATTCTTGAACATGTATCTTGCAGCACTTTAAACGATAGCGAATTAAGATCGCGCAAATCTCCAAGCAATAACTGTACTGGTTTCGGTTTCTTTTTCTTAAAAGTGTGCCTTCTGGATGTTTTGTATAGAAAGCTATATTTTTTTGATCATGTGATCCTGTCACATGTGCAGATGACTCCAAATCAATGCAGTATAAATGGCCATTTCTGCCTCCGCCCCTTTTAATAAACACTGAGAGGATCATGTGGATGCACACATGCTGCGTTGCTTCTGAAAGTGCCTCGACTGTCACTGCCCTGCTGCTTTTGTACTCCTCCTTTTTAAATAATCTCTTCTTTAAGAACCCACATATTGAGTCTCAGGTTTGATCCATCATCAGCGTCCAAGCTGACACTGTACAAATGTACTAACAAGAAGTCCTGCGAGATCTTAAATCTGTCGGTTCATCTCACTCGAGCGACGGCAAATAGTGTAAGTCGCTGACAGTGCGAGATGGACACGAGTGGAACCTAGAAAAAGAGTCACGTTTGATCAAACCGGTTCTCATTCTGACTTTGCCTGGGGGAATCTCTCGATCAAAATCATAAGGAAAGAAACTTGAGTTTTAATGCAGAAAAATCTTAATGGTTATTAAAAAAAAGAAAAAAAGTCTAGCACACTGACACAATAGTAGACCAATAGAGCTGTAAGCCATTCGGTCCTCGTCGGGTAGTGGAACATTTGTCCACTGTTAAAATGGAGCGGTGTGCTATACTTCCTTTTTAAAGTCCTCCTTGGATGTTTGGATTTTTGGTCATGCACCTGCTGTAAAGTTGTGCGCATACCATTTCATTTTCTTTATGCAAAAATGTTGGTGTTAAAGATGATGCATAGTCTGGCTTCTTGAGGATTTCATACCCCTTGCAATGAAGGTTTCAGTCTGAACCAACCCCCTCCTGATGGATTCGATAATGGAACAAACATCCCATTTGAACAGTCAGTGTGTGTCAGCTCTCGTCTCGTTGCTGTGTGGTTGAAGAAGCCTCTCTGGTATGACTGTCATGATGGGCCTAAAAAAGCAATGTGTGTTACAGCGCAGTGCTGGATTCATCATTCGGGACCCTCACAGTGCTGCCAGTGAGCCGTTTGGAGGTGTTGTTTGAGGTAGATGTCTTGCAGGAATTGGATTAGCAGCACTTTAGCCTCCTACATTAGCCGTCAACAGAGGACATATCAGATGCACATGCCTCAACGCTTCTGCTGGTGGTGCCTCGCAGGTCACAGGACAAGTAAAGGCCTGCTAACACACTCCATTCCCTCAAGCTCTTCTCATTCAGTTAGCATCGACTTGCGCTATTCTTAGGAAGCCGTGTGGAAACGACAGTGTAAAGGAATGTAAGGGTTCAGCTTTCAGAATCCACTCGGAAATGATCCTTTTGCCACTTATTCACTCTGTCGCTGTCATTCCAACCTTTTTCTGGTTTTACATACTGTTAGTCTCTCCACAAAACAACACGAAGGACCATACTTCTCTTTTGGAGTTCACAAATGTGTATTCATACTTTAAATTCCAGTAAGGGTGGCGTTAGATGCCTCACACCAGATCTGGCATCGTTCATCAAACGGATTTGTTGCATGTTGTGTGCAATCCCATGGGAAGTTTCAATGTGGGGGATTGTTGGGTGTTTTGTGACCAATCACGTTGGACGTTTCAATATATGACTGCAAATGGGATTCCCAAAATGGGAAAATCCAATGGTTTCAGATGACTTTGAATATGTGACATATTATTCAGTCATATGGATTATAGTAATAAAAGTATGATGTGTTTTTGTTCTTTTGTGGAGCTTGGCAGTGTAAATCACCATCGACTTTAACTGTATGTAATCAGGCAGATTGAGCACTTTTGGTGTTCAAGCTGAAAATAATACAGGGTTGGGACATCTTTAGGGTAAATAAATCACATCAATTTTACATTTTTGGAGAACTACTCCTTTAAATAGAAGCACAATTGGTTGCAAATAAAAATGTTCTGAATGTAAGGCTTGCCAACTGTTAAATGTTGTATTGCCAAGGTTGCCTTAAGGTTTCCTTTCCACATGAATCACCGTCACAAAGAGAAAAGTGATATAAATATAGTCATCTGCATTCAAATCTCAAGACGAGCTAATACAAAGTCGAGTTGTCCAAAGCAAGTTTGGGTGACTTAAAAAACTTGATTTCCTACCACTGTGAAGTAATGAGAGAATGATCATTCTAAGGACCAGGTTTGGATCAGTAATGTTGTCACGAGTTAGATGTGTAAAAATAAAGAAGCAACACTTTCATTTTCATTACAAATGTGTTTTATTGGTAATGGTGTGAAGCAGATGACTTAATTTCTTAATATGAACTGATAAGATATATTTTAAAAACGTACTAAGCCACCAAAGTAGATTTTGTGTGTTTGTTCGTTGAAAATTTTTGTATTAAAATATATTTCCAACACGTTTTGTCTGCTTGTTTTTTGTTTTTGTTTTCAAGTACAGTGTGATTAATTGATGAAAGCAGGCGCGAGGCGAGCGGAACTAGTTGTGCCGGTTTACCCGTTCACGCGGCCAGCTCGTGCTGCTTATCTCAGGTAACCCCATCAGGTGTGCAGAGGACACCGTATTCTCGCGAGGGCGGAGGATTGTTATTGAGTTACAGGTTATTGTTAGCGCTTTCTTTAGACTGCCCCTCCTGAGGGTGCAAACGAGTTGCGTTATAAAGCTAATCAACATTTCACGTAGAAGCATTACAGAGATATTTGACAACAGCGATTACACAGACGAGATATATTTGTTGTTTAAAATATAAGTGTGTATGGGGTTACAACGGGGCGGGATGATTGTATTTCACAAGCAGTCAGTTTTGGCTGCTTATATAGTTTTCAATGGTAACTGGGGTTTTTCCTCTTACACGTAATTTTTTCATTTTTAGAAGCTGCTGCATTTAAAAAAAAAGAATAGTAATTGCAACTACGCTCTTTATATTAAACAAGGCATTTTGAGAAGCCACATCTGAGATCTATCGCACAGTTGAGGTTATTTGTTATTAACCATCACAAATGCTGTTTTACTACACAAGTTTTATTTTGAAAACTTTATTTTAAAAAACAGTATTATGGCACCAGGCCAGATTCTGAATGCGAAAGACTTTATAAGCTTCATCGCACACAGTGACCCCTTGTGGATAAAAGGGAACTGTGTTTCAAGAAGACAAAATGAATAATTATAAAATAAATTAGCTTAACAAAAATGAGCCCTAATTTCGCCATTTGATCCCATCTCTCTTTTAATATCCAGTAGCCTACATTGAAATCTCCTTTCTCCCCCCTTTGTGTTTCAGAGAATAACATACAGGTTTGTAATAACACGAGACTGTAAATGAACAGTTTGGGATAAATCTCTTTAAGAATTATGATTAGGTGCTCATAAATACGTATTATAAGAATAGCACTCCTGTCTTTTTAGATACAGGAACGATTAATTAAATGTGTGGAATTATATGGGGTGAATTGCCCTAATGTGGGACATCTTTTGCACTTCAGACTTCTGTGACTTATTGTGATGTGTAACCAAAACATTAAATCCACACCCAATACCATTTTAAAACCCCAGTATGTGTCCTAATCAAATCAAAAGAGAAAATTCAGATAACCCATTCATAAGAGAAATTATAGACATATTAGTGCTCTTATTGCAAGTTGTCTGAGACAATCTGCAGCTTCCTAATGTGGGACAGTTGTTTCCCCAATGTGGGACACTGAAAAATCTATGATAAAATACCAAAAATCACATTGATACATGTAGAATAGTAAAATCTTATTTTATTTTAGATTCTCTCTTAAATCTTATTTAGTAATTTTCTTTGTTATGAATGAATGAAACATGTAAAATAACAAAATCTTTAGTTATATTATCCATTTCCAGTAAACCAGTATCACAATCCATAAACAAGACCATTATATCAGTTATAGTGATGCATTTGTAAAACACCTAAAAAATAAACAGATAAACTTTGGACCAAAATAATTTGGTATAATTACAACAAAAAATAAATGTACAATTGTTTCTGTTTCCTCTTTACCAAAACAGCATAATGGAGAAACCCCTTCTTTAAACTTACTGATAAAATCATTACTTGGATAATATCTATTTTTTATTTTAAAGTGAGTTTCTTTGACTTATTTATTAGGAATTACATATTTATTCATATCTGACCACAGATTCTGAAAAAGGTCATGAAAATCCTGTTTCCATTTCATCAATGCCTTGGGTGAAACATTTTATTCTTTAGTTAAGATTTGTCTAGTATAAACATTATTCATATTTTTATTAAAATAAAATAAAATAAAAATTTAAAACATGCCCCACCACACATTTTTGACTCATTGAAGTACTGTCCCACATTAGGCTGATCATACTGTCCCGGATTTGGAAACCACATTTCCTAATGTGGGACACTAGGAAATTTGATAAAAAATATAAAATATGTCGTTTATACACATAAAGTTGCACTATTTTTTGATGGGCAAACATTTCATAAGCATATTAGGCTAAAAAGTAGCATTGCTTTGTTTAAAATCTATTTAACTCCTTAACATCAAATTTGTTAAAACTCTATGTCATTAACCTTCGGATGGTCTTCACACAAGGTGTCTCCTGTTTGATGATTGCTCCCACCCTCAAATATGATTGGACATTTGATAGGTCATGTGATTTTGATCACATGACACCACAGCTTTGTCTAACCCATAGTTTCACTGTCATTCATGCATTTATGGGGGACCTACAAACACTAGACCTTAGGTGTCCCACATTTGGCAGTGTCCCACATTAGGGCAATTCACCCAGCGTAATCAACAACACCTTCCTTTAGAATTAAAAACAAGAATGGGCACATTTTAAACGTAGCGAGTCAGAGGAAGAGATTGCGATGCAATAACAAAAAAAAAGACAAAGACAGGCATGAGTTGTCAAAGAGTTTGAAGAGCAGAGAAGAGCATGATCTTTCTGTTCTGAAAGTAGGCTATACTTTTGTGTATTTGAAGTATATTAGCGTCATGCTTTTGCCGATTTTCACAATACAACTTTAAAATAATTGTGCTTTAGTATATTTTCTGAAAATTTATCTTTTAGAAAAATAGACTTGAAGTGTTTTTTTGTAAGTGTATTTATTTGCACTTTATTAAAATATTTGAGGTATATTTTAACTGTGTGCTGGAAATGATCATATAACAATGCATTGAAAGTATACTTTCAAAATACATTATAGTATAGGCCTACACTAGTATTTTGTACATAGCTAAGTTTTATTTGTCTAATAATGTAGCCTATACAGTTGTTATTGGAGACAAATTATATGCAATTAGTATTTGGAATAAGCCGAAGGTATTAATCAGCCTATAATAGCCTACTTTTTATTAAAGTCCCTGTGAACCGGAAGTTGCAAACGACTTTTCTCCAGTGTTGTGACGTATTTCCGAGAGAAACGGGATACTAAATGAGGGAAAATAGTGGGCGTGGCTTTTTCCCAACTAGCACCTGATTGGATGTAGAAAAGTAGGTGTTTTCGTTCCCCCTGTCTACTGTCAGTTGGAGGGGCGTGGTTACGGATGTTAGGCAGACACCCAGACCGTCAAACCAGGGAAGGTCCTCCAATGCAGAGGGGAGGGGACATTTCAGATTTTGATTAAAGATTACAGCCAAAACATTTTTTTGTGTGGATTGACTTGCATGGATGACTTGTTCACCACAAAACGATCAATTTAGGCAAACAAAGTAAGTATGGTCAATTTTGAATTCATGGGGACTTTAAAATTTATCACAACACGATAGCCTCGTGGGCAAGTGCGCCTCTCTCTCTCTCTCTCTCTCTCTCTCTCTCTCTCTCTCTCTCTCTCTCTCTCTCTAGCTACTCTCCTATCCTAATAAAAGGCGAAAACGCCAACAATATATTTTTTAATAAAAAATAAATAAATAAATATATAAATAGCCTACACTTATGGTTGCATTTATTGTTTCAAAGACACTCTGAATTTGTAATGTGCTTGTAACACAAATAAAGTACACTTTAATATCACTAATCAAGTATGTTTGTCCCTACACAGTAGTACTTTAAGTAGCCTATACTAAGTAGGCCTATACTTGAAGTTGGTCCAATTTAGTACACAAACGTACATACACTTACAGTTATGCTTTACTACAATTTAATTACAACTAAAGTATGCTTAGTACAAAATTAGGCAGTTTCAAAATAGCACACTTCAAGTTAAATAATCATTAACACACTTGAAGTATATTGATAATTCTGGCTGCAAGCATACTTTTTTCCACCAGGGTATGGCCATACGATTGTCATTGTACACTGTACAATTTTCAACACTTATAATAATAATACAAACACTATTTCTGGCAAATGTAAAAGTCGTTTCACACCAAAAGTGCAGATGCAAATCCACGGCTGTACAGTAGAGGGCGCCGCTCACACCATCAGTCCCCAGGACACAGGAGAAGAAAGGTCAACACTCTTACTTCAGCAAATGAAACCATAGACTTCACATCTATGAATGAAACAAATGTGATAAAGTCATTTTTGCTTAGTATGGTTGAGCTGGATCAACGAAGGTCAGCAGCAAAACCAATAATAGATAACATAGGCTACATTACGGCCCTGTTTCACATAGTAATTTTCATGATGATATCTAAAGGTTAATATTTTTACCCTCTTCACGTGAGAAAAAGAATGAATAGGCGTATGATAGGCTTTATTTGGGTCTTTTTCGAAACTTTCCCCGAATGGGATTCTTCAGGGCTTTTTTTTTCCTTACTCAGGACATTTTGAGGATACAACATCAGTTGAGTTTGCTTCGGTTGCAATTTGTTCAACCTTTTTTCATAAAATGACTGGACTATTAGACTAAACCATAGGCCTTAGTTCAATAGGGCATTTAAGTAGGTTTTATAAACGTGCCTTAGAAAAACAAATACTGGTGGAGGGTGGTGGGGGCCCACATCAATATTTGTTCAGGGGTCCCCGAATCCTCTAGCTACGGCCCTGAGAGAGCTGCAGTTGCCCAAGACCGACATTTTGGAAGTGTGTAAGTGCTTTCATCCTCTTACTTTCTCTGTCAGATCATCATAACCAATCCATTTCAGCATTTTAAGAGCCCTGCAATCTACTATAATATGATGAAATATTTCTGGTGTAAATTATGCAAAAGTCTGAGGTACGTTAGACGATAAACAAAAATATTTACTTTGTCGACATGAAACGAAAGTTGCGAAAGTGTCTTCTTCCCTATTGCAATGTATATCCGTTCTCAGACAAGAAAAAAAAAAGTGGGCGGGGCTTGATTTTTGTCAAGCGATGAAGAATTGAGGTTTTCTATTGGTGGATCTCATGACAGTGACAGGTTGCTCCGCCCTCACGCCAGTAAACACATCATCAGAGAAGAGAAGAGAAGATATGCAAGAGGGAGGCAAAGCTATTTTGATATATGATTACAAGGAAACAACAAAAATAATGATGCATGGATAAATAAAAAACTTTGAATTGTGAATTTTGATTTCATGGTGACTAAGTTTAAAAAAAAAAGTTTTATCTTGAACAAGGAGTTCTGCAACAAAAGGTATGACCCACACATCGTCGTTTTAACATGCCAGTTTGCAGATGTGGCACAGAAGCTGCATCTGAAGTTGCATTTATATCAGACTTTGAATAGTCATTCACAGGTGGGTTTGTTTGTATGCCTCTATGTGTGCATATATGTCAGTATGTTGCTGTTGATTAGGACTGGTAATGTATAAACCCTTGTTTCTGCACTGTTGTACAGATGTGTTTTGGCTCATCTCACTTCCTCTCTTTATCGCTGCTGGGTAACAGTAGCATGAACTGTAAAGTTATTGCACCTGCCAATAACGTTATTTAAGAGTTGGTTTGGTTCAGACTCAGAGTAGGGTTGCGGCGGTGAGGAAAATTTCCCACCGGTTAATCGACGTGTGACAACACCGGTAATCCCGGTGTCACCGTGGGGGGCGGGGCGGGGGGGTTAAATAGCTTTTACAGAGCTGCCAACTCTCACGCATCTCACGCCACACCCCCGATTTCTCACGCATGAAGTGTCAACCTGGTCGGTCAAATGCCTGGAAGATGAGTTTATCTATATATCTACATGTTGAGCCACTCGTGATCGACTAGTTATGCCGCAAAATTGTTAAAATCTCCTGGAATCTAGAGCGAGCGCGCACGCGAGACAGAGATTGTGCTTCAAACCGCGTAGCGCGCGAGGGAAAGCGAGCGAGAGAAAGCGAGCGAGAGACCTTGCGTGTGCAAGCACACCCGTCGGAAAAGTCTCACTCCAAGCTAAACTCAAAAGTTGGCAGCTCTGGCTTTTAAATGCGTGCGCGTTATACTTTCACTTTCGAATAAGCTTTTCTGTAATTTGACTCGTTCTCATCTCCACACGTGCTAAATGGAATCCTGATGCTTGCTGATCTGTGACGTGACTGGCTCTTGGCACGCACTGCGCAGTTCAGTTTTTAATTATATGATATGCTCTCTTCTGAACTAAATAATTGATCATTATTATTTTTAATTAATTCAAATAAATATTTTAGCAAAAACGAATACTTTAAAAAAGTCAAGACATCGCGGTGTCACGGTGGGAAAGTGATGTCACCGGTGATGGGGCTTAAAACCGGTAACACCGTCAACACCGTCTATCGCGGCAAGCCTAACTCAGAGGTTACTTATCTTTCTTGCTTTTCAGAACTCACATAAAAATACCATCAGATCCACACTTAATCTCACAGGTTGTGTTTAGGGCACTTCAAGACCAACTTCATGATCAATTTGTGATGTTTTTGTGTCATTTTTGAAGCTTGATGCTTCAGTGCCCATTCACTGACACTGTATATCTTTCAAATGTCTTCTTTTGTGTTTCACAGCAGACTAAGTCATGGGGATTTGGATTGGAATGACATACGAGGGTGTGTAAATGATGACAAAACTGTCATTTCGAAGTGAACTATTCCTTTAACTCGCTCTTTTTTGCTGATGTGTTGGTGGATGGAGGTTTATGCTCAAACTGGATGGCCAGGATTGTCAATTCCCAGTCAAGTCTAGTCAGAGGTCAGCCGAGTCACCGGGCTAAATAACAGATATCCCACAAAGAACATCTCTGTCTTCAGTTTAGTTGCATGTATCATCTTAAAGGGATAGTTCACCCAAAAATTTAAATTATCTATAATTTACTCACCCTCAAGCCATGTATATGACTTTCTTCTTTCAGACGAATACAATCAGAGTTGTATTAAAAAATATCCTGGCTCTTCCAAGCTTTATAATGGCAATAAATGGGAGATTTTGAACCCCAAAAAAAGCGCATCCATCCATCGAAGTAGTCCACACAACTCCAGGGGGTTAATAAAAGCCGTCTGAAGCGAATCGATGCGCTTTTGTTAGAAAAAAATCCATATTTATAACTATATATAAACTATAATCACTGGCTTCCGGTAACGGCCGTTCCGACGCATCCTGCATTTATCTCAAAGTTCGGTTGGCTAAGGATTAAGGTGCTTCATCATCATGACAGGTCATTCTCACTTACACAGGAGCCATCATAGATCAGCATCACAATGCAGACTGAGTAAATAGCCTAAATAAATAAAACGTGTGCAGTAAACAGCATTTTATAGGGATATCTATAACATTTTATAGTTGATGCTGTTTTTACGAGTTCTGTTATACATTCATTCATTCATTGCTTTGCCATGTATGACTGCATGGTTCAATTTTAATAATAGAACAATAATTGGCAATTTAATTGACTCTAATAAAGTAGGACTACATGTAACATGTAACATTCGTCACAGTTCTGCTCTGATGAAAGTATCTATAGCAGGGGTGCCCAATCCTGCTCCTGGCGATCGACTGTCCTGCACTGTTCATCTCCAATCCTAATCAAACACACCTGAAGCAACCAATTAAGGTCTTTAGGATCACTTGAAAATTATATTCAGGTGTGTTTGATTAGGGTTGGAGATGAAATGTGCAGGACAGTCGATCGTCAGGAGCAGGATTGGGCACCCCTGGTCTATAGCAAGCCGTCTTAGCATTTAATACCCCTAGCTCTACTAGTCGTAATTTAGTTCTGACTAGTAAAACTCTGCAATTATAACTGCACTAGTCCATCCATCCATCCATCCCTCTTCTTCCGCTTATCCGGGGCTAGGTCGCAGAGGCAGCCGTCTTAAGCAGACACGCCCAGACTTCCCTCTCCCAAGACACTTCCTCCAGCTCTTCCGGGGGGATACCGAGGCGTTCCCAGGCTAGCCGGGAGACATAATCTCTCCAGCGTGTCCTAGGTCTTCCCCGAGGTCTCCTCCCAGTGGGACGCGCCCGTAACACCTCCCCGGGAAGGCGTCCAGGAGGCATCCGGGACAGATCCCCGAGCCACCTCAGCTGACCCCTCTCGATGTGGAGGAGCAGCGGCTCTACTCTGAGCTCCTCCCGAGTGACCGAGCTCCTCACCCTATCTCTAAGGAGATAGCGCCCAGCCACCCTGCGGAGAAAGCTCATTTCGGCCGCCTGTATCCGGGATCGTGTCCTTTCGGTCATGACCCAAAGCTCATGAACATAGGTGAGAGTAGGAACGTAGATCGACCGGTAAATCGAGAGCTTTGCCTTGCGGCTCAGCTCCTTCTTCACCACGACAGACCGGTACATCGACCGCATTACTGCAGAAGCTGCACCGATCCGTCTGTCAATCTCCCGTTCCATCCTTCCCTCACTCGTGAACAAGACCCCAAGATACTTGAACTCCTCCACTTGAGGCAGGAACTCTCCACCAACCTGAAGTGGGCAAGCCACCCTTTTCCGACTGAAAACCATGGCCTCGGACTTGGAGGTGCTGATTCTCATCCCAGCCGCTTCACACTCGGCTGCAAACCGTCCCAGTCACGCTGAAGGTCCTGGTCTGATGAGGCCAACATGACAAAATCATCCGCAAAAAGCAGACACGAAATTGTGTGGTCCCCAAACCGGACACCCATAAAAATTATGAACAGAACCGTTTTTTTGCCTCCACAACCACCCGGGCTGCAGTCCGCTTGGCATGCCGGTACCCGCTCAGCTGCCTCAGGAGTCCCACAAGCCAGCCAGACCTGATAGGACTCCTTCTTCAGCTTGACGGCATCCCTTACTTCTGGTGTCCACCATCGGGTTCGGGGATTGCCGCGTCGACAGGCACCAAAGACCTTACAGCCACAGCTCTGAGCAGCCGCGTCGACAATGGAGGTGGAGAACATAGTCTCAATGTCTCCAGACTCCCTCGGGATCCGGTCGAAGCTCCGCCGGAGGTGGGAATTGAAGATCTCTCTGACAGGGCACTCGGGGAAACATTCCCAACAGACCCTCACAGTACGTTTGGGTCTGTCCAGCTTCCTCCCCCACCATCGGATCCAACTCACCACCAGGTGGTGATCAGTTGACAGCTCCCGCCCTCTCTTCACCCGAGTGCCCAAGACATATGGCCAGAGGTCGGATGAAACGACCACAAAGTCGATCATCGACCTCTGGCCTAGGGTGTCCTGGTGCCACGTGCACTGATGGACACCCTTATGCTTGAACATTGTGTTTTCGTTATGGACAAGCTGTGACTAGCACAGAAGTCCAATAACAGAACACCGCTCGGGTTCAAATCAGGGGGGCGTTCCTCCCAATCATGCCTCTCCAGGTGTCACTGTCGTTGCCCACGTGGGTGTTGAAGTCCCCCAGTAGAATGACGGAGTCCCCAGTCGGAGCACTTTCCAGCACCCCTTCCAGAAACTCCGAGAGGGCCGGGTACACTGCACTACCGTTTGGCCCGTAGGCGCACACGACAGTGAGAGACCTGTGCCCGACCCGAAGGGGCAGGGAACCGACCCTCTCGTTCACCGAGGTAAACTCCAACACATGGCGGCTGAGCTGGGGGGCTATAAGCAAACCCACACCAGCCTGCCGTCTCTCATCATGGGCAACTCCAGAGTGATAGTCCAGCCTAACCCAGTCCTGCACAAATGTTGCACCAGACTTGAGGTGTGTACAAATGCTTACTGATTGTGCTTAAATGTGTTTGTTTGGGAATGAAGGCTAAAACAATTTAATCCACTGCATGCACATCTCAACATTATCCTTTACGAAATAGAATAGCAAATCCTGATGTCCTCTCAGTCTGAATACATTATTTCACTCTTACACGCGCCCCAGCTACATTTTTATTTTCATACTTTTGACTTCTGTATAAAGCAGTTTAAAATTACCCAAACATACAGGGCCTTTAATATACAATTCTTAGACAAAATGGCAGAATACAACAGTTTCCAAGGTAGGATTGGATGTTTAAGGTGGGGCTTAGCAAAGGTGTGTTTGCATGCATGTTTCAGATATCTATAAAGTAATTTTGACTAGTAAGAATGTTAAATCCAGATATCTACATTGAAATTCTTCAGGCACAAAGCTAAATGCAGACATCTTCAAAGAAAGATCTTCCTAGTAAAAAATCAGATTGAGATATTCATTATTTAATTTGCAGATATCTTTAAATGAGATTTGACTTGGAAGAATTCCAATTCAAGATATCTCTTGAGTCGATCTCTTGCCTATTGTCAAAAATATCAAAACATTTTAATTTGACTAATAAAATACTTTCAGATATCTACAAGTGTATTTTGGATATCTTTAAAGATGGTCAATTAAAGATATCTTACATTTTAATTATGACTAGTCAACCATGGTTAGAGATATCTCAAATTATAATTTTTACTAGTGATAATTCAGTTGGAGATTTCTCTCATGTAATTTTCACTAGTAAAATTGTAATTTGAGATATCTCTAATTAGAAAATGCTGTAATTTTACACACTATCTAAATTTACCTCTACCCTGATCATTTCCTCTTGCTGCTATTATTATATTTAACATTGTGACTGGTGTGACTTTTTTTGCTGCAATTTTTTTTCTTCAGGTCAGGCTTAAGCCACGGATGCCGAGTGTATATGTTTAAATGCATTGCAGTGTCACGCTGGGAAAGTGTCCTGCAGCTTGTGCTTGTGAAGGCAATGTATTCTAATCCAGTGCATCGACAACAAGCAGGATATAAGAATATGTGCACAGTTTGCATCGCTGACAGAGCTAAAGAATTTGAAATCCCCTGAAGTAGCCAAGTCACAAACTGGCCAGTCACTTAAAGAGCGTGTGAGGGAACGGCTACGTGTCAGCAAGCTCAGCATTGCTGCATCAATGTTCCACACCCTGTGAAGACCAGCGTTTGGCGTCATGATCGTTTTCACAGGAAACCCTCTCCACAATGAATTATGGGTCGACCTGTTAGAGAGATTCAAGTGCTGCTGTAATAGCTGGTCGCGTGAGGTTTTGCCTTATCTTTCCCTGTTCACATCCTTCACATGGCCCCTGCAATTCATCTGAATGAATTTCACAAAATCAACTGTGAAAATGAGTGAATTACCAAGTGTTTTTCCTCAAGTTTATTGCAAGAAGTTGATATTGTATTGATAGTCTGCTGACAGTCTGATGGTGGTTGGTTGCTGTAACAGCTTGTGCAGATGTGCAGCTTGAGCAGGTGCTGAGGGCTTGTCATGGCATCTTTCCTTATCACATACCAATCTGCACTCTGTTTTATAGTTCTTGCTTATTCAAATTAGCAACTGCCACTTCAATTTCAAACTTGATATATGGTTTTATAGTTCTATGCATGTTTTATGGTATATATATATATATATATATAGAGAGAGAGAGAGAGAGAGAGAGAGAGCCCTATCTTGCACCCGGCGCAAATGACATTGTACACTGACGCATGTATCATTCCTATTTTGCCGCGCAAAGCGGACTTTTCCCTCCACAGACGCACGTCGGTAAACTAGGGAATGAACTTTCGCTCCCTGGGCGGGTCGGCGAAAAAGGAGGCGTGTTTCGGTGCAAACATATTTTGCAGTTCCAGAAAACAATTCCGCCACTGACCAGAAAAAACCTAGTCTAAAGTCAGTGGCGCATTGCGCGTTGTTCATAATGCTATTTTAAGCGCGCATGCTTGGCCATAATGTAGCGGGTGCACAACGCGCATACACTTTGATTCTCTCATCAACACAGATGCAGCAGTTTTTATTTTTGCAAATCATACATTAAAACAAGGAAAAATATTAACACATGAGGGAAATCATTGTGGTGTCCATGAAGATGTAAAAAAATGTAGGCCTAAATCTAGCTTAGCCTACACATTTACCCAAATTTGTCAGGCTAATTGTAGTAATGACATAATATATGGACATCTGACAAATTAGTTTGTCCGTCAAGAACCAGGGGGAAAAAAAACTCCCATACAACTGGGAATTACCAAGTTCCTTGGACAGACCTTCTCTGTCTTTCACTGGCTTGACAAGAACGTCGATCTCCTCGGCTGTGAACCGCTCCTGGCGCGCGCCTGGTAAATCCGCCATAATAATAACCATAGACGGTCCCGCCATATTGGGGATGGCAACTTTCCCATACCTCTCATATCGGGAATTGAGAAAAAATGCCTGTTTTGTGAGCTGCTTGGGGCTGTACACATCACTACACAATTGAAAACAGCCTTCGAGGAATTACCTTTCACAAGCAACACTGAACGTTTTTTTTTTTGGTTGTATTTGGTCATGATTTAATGAGTAGCCTAATAGTAACGTTCAGAGGTTAAATTTAAAAATACTACTGTTATTGTGTCACGAAATGTAGTTTTAATAGTTTTTCAGTCGACAATGTAGTTGTTTAAAGCTCAAATATGTGGTTTGTTTATAAAGATAGCGCCTATTTAAAAATTTGATCTGAAGTTTTCGGAGTTGTAAGATGCGCTCAGCGCTCGTCTACCCCGCCTGGAACAGCCGTACCTCGGCTAGTGGTTCTGACGGTTGCCGCTGGCTCGGGTCTAGTCTTCTGAATATTAGAAGTAGTTAGTTGTCACTAGTTAGTTATAGGCAGAGGTGTAGTGGTAAAAAAAAGAGGTGGGTAAACTATAAATTCTGGTGGACCACGACGTGGTCACCCGGTAAGGTGGGCCACTGCCTACCTGATGACATTGCTAACATTGCTCGACATTAAGCCTTTTCACTTGTCCTACTACTTTTAAACATAACACTAAACCGCCAGTAGGTGGCGGCAGGCGACCTTCTTAATGAGTGAGTCATTGATTAATTCATTCAAACAAACAAACGATTCGTTCAAACGGCTGATTCATTCAAGAATGAGACAGATGTTTATGAATGGGTCATTGAATCTTTGACTCGATCGATTCGGTCAAAATGCTGAATCATTCAGTAATGAAAACAGGTTGAGTGTTGAGTTCCTGTGAGATGCGCCGTGGTTCTGCTGTGATTTTTGTTTGGAACTATTTTCGCCCCTGAAACAGAACAAAAACAGCCAATATTGCATCTAAAATGTAAGTGACTTAATTTTAACTGTTTATTGAACTGTTGTAGGAAATGTCACATTTTCAATCGTGATGGTGTTCAGGAAAAATAATTGAGGTTGCTTAACATATGTTAAAAATATAAAAACTCCACATTTAGATTTTTTTTATAGGCAGTATGTTGTTAACTGGTTAACTGAGTGTGTGTGTGTGCGCTCATTTGTGTAGATTTCTCCTCGAGAGGCCGAGCGTCAACAGCGCAACCTTACCGTCCGTCAGTAAAAGTCAACAACACTGACAGTAATGCAGCGCAATATGAAATAGTTCGTCTTAGTTTTAACAACCTATGAAACTAATAATGAACAATATGAAACTAAAACGACATAAGCTTTATTTAAAATGTCTTAGGAACTACGGGCTATTTAGAGGTGGATAAACGCTATTTAGAGGTGGATAAACGCACTTTGGAGGTGGGTAAACGCTATTTCCGAATATTGGGAGGTGCGTAAACGGCGTTTACGTGCATTTAGCCTCCACTACATCCCTGGTTATAGGCCTATATGTAGTTACATTTTCCATATTTATTGTAAGTCATTATGTCAGTATCAGTATTTGCTTTCAACCATGCACAAATAAACTTACTGAACTCACTGAACTTTTGCTGTGTAATTGTAACAATGAGCACTCAAACACACCAAACCAACAATTACTAAAAAACACACACAACAACTGATTTTGCACATACATATGTCAAATCGATTAATCGCGATAAAAAAAATATACAGTACACACACACGTATATATAGGCAACAGTATATTAAATATAATATAGCCTATACACAGACACACATCTATCTATAAACGTCTGTCTGTGTGTCTGTTATTCGCATATCTCGGTAAAAGAAGCACACATTGAAGATGTTTAGATGATGTTTATAAAGTTGTGGTTTAAAAATAAACATTCTGACATCAGAGGGTTGTGGTTTAAAAATATCTGAATATTATATTTTATTCACGGCCATATCATTTGTAGTAGCCTATTCACAAACTGTTTGCCCACTGTAAAAATAAAACCGTAATTTTTACGGTAAAAAACTGGCAACTGTGGTTGCCAGAACTTTACCGTTAAAAATACGGTAGGAACGGTAATGGTTTTACAAACTTAACATAAAATTTACAGTGATAAACCGTATTTCATTTTCTGATAAAATGTTGATTGACCAACTGTTTAAAAAATGTATATCTGTTTTGTACCATTGTAATACACTGCCATCCCACAATTATCACAGCAGTGATGAGAGTCATATGAGCAATCAAAGCTCATCACAAGCAATCTTCCATAGAAGGCTAATAGTTATATCAAGAAGCTGCACTGTGTGATTCATACAAACATTAAACACCATCATGGTAACACAGATGAAATTTAAAAAATGCAATAAACATTAATTTAACAACATTAAATGTAACATAAAACCCTAATGTACATAACTGATTAGAAAACAAAACAAGAAAACTATGAGGAACCATAGTTATTTCAACAAAAATACATAAAATGTGAAGTGTCACACAGGGAATTGTGGGAATGTCAATTTATGGTTGTTCACTGTAAATTATACAATGAGTTGTTCTTTTTCACTTTCAAAAACTGTAAATTTAATGGTATTTTACAGTAAAATTATATCACAGTTATTTACCGTATATAGTACGGAAACTTTCTGTTAACCAATTAACAGTTTTGCACTGTAGCATTTTTACAGTCTTTTACCGTTAAAATCACGATTATCTTTTACAGTAGCGTTTTCTCGGAGTTCACTGTGTAGCTGCTCCAGCAAGGTCTGAACCTCCCCTGAATCTTCGCGCTTATTCATTTATGGATGTTCACTGAATCTGTAAGTCAGCTACACTGTTTACTTTTGAATTTTATTCTGGTGCACTTAACATTATCGCTACTGTGTAATAGTAGCCTATGCTATTCACCAACTAAACATAACATACGCTTACTGCCTTTCATTGTCTCTATAATTGTAATCTGCACAATGACAGCAAAGTTGACACTAATGTAAATCTAATCTAATCTAAACTCCTGCTATGTACACAGATACCCAAATAAATGTCACCTAATATCACCATTATAAATTGTTTTGCAACCATGCAGTTCAATTTTCCATATTTTTTTTTTTTTTTGTTTTGTTTTTTTGTTTTGTTTTTAACATCCAAGGCTCGGAGATCCCAACAATCCAAGATCAAAGGATCCGATGCCTTGGAAAGCAGTATGACAGCTCCCTAAAAGACAGTGGCAATCTCGCTAATACCAAGGCCCAGCTGAACATCTGGCTCAGGGCAATCGAGCACAGCCAACTGCTCGGGAGATTTAAAGTCTGGTGCTTCCAGTATGGCATCATACCCCGGCTAAAATGGCCCTTCTTACTCTACGACTTTCCCATGTCCCAGGTGGAAGGAATGGAAAGACTGTGCAGCAAATACTTGCGGAAATGGTTGGGAGTCCCCCCATCATTTAGCGCAGTCAACCTGTACAGCAAGACCTGTAAACTTCCCTTGCCAGTCTCATCGGTGGTCGAGGAGTTTAAAGCCACGAAAGCAAGGGCAGTCAGTACACTGCTCTCGTCTAAAGACGGGAAAGTAAGACACGCGAGTAAGACCATCAAATGCGGCAGAAAGTGGAAGCCTCAGCAAGCCGTAATGGAAGCAGAATCCTATTGGAAACACCAGGAAATCGTAGGCGTGGTATGCCAGGGACGCCTGGGCCTTGGACATTATAGTGAGAAGAGGTGGAGCAGGGCCGATACCAGAGCTAGAAGAGGCCTCGTGGTGCAAAGAGTCCGTGAGGCAGCAGAGGAGGAGCGTCAGGTGAAGGCGATTGGACTTGCTTCTCAGGGTCGATGGACGCAGTGGGACCAGGCACAGGAGCGACCATTGTCTTGGAAGGAACTGTGGCAAACTGACCAGGGGAAGTTAAGTTTTCTCTTGCGCTCAGTGACTGACCTGCTGTCAACACCAAGAAATATAAAGATCTGGGGCGGAGAGGAAGACCAATCTTGCAAACAATGTGGAGCAGCTTCCTGTACGCTGAATCACATTCTGGCCGGTTGTCCAAGGGCATTGGCAGAAGGCCGGTACAGATGGAGGCATGACAAGGTCCTCACGGAAATTGCCAAATGGGTGGAACAGCAGCGAGTTAAAGCCAACAACAAGCAGGCCTACCCGCCCCAAGCCACAACCTTTGTGAGGGAAGGAGACAAGGCTCATAAGACCGGCATGGTGGCCAAGAACCCACCCTCTACCTTGCAACGAGCCTCCGACTGGGAGTTGAGAGTGGACCTGAAGAAGAAGCTTGTCTTCCCACAGGACGTGGCAGCGACATCCCTCCGACCAGATATGGTCCTGCTATCCAGGAGCACGAAATCCATCATAGTTGCTGAGCTCACGGTGCCCTGGGAAGAAAGGCTAGCCACGTCACACCAACTAAAAAAAGCCAAATACCAAGATCTGGTCGACGAAGCCATTTTAAAGGGGTGGCATGCAACCAGCTATCCCATTGAAGTCGGGTGCCGCGGGTTCCCAGCAAAATCGGTGCGCTACTTCCTCCAGAGGATGGGCCTGGAGCCTAAACAGCTGAGGAAAGCCACCAGGGACATAGCTGCAGCAGCCGAGTCTAGCTCAAGATGGCTATGGCTGAAGAGAGCCCACAGTTGGAACCCTTCTGCAGGTGAAGGCTAGTCGGTCTTCACGGCCCCACTCAGGTGAGGTGTCCAGGTTAAGGGGCGAAACACCTGAGACCCTGAGATCCCTGCTGATGATGCAGAAGAGTTCCAACAATGTGGATGCTCCAGGGAATACCATCTCGGAAGAAGGTCTGAATCATAGTTAGTAGTTCCTACAGTGGCAGCTTGTGGCAAAGCATCTAGATGTTTACTTCACCGTATGTCATTATGTCAGTATCAGTATTTGCTTTCTACCATGCACAAATAAAAATGTCACTGAACTTTTGCTGTGTAATTGTAACAATAAGCACTCAAACACAACAAACCAACAATTACTAAAAACGGGCATATCTGTTATTTGCATATCTCTCGAACTGTTAGTCCGATGGATTTCAAACTTGACATGTGTCTTGCTACGGGCACGAGTAAGTGTAGTGCCAAGTGTGATGTTGTTTGGATTAGAAATGCAAAAGATATCATTAAATAGATCGGTAAAAGAAGCACACATTGGCTTTTGCTGCTCTAGCCGCTACCCTCTCACACGACACATTGACTGGCCACTCCCCCTCTCACACGACACACTGACTGGCCACTGCCCCTCTCACACGACACACTGACTGGCCACTCCCCCTCTCACACGACACACTGACTGGCCACTGCCCCTCTCACACGACATACTGAGTGGCCACTCCCCCTCTCACACGACACATTGACTGGCCACTCCCCCTCTCACACGACATACTGAGTGGCCACTCCCCCTCTCACACGACACACTGAGTGGACACTCCCCCTCCACATTGCACACTGAGTGGCCACTCCCCCTCTTACACTGCACACTGAGTGGCCACTCCCCCTCTCACACGACACACTGAGTGGACACTCCCCCTCTCACACAACACACTGAGTGGCCACTCCCCCTCCGCACTGCACACTGAGTGGCCACTCTCTCTCTCACACTGCACACTCTTGAATTTGAGATCCAAGTTTGTATCAACGTGTGATCGTCAACGAGTGGATCTCTGAGCTGGTGTGAGTGAGTGGAGGCGGGGCTCATTTGCATATTCATAGAACCGCATATACTAAATGAGGCAAGGGTGTAGAGTTACATTCAAGCTATTTTAAGGTGTAAGGAATATTTTTTAACAGGAAAAAACGTTTGCATATGTAATTTGGTGATCAAAGATGAGTTTTAAGGGATACAATTATTGACTACAGGGAGACTTTAAGACATAACTGACTATGTTTACAAGGATACTTGCCAAAAATGGGCATTTTGACATTTTGGTTTGAAATGGCCAGAAATGGCTATGGCCAGCAGCCATATCACCCTGTAGCCCAAGACTGGTGTCCCACTGAAGCTAAGCAGGGCTGAGCCTGGTTACCTGGATGGGAGACTCCTGAGAAGACCAGGTTGCTGCTGTAAGAGGTGTTAGTGAGGCCAGCAGGGGGCGCTGCTCAATCTGTGGTCCTAACGTCCCAGTATAGTGACGGGAGCACTATACTGTCAAAGAGCACCGTCCATCGGATGAGACGTAAAACCGAGGCCCTGACTCTCTGTGCTCATTAAAAATCCCATGGCACTTCTCGTAAAAGAGTAGGGGTGTAACCCCGGTGCCCTGGCCACATTCCCTCCAATGGTCCTTGCAATCATGGCCTCCTAATAATCCCCATCCACTGAATTGGCTCTATCACTCTCTCTCCTCTCCACCTGTATCTGGTGTGTGGTGAGCGCACTGGCGCCGTTGTACTGTGGCTGCCGTCGCATCATCTAAATGGATGCTCACACTGGTGATGGTTGAGGAGAGATTCCCTGATATGATTGTAAAGCGCTTTGGGTGTACAGTACATATGAAAGCGCTATATAAATGCCTCATTCATTCATTCATTATGTCTGTTCAAGCGCATGAAGACGCGAAAGAAAGTATTCGCATGCTGTCTGGGACGCTGATTTCTGGGCGCAAGCTTCAGATGTCCCACATAGCGCTCGAGTAACGAATTGAGTTCCCTTTTGCATTTCTTTGAGCTTGAATATTTCAATTGGAAAGGCTTAAACTTTTGTGACAGTGCAGCGCTGCCCCGTTTGTTCAAGTTCATGTTGTCACAATTTTGCATTATAATTCATAAAAATTTTACCGGCCAACTGGCAAGTGACACAGTCTCATAATATTCGACAACACTGATTTTGACTCACATTTGGCGCTTGCCGAGTGTTAATTTTAGGCCCTGCAATATATATTTATAGTGTAAATTCACAAATCTGTATCTCTTGCAGTGCTTTGTTTGTAACTTGCCTCGAGAAATATCATAAAAGGTGTCAAATAGCACTGGTCTCCCTTGAACTCCTAGATTTTATAGAAGTGTGTGACATATAACTATAAAAGCACATAATTCATGTTAATTTGATCTAAGGTTAAGACTGTCAAGCAACCAAACTCTTTTAGAAACATTTTAGGGGTATCAAGCTGTTGCTGCAACGCCTTCCTTCTAGTCACTTAGTTTGTTATGGACCATGTGTGATGTAACAAGTGCAATAATGTGCAATATATGACCTTTTGATGTCTTTGGTTTAGGAACAAAACTTTCCACAGGAAATCGCCCTTCGCTTGTATCAATAATAATTGAGCAACGTTCAACAAAGCTGTTGCGTTTTGCAGCCAACCCGGGAAATGGCCTCACTGGGCTTTTTAAAAAAACAACAAAAAAAACAACAACGTCTCTATTGTTTTTAACGAGGCATACATTCAATATTTAAATGTCAAATTAATATACGTCATCATCAACATGTGATAAACTACCAGATGGCGAACCACGCCAAAATAGCGCAGTAGCGCACAACCTCCCATTGTTTCTCTTTTGTCCGCATACACTAATTAAAATCACCATAAAGCCTTTTAAATTACTTTATTCATCTGATTACCCCCGCATAGCATGCAGCCTTTATGTGGAGCGCCACGCCTGCTTTACATGTCGCTCAGGATAGCCAATCATCTCCCATTGGGCGTGTGACGTCACGGACAGGTGTGACCAATCAGAAGCGGCGCCTGACTGCCACCGCCAAGCTTGTGTGCGGAGTTCATCACTCTCAGGAAGTGCAAGAGCAGTTACTGGTTGCGCTTTCACTCTCATACATTGACAAGTTGTTTTGTTTTCCACTTTTGACAGACCATTTCAACACGAAATCCAAGGTAAGGCGTGACTTGGCGCATTTAGGATAAATTGAGAATATGTGGATGTACACATTGAATTTTGAGAGTGTCATGGTGTGGATTGTGGATAAATGTTTCATATTTTGACAGGAGCGTTGGTTGTTTATCATGTGTTCAGCCACAGGCGATCCCAAAACGAGTTTATAATTCACTTTCAGAAGTAGGTTTGAGTCTTTAACAATTAATAAACCTTACAGCGTCTATTTGTTTTATTAGCTTGCAGCTAGCTTTATTTATTTATTTATGTGAACAAGTGCAATTTCGTCAAATTAACAGTGCCGTCCAGCTTCGATGACGCCTCACGGTAATTTCTGGCTAGACCTATTTTTATCCTCTTGAATTGAATTTAAATTCTACTAAGGCTGTTATATTATTAAGTGCAGAGAATGAGAAGTGAACGCCAGAAGTGCGTGAGAGTCGAGCTGTCACAGGGAGCGGCTCGTACAGTGTGTCACTCAAACCGTCGGTTTGTTCTGCAGCTTTTGCACATTTCCGCTGCTCTGAGGACTCGGTTCTGGCGAGGTCGTCGTCGCGTTTCGGTGAGAAATTCTCCATATCCCCACTCATTTATTGTCTGACATCTTCTCACATTAAAGTTATAGGAATAGACAGGTAGTTTATTCTCGGGGTGACTCATAAAACTTTGGCCTCGAGGCGAAAATGTCACATTAAACTTCTGAGCAGATTTTACCTCAGCTCGCGCGCACAGTGTTGCATATTCCTGTCAGTTTTACGATATTTAACGCGTTTATGTATAAAAAATTCATAAAGAATAAGAGTGTTGTCAGAATGCTGTAAATAACCAGCTGGAACACACAGAAAAGTGGAGCACACAGCTGTATTTTTACTATGGTACAGTCTGTGAGCCTTTGATACACACCATGGTACTGAGTGATTGCCATTATCATGTACAATTACAATTCTACAATGGTCAATATACTATATTGTTACAATTGTACCATGTCCTAAAATCATTGATTTGGTATACAAAATACAATGCTATTGCCATGAGGGTATGTCCAAAACATAGTACCATGGTACTTTTGTATTTATTATTTATTTATTTATTTCACGTCTTTTATTTCTTTTCTTTTCTAATATTACCATTTTTGAGGAATATTTGCCAATAGTATTATTTATGCGGGTTCTCTCCCCGCTGAGTGTCTATTTTTGCTGTGCTTTGCACGGTTTTGTGGAGAAACACCTGCGCCTTGTTATTAAGGTTTGTTCACTCACTTGTGAAGTAAACATTCAAGAAAAAAGAGAAAGAGAGAGAGAGAGAGAAATATAAAGAGCTTTAAAGTCAGCATGAAATGGAGGTTGCGCTTTGTCTTTTCTTCTCTATTGTGATTCATATCCAAGTAAAACTCGAACAAGAACAAATGTAAGGCGGGACTTGATTTTGTCAATCAGGAATTGGTTGGATGGTTGTGGTTTGCTATTAGTGGATCTCATGTGAGTGACAGGTTGCTCCGCCCTCACGCCAGTAAACGCATCATCAGAGAAGAGATGTTGTTGCAAGTTATTTTGATTAAAGATTATGAGGCACATGAATAAAAAAAAAAAATGATGTTCACGGATAAATTATTCTTAATAAATATACTACGATATTCCAGAAAAATTCCAAGAATTGTGAATTTAGTTTAGACAGAGATGTATTTGAGAGTGAGTTTAGTGTGGTAATTGGAAAAGAAAGCTGTGGAGTGTGAGGTCATGGGGTTTTTGTTGGCTTAGTGCCCTGAGATTGCAGGCCAGGCTGTGTCAGATTTGAGGCAGACATCTGTTGGTCCCGCACAAACGGTCTGGATATTTAATCCTTCCAGTGGAGAGGAGGAGGGAAATGAGACCCCCGGCCCAGAGCTCACAGCTTTTGTGACAGGTGTCCCCCTGCTATTCAGCACCTCAAGCAACTTTTCCCGTGTGTGTGGGTGCGCTTGCGTATTTTGGTGGCTCTTTTGAGGCTTTATTTTGCTGTCTTTGCTGGTGTATTAGAGAAAAAGCTGCGCGTCAGCTAGTTTAACAGCCACGCTTCTTGAATGTAAAGTTCAGATGTATTGATCTGTTGACCTAACGCTGCATTGTTGTGACGCAGCTGTCACGTGAGAGGCCGCGGTCTGTCTTTGTGTGTTTGTATTTGCACATGCACAAAAGAGCGAAAGGACAGAGAAAACACACACACACACACACACCACGGATCCTTTTTGGCGCCATTTCCCAGCTGTCTTGCTCAGTGTCACTGTAACATGCCCCACGGGACACGCTCGCATACAGTTAGCGCTCCGCCGCCTGCGAGTGTGAACAGCACGTAGGTGTGTGTGTGTGTTTGTGCGTCTTGCTGTGTATGTTAGCCTAGTCCTCCTGGGAGACTAAACTTAACCTTCTCCATTCATGTCGCAACACTGCACTTTCCATTCTAGGAAGCGGGAGATCTAGCATCAGGTTTCTGTATTGCTCAAAGTTTGTGTTTAATCACAGCAAGTTATTTACACTTTGGATTTAGCGACTTTTTAATAACAGAATTTACCCTTTAAAAAACCTCTCCTGTTGACCCCCCACTGCACTTTGCACTGCATTTTGTATGTTTCTAGCACACCAGATTCAACATTCATCATTACTAGAGACTGCAAGCAGAAACGTATTCCCTACGTTAGTCCACTATTACTGTTCACTTGAAGGAGCGAATGAAAACGAGTGGGCGAATTCAGACAGCCGTTGAGCGTACATCGTTTGTACACTCGTTATTGCAGTGCATTGTGGGATTGAATGAGTGCACTCGATAACGTGCGCTATGGTTTCGGACACCACTACAAATGGCTGCTCCCTCAAATAATGAAATAACGCCCTATTTGAGGGTATTGGGGACGATTTCGGATTCAGCCATGGTCTTGTTTTGGAGATACGAGGGTCCGTGGCGCTACCCTTAGAGAACTTGGGTCACGTGTGCCTTGATAACCAATCACATCACAGCCTTGACGTCACTGAATTTCATTCAGAGTTGAGCGACAGTCAATCGCTGTTGGTGGATTCCATTGAATTGAAAAGCTGTTTGTTTTCAACCTTTTTTATGAACAAAAACCGAGAGTATTGATAAACAAATTAAATTAATGAATCAATCACAATTCATGTTGTCCTTCCAGAAGTTTCAAGAGCTGGATGTTCATCAGTAAAAACAATAGGTATTCGAGGGGAAAAGGTTTTTAGCATTTTATTTGAGATTATAGTTGGGTTATTTGAATATATTAAGTAATGTATTAATTCAAATACTTTGAAGTCATCATGCAGCTACCTTGGAAGTTTGTGGAACTGGTTGAGGACCACTAGAATAAGGACTGAATATTCAACTTATCAGATTGTCAATTCACATCAGCATGTAACTGAGGAACAGACTGAAACTCAAGTTGCTGTTCATCAAATGGCTTCAGAGGTCTTATATAGCGTGACAGCTTGTGGTCAATTTTTGATTTTGTTGTGTGGAAAAGAGCAGTATGAACAACATGCTGGTGTGTTTTATCCAGGAGAAGGAAATGTGGATGTGTAGGGAAAATGTGAATGGGAAAATTCTCATTTATTTGATACAACATTTTTAATTACGCAAGCAGTCAATATGTTGCTGGCACAATGTTACAAGTTAAAGGGTTAGTTCACCTAAAAACAATGAGGTTCAGTCTAGCATGTAAAGCAAGTACGGTTGAGCTCTTTATATGTTTGCTGATCAATATTTATATATGATTAAAAGCCTAAATTAAATCTATTCACCATGTCTCTTAGTCAAGTCTAAGATTAAACGCCTCGATTCAGATGGATTTATTTTACGATCTCTTTATGAATGTTTGAAGCATCAGAGTTTTTGGGTGAATTGGGTTTCAATGGAGGGACAGACATCTCTCAGCCTTCTTCACTGATGTCCTGACGATGAACGAAAGTCTAATGGGTTTGGAGCGACTTGAGAGTGAGTAAATGATGACAGATTTGTCATTTTTGTGTGAACTGTCCCTTTAAGAGAACACAGCCTGTGTTTGTATGAGGGACAGACTAATTGCAGCTTCCTGTATTTCCTGTTGTAGGAATCTACATCTCAAATATGGCATGTTGTATATTAAAAGAAGCCAGACAGATATACTGTATTTATATCTTTATATCTGTTTATGTCCCCTGATCAATGTTAATATGTGAATAAAAACCTAAATTCAATCTGTCTAGCATATAGCCTAAAGCAATCGAGTCTCTTTAGAATTGTTTTACTAAACTGCTCAATTCATATGGATTAGTTTTATGATCTTAGTCTTTTTCTATTAACTTTTTAAAGCGTCAAAGTGGTAGTTGCCTGGACTGTCGATGGAGGGACAGAAGTGGCTCAGATTTAAAAAGATCTGCATTTGTGTTTCCCGAAGATGAACGAAAGTCTTACAGGTTTGGAATGATAATGAAGGAAAAGTAAATGATGACAGAATTGTAATTTTTAGTTGAACTATCCCTTTAAACTATATGAAACTCTGCATTACCGTAGTTGGCCTGAAAGACAGAAACGGACACTAGAAGACGACGAGTGTACAGTAATGCTGCTATCATGGCAACAGCTCTGAGAAAGAAACACGTACTAGTATTAATCTGAATTGTGTTCTTGCACAATTCGTGAAACAGCAGTGTGAAATCGAGCTAGTTGTAGAGCGCCCATAGATCTTCTTTCATCTTCAAGAATAGAGAAGGCAAGTGAGCAGGTGTCGTGGAGGCTGACCTGCGCAACTTCTCAGCATTGAATATATAGCGTCACACTGTTTCTTGAACATGTTTGTGTAGACTTCCTCTTTTCAGTGACCTTAAATGACAACATGAGCCGGGCTGTTTGTATTTCAGACACGCACACACGGATACGCTCCCTCAGAAGACCAAATGTCACCCTCCTCCTCCTCTGTGTAGCCCACGCTAATCAGTTTGGCTATAGTAGCAGAGGCCTCCTGTAGAGTGTGGCTCCTTATAGCTTTGACAGAAGGAGTGATGGGGGGGGAGGCTCTTAAAGCCTCAGATCTGCAGTGTCAAACTTATTTTATGCTTCGGACGTTAATATCATCTTGCTTAGCTGCTGTGCACCTCTCAGTCCCTGTCCCACAATTAATGGTAGAGGACCTCGCTGTTGCCGTGGAGATGGACTGAGCCGCACGAGTGACAGATGGAGGGGGTTACAGAAAGACGAGGGAGTGGGCTGTCTTCGAGGACACCAAACCCCCACCATGCCATTGGGAAGTCCTGCGAAGTGGATCCCTGTAACATGCAGCTCGGGCTGATGGATTACAGCGCGTCAGCGTCTACCAGCCAGCAGATCTCATAACTGGATTCACTTGAACAATAAACTACTAATTAATCCATTTAAAGTACTTTTAATACCATCAGCACAACATATTGTGACTTGCACTTTCCCAGTCCTAAAAGAGTAAGGCCTGCTGCAATGTCAAGTCCAGCCTTGAGCAGAACTGCAGGGTCTGAGCGGGCATTTGAAGTTTGAAGCCCGAACCCGCCCTGTGAAAGATCCCCAGTGTCCTGACATGACACATTTAATTACAAAAATTACCAAACCCCTTGTTATTTCCTACCAGATCTCACAGGCTTGTTACGTTCAAAGTAAAATATTTAAAATGCACTAATGTATCGGCCAATAATCACTAGTATCGGCCGATAAAAAAAGACTGTAGAAATACAAAGACGGTTCACTCCCATTACTTATGAATGGGAGAAACTCCTACGAGCAATAAGGAGGATTATAAAACGGTTAGTTCCAATCATTGATTCTGATTGGTCAATAGCTGTGCTTTATTCACGATAAAACACGGCTATGACCGCTTCACCCAACGGTTCTATTTATCACTGCGCCCTTAGCAACACCCTTAGCAACCACACGTTTCAACATAGAAAAAAAACGTGAGAATTAAAAAGGCTAAAATGTTTAAATTAAATTTCGATTTACTGGGTGGCATGACGATGGATAAGTGGTTTGAGGAGCAATTTGGAGAGACTTTTAAGAATGCAAAATTATCCATTTAAATATAGGATTGTGGCCAAAACTGGTACTGCAATCACTTTAAAAATACCATAGAGCGCTGTATCCCCTCCCCCTACCCCCTGACTCGAGGTTGCCAGATTAGCTGCAGGATTCAGCAGAAACGTAGGCTGCTTCCAATGGCAAGTGACGACGAGACGTACACAGTAAGTTTTTGGTGTGTTGAGGGGTGTTGAGCTGGGTGTTAAAGGGTTAGTTCACCCAAAAATGAAAATTAAGTCATTAATTACTCACCCCCATGCTGTACCAACCCCGTAAGACCTTCGTTCGTCTTCGGAACACAAATGAAGATATTTTTGATTAAATGTGACAGCTGGATCACTCCTCCATAGGCTCCCTAAGGGAATGAATCCTGACGGCCCAGAAAGTCAATGAAGAAAATGTTTAAATATTCCATGTCACAACAGTGGCTCAACTATAAGTTTATCAAGCGACGAGAATACTTTTTGTGCGAAAAAACAAACAAAAATAACAACTTTATTCGACGTGGAAATCTCTTGAAGTCTCGTTTCAGGCCTACAAGGAAGAAAAGGAATAGTCGAATAAAGTTGTTATTTTTGTTTGTTTTTTCGCACAAAAAGTATTCTCGTCGCTTGATAAACTCATAGTTGAGCCACTGTTGTGACATGGAATATTTAAACATTTTCTTCATTGACTTTCTGGGCCGTCAGGATTCATTCCCTTAGGGAGCCTATGGAGGAGTGATCCAGCTGTCACATTTAATCAAAAATATCTTCATTTGTGTTCCGAAGACGAACGAAGGTCTTACGGGGTTGGTACAGCATGGGGGTGAGTAATTAATTACTTAATTTTCATTTTTGGGTGAACTAACCCTTTAAGGTGCTGGGGCCATAATAGCTGAAGAGATAAGCGTTTTTGATTTGATATTTAATTTGATTTTATTTCGTTATTTTGAACATATAAATACAATTACAATTTTAAAAAAACTCTGTGGAAAAATAAATGTATAATAGTAAAACAAAACCAAAAACATATAACCACAAAATAAAACTTCCTTATTTTTAAAGACGAAAAAAAAAAAATCGATTTACAAGTGCTAAAGTTTTTGTCATAAGCGGGCTAACAAATAACCAAAACATTTACCACAGCAATTATAACGCCGGACAAATTCAATATCACCAATGGCTATCACAGGGTTGTTTTCAGTTTCATCATAAAATATTGTTAGAGTAACTAAACTTGATTAGCAATGTTCATACAGGTCAACTTGCAGCATGTGTAACTTAGTCCACGATATACGCGAAGAACGAATGACGAATCATTTTTTTCTGAGGTAAAGTTAGGCTTCTGTCTCAATTACGCTTCAAATTGCCATAATGGGAGAGCTAATGTTGTTTTCCTCTGCGTCTCTGCATAAGGACAGAGAAACTAGCAATGTATTATAGGAGCCAATGTTAGCATACGTCCATGTGAGCTTACGTTACGTTACTTTGCACGAACATGCATAACTTTGTTCGACTGTCATGAATATATGAAATGTCCATTGACATCAAGTACAAGTTAGCCAAGCATAGATAATTCTTACCTGTCCAGGAGAAAATTAGCAACATTGGCGTCTGTGTTCAAATTCTTCTCCGTTTTCAGCCGTTTTCTACCACTTTGACAGCATCTCCAATGCAAATTCTGGTTTTATTTCTGACTTTGTCACGACGAATTTCTGAATCATAACGAGGTCTTTTTGATTTAGTAACGTTAGACATCTTTATCCGACTACAGTTAGGGTAGATTAGAGCAAAGCTGGCAACCCGGATCCCGAAACACTACTGACTTCGTGATTGGTGGATAGGTGGAGGGTGGCGCATCAGACCAAAACACAACATGACAACATCAACATCAGTTGAGGGCTGCAAGTCCACTTTTTAAATGACAATATCCTAGCCATACTACTGTTGTCAGTGATATAAGTATTTGAAATGAACATGATTTCTTAATGTCTAGTGACATATTAGGGCCTTTTTATGATTAATTGAAATAAATTTCTTACATACAGCTCCTTTAAATATATATATTTATTTATAAATATTTATTTATTATGATCTCTTGTTAGGCAGCATTTTAGCAACTAAATTAATAACATTAATAAAATAGATTAAAGCCCTAACTGTTATCTATCAAAACATGTGCCCTGGTGTTTTATTTAGGCTATGCAAATATTTATTTTAGTGCAGAGAGAAAATAACGGAATAAACAAAAAAAATTACGTTTTCTCATGCTGAGAGATAAGCTATGCCTATTTGTGTGAGGAAATTTCACAAATATTGTGTTGTAAAAAATAAAAAGAATGAGACAAAGTTTGAAACGGTTTGTTGTTTTTATTTGAACTTTCAGGCACATTACACATTGGAACGGTGGTGTTCACGGTCAGGGACTATTTTTTTCTTGCGGAAGGAATGCTTTTAGTGATTTAACTTCATGAAAGTTACACTAATAAATTTTTTTTAACTTTAATATTGTGTGGTAACCGTTTTATAAAAGAAATAAGGTACTCGAGGCAAGTGCCTCGTTACCAAGTTACCTAAAGTAAAAGAGCCAATCGCTGATGGGTAAAGTCATTACGTCACTGCAGCTGTCGATCGAAGCTCTGTTTCGGCTTAGGACTCCACATGCACATTGGCTCGTCTAGCCTATTGAAGCGTAAGAAACAACATTAATGGGACAGTTCATGTCAGATTTTGTTGTTAATTTGAAATGTTATTTACTTGTGAGTTCGGCAAGCAGTTTTTCAGATTTCAGGATTCCCCCATTCAAATAGATAGGACTTGGTCTTGGATGCCCGAAATAGCTGCCCGGAGGCGTTGCAAATATGGCCGCCGACTTTCCTTGAAAGGGGCTTTGGATAAAATCAATTGCTCTGCCCGGCCAAAAGAAAAAAAGCTTTTTGAATTTAAATTGGCAAATGCTCAAGAGGCTATGATTAGGTCATTATTGCAGTGATTATTATGTTTCTAGCATGTCATATGTTTGGCAACAGTTCTTCTAACCCTAACTGATGGAGTGTGTAGCTTTCATTTCTTTAAAAAACATGTAGGAAGACACATCATGGCCATATTGCAGGATGACAATGTCAAGATTCATCAGGCTCAGATTGTGAAAGAATGGTTGGGAGGAGCATGAAGAATAATTTAATTGATTGAAAGTCTTTGGGATGTGCTGGAGGAGACTTTAAAGAATGCTGGACTCTTGCATTGACAATACAAGATCTTGACAAAAAAATGTATGCACCTCTTGACGGAAATACCAGCACAACATTTATTTCCATCAAGAGTTGCATTAATGTTTGTCTGTTGATAATTTTAACCTTTAATATTATAGTAATGTACCACACTAGAGGGTTTCCTGTGTAGTTTAGCATTAGTTGGGAGGGATATTTTCCTTAAGAAAATCAAGCTATTCGTATCGGCAGATATCATTCTGATTAATCGGCTATCGTATTGGTGGAGAAATTTAGTTTGATCCCAAAATCGCTCTGTACAGTTATTTCCTCTGACCATTATAATTAAACCATAAAATATTCTTACCAATTAAAAAAAAAAAAAAAAAAAAAAAAAAAAAAAAAATAATAATATATATATATATATATATATATATATATCTGAGCAAGTTAATTAGAATATAAGAATAATGCAAGTTTTCAAGTTTTGTTAAAATTGTGAGTTTTATCAAATCGTTGCAAATTAAATGATTATTTCCTCTCCAAACAAGCTGAGCAAATTAGGAAAAATGTAGAATCTAAATGTAAAATGTAAAGTAGCAAGAAACTTAATTTTAAATGTTTTTTTATTACTAATTTACAAACTCAAACCCTCATTTATCTGGTACCGCTTGGGACACCCATAAATACCCTGGTTTAGGATGAAACCTAAAGTACAGCACAACTGTTTGTTTGTTCCACTTAATAAACCTCATAATTTTGAATTGATGACCCCCATCCCCCTAAACTACCCTAAAATGATCAAGGCCGGCCTGTTTCTTCAGCCCCCCATTACTGTGTCGGCCTCAGACCGCAGCAGAATCACCTCTTCCAGGTCAGTGCTCTTCAGTCCATCGATAATGGAGTTGGAGAGAAGGAAGAGAGAACAGTGATGAGCAGAGAGAGAGAAAGGGGGAAGTAAAGATGGGGGAGAGAGTGAGAGGTCAGGCTGACAGACGAAGATCTTGGGGATTTATGGCAGGCCAACTGAAGGACGGAAGAGAATGACAATAGAGTGGAGTAGGGGAGGGTCACGGCAGGGTGACAGTGTCTTAAGACCACATACAAGGATAAAAGCTCACATGTAATGGGAAGAGAACTAGAAGGTGAGCCATAATAACCATGATATAATGCCTAAAAAATGCTCTAGACTGCCTCCATGATGCTAAGGTGTTATAAGTGTTGCTATGTGGTCTGAAATTGGTCTGATTATAGCCTGGTCAAGGTTTAGCCTATTAGTAAGTAAACTGACCCTGACAGTGACGGTAAGAGTGTAATACAAAGGGCTGGGTAAAAAATATCGATTTCTCGATATTAATTGATTCTCATTTTTACGAACCGATATCGATTCTTAAATCTCAATAATCGATTAGTCATCCTGTTTTCATTTGATGATCGCGTAGAACATTGTATCGTGCATCCCATCCAATAAATCGAAATAATCTTTGTGTTATGTGACTATTATTATGAAATAAAGTCTCAAATTTCGAATTACGTCCATTTTCTTACGAAATTCAAAAACATAAATACCGTTTTGGCGCTGTGGCGTGAGATCGCTCTGGCTCAGCTCAAGAGAAGCAGCAGCACGGAGCGCACATGATCTCATTCTCCTCTTCCGCCTTAATAATACCAGTTACAGCGCCAAATAAACATCAATGAGCATCTGAAAGTGTGTTAAAAGATAGAGTACAACTTCGAAATCCGTATCATGTAACGTGGTATCGCTCAATCAGTGTTTCATCCGTGAAAGACGTCAGTTAAACAGCAAGTAAACAATGGCATGTAACGTCACATTTACCTCAGAAAAAACATTAAACTTAGTAACTTAGTCAGTCAGCTAGAAAAAATAGCTCTAGAGAGGAGAATACAGCTAAATATATGCACCATATTACATATTCATTATAATTTTTAATGTTCTTCAATATTTAAGTGTATAGCTTCAAATCAGTAAATTTTTACCTTCAAAATTATAGTAGGCTAATGAAGCCTAGTAGGCTACAACTGACTCCCATAGTTTACAGCATTAGTTAAAGGGTTAGTTCACCCAAAAATGAAAATTAAGTCATTAATTACTCACCCCCATGCTGTACCAACCCCGTAAGACTTTCGTTCGTCTTGGGAACACAAATGAAGATATTTTTGATTAAATGTGACAGCTGGATCACTCCTCCATAGGCTGCCTAAGGGAATGAATCCTGACGGCCCAGAAAGTCAATGAAGAAAATGTTTAAATATTCCATGTCACAACAGTGGCTCAACTATAAGTTTATCAAGCGACGAGAATACTTTTTGTGCGGAAATAAAACAAAAATAACGACTTTATTCGACTATTCCTTTTCTTCCTTGTAGGCCTGAAACGAGACTTCAAGAGATTTCCACGACGCATGCGCGAGAATTGCGATCTCCTTCAACTACTTCAGTTAAGTTCTCGCGCGTGCGCGTCGTGGAAATCTCTTGAAGTCTCGTTTCAGGCCTACAAGGAAGAAAAGGAATAGTCGAATAAAGTCGTTATTTTTGTTTGTTTTTTTCGCACAAAAAGTATTCTCGTCGCATGATTAACTTATAGTTGAGCCACTGTTGTGACATGGAATATTTAAACATTTTCTTCATTGACTTTCTGGGCCGTCAGGATTCATTCCCTTAGGGAGCCTATGGAGGAGTGATCCAGCTGTCACATTTAATCATAAATATCTTCATTTGTGTTCCGAAGACGAACGAAGGCCTTACGGGGTTGGTACAGCATGGGGGTGAGTAATTAATGACTTAATTTTCATTTTTGGGTGAACTAACCCTTTAAGAGATTTGTTTTCCTTGAAAAAATTTGCCATGTATTGTACCTGATATCCAAAATAATCAATATTGAATCGAATCGAATCATAATCGAAATCGAATCGAATTGCAAGCTTGTGAATCGAAATCGAATAGAATTGTGAAATTTGTGTCAATACCCAGCCCTAGTAATACATGTCCTTGAGTTCGTCTGTGGTTTGTGTGCATTATCGATGTGGGTTTTGCATTCCTCCAGTGAGCTCTTTACGGCTCGCCACTGAAGAGCAATGATGCATATGCATGTTTAGGTTTAAAACGCCGCCTCATCTGTTTAGTGTTGTTGTGCTTTCAATGCATCACGCTGCCCTGCACACAACCGTTTTGTTGCTGCGCGTTCAAGCATGTGAAAACCACAGCATGACTGTGCTAAAATCAGCACAACCGTGCTAAAAGTTCCATTACATAAGGCTAAGTTCATCTGACTAATAGTTAGTTAATACCTAATTCATCATTAAAGTATTAAAACGTCAAAGCTTGTAAAAGATCAATATCAATTCATTATAATCTGATTTTCTAACCTGGGTTTGAGGGACTTGTGGTGCTTTGAAAACTTGACTTTTACATTTTCTAAAGAAATTGTGGGTGATGCTGGTGGTTGTCAGGGCTGTGCAGTTGCTAAGATGTTCTATTAAAAACAACAAGCCCCGCGAAGCCGTGTTTTACAGTGGATTTAACAGCTAAGGGGCGTTGTTGGGCACGACGTGGAGCGGTTTTTATAAAACGGTTACTCCATAAAAATATTCATTTTAATATTTATTTTATTCATAAAATAAAGACCAGCAACAAAAAATATAACGTCCATTTATTCCTCCGCCAAGCAATGTAGTTCCAAAGAGGTTGCTAAGCAACACATGCAGCAACAAAGCATCACAAACGGCAGTTGCGCAGTAATACTAATGTAACGGCTTTGAACGCGGCTCAACCAATCAGAATCAAGGACTGGAACTATCCGTTTTATAATTAGTTTAAGGAATTGGTATATGGTTTCCAGAATGATTTTGTTTGTCTCCTTAATATTCTGTGCCCAGCTGCAAAAAAACACCCTATGTTAAGAAAACCCATAGTTATAATTGTTAAAGGAATAGGCTAGTTCACTTAAAAATGAAAATTCTGTCATCGTTTACTCAAACCTTTATGATCTTCTTTAGTGTTCAGCAGAAGAAAGAAATTATTTCGAAGAATGTCGGTAACCAAACAGTTGATGGACCCATGATCCGATGGTTTATTATTAATTAACTGATTTGTATAAAGCCTGTAGCATAATCCGACATTGTTTAAACAAATTTCAAACAAAATTCAATCTGTACAAAATACAGCCGGGCTCGACAGTAAGGACTGCCGACACACGGGACAGTTGAAGGTACTGTCACTGTTCCGATCAGGCCAGTGCTGCATCTTCACAAAAGTGTATCCTTTGCATGTGTTTTTAAGCCTTGAGTATTAAAATATTCAAGCACAAGATAACGCGAAAGAGAACTCAGTTCTACTCACTGTGTGTGAAGTTTTGTGTGCGCACGCATCCAAAGCGCGTGCCTAGAAAGCTGCGTTTAGAAGCTCTTCTTCTAATTCATACAAAATTCAATCAAATGGCCCTTCTCAGCGAGTATCCTTGTAATCATAGTCGGTTATGAACGTAAATTACAAATAAGAGAGCAAGTGACCAATATTGGTATCAGAATCAGCTAATAGTTGTTTGTTAAAATCGGTATCGGCCCGAAAAGATCTGTGCATCCCTAATTATCACTAAAGACTTTCTTACCTTAGGGGGTTTGAATGTCTTTAGATATGACTCTAGTTCCTTCTTCACTGTGGTTTTTGGGATGTTAAGTTTAATACCAAGGGTTAGGAATTTGAACAAACCCCCAACTTAGCTATGAGTATTATAAATAGCAAGCACTGCTAATAAGACGAACTAACCTTTTGTCGTGATTGAGAACAATCACATAAGTTTAAATAAATGGAGGTCAATAAAGCCCATTGTGGAACGTCCTCAACAAGTTGCCTATGATCTCAAGAGGCTTTTTAAAGGACTGTCCTGCAAACGGGTAACAAAGCATGACAACAGACTTGATTTACAGTGAAATCTTTTGTCATCGTGTCGTCGCTGTGCTGTCCCGCTCCATTCTTGTCTACTCTTACTCGGCAACAAGTTGTCTCTTTAGTGTCATGTCACCAGTGCAGTGCGTCAAGCCACGGTGACCCGAGTTCCCTTACATTTACTGGGTGGCCTCTCCCTCACCCAGGAAAAGAGAAACCGAGATTGGGGGGAGGGCAAGTGACATGGAAAAGGAGAGAGAGAATAGAAGGAGAGACCTCCAGCCACTTTGAAGCTTCTCTCTGGTTCCTGTGTCGGGCTTCTCCCCAGTGGGACAAAAGGCCTTTATGTGTGGCTCAGGCGGGGGGCTGCAGGGGGGTATTGTGGGACTGGGGCGGTGGGCGGCAGGGCTAGATCCCCCTGTCTATTGATTTTCTCTGTATATTCTGCCTCACCCCCTCCACCCCGGCCAGGCTTACCAGCTGTCTGCTCTACACCTCTCCCAGCCTCCTCCCAAAGCCCCGCCACAAAGACACACACAGATCATATGGGCACCGGCATTAGCATACTTATTGGACCCGAGGCTTAAAGGAACTACATGGAGACACGCTCAAGAAAATGTTTTGAGCACACACGTAGCAGGACAAGAACATCAGTGCCGTCTAAGTGGATGACCTTCAATTTGTGGTGTGACCTTTACGCACTTGCATATGTCGGGTTACTTCCATCAGTATGTTTACGCAAACATTCGACGCAATTGTGCAAGTCATAAATATAATGCAATCTCGATATATAGGGTCAAAATCAGTGAATAATGTTGAAGAGGTTTACTATGGCAAATGCATTGGTTTTTTCATTTATGGACACTCGGAAGTGTATAAAGTACCTTGTGGTGTGTGTAAAAGTTTGAATGCTTCCGGTTGCCTCAATGAGAGCAATAGCAGGCTTTATTTTATTATACTATATTACCTGTCTTCTATGACAAGGCCGAGAAGTAGCCTAGTTTGAATCTTCCTGAGCTAGCTCAAAGTACGTTAATCTATCGATAACCTACTGCCCGTGTAATAACACATCTGGTTTAATGGCGAAGAGATTTGATGGATCCCCTTGAGGACTAAGGTCTGTTACTGACCGCTATAGTAATCCAGAAATCATGTGACAACACCAGTAATACAGGCTATCACCCTCTCTTTCAACCTCACTTTTAAATGGCTTACGGTGCGTGTCTACTGGCGCAGAGAGGATGAGCGTTTCCAATCAATTCCTATGGATCCTTAACAATTCAATTTAACCATTTTAAAGGAATCCAGAAACATGACAATGGATTTTCAAAAGGCATGTCTCGTCTTATCCGTAAATAGGGAAAGGTAGCTCTGTCTACTTTGACATGTGTGGTAGTGGCACAGGTTAGTTGTCACAACGACTACTAAATCTCCCGTTTTATACAATCGCTGAACAGAGGAGAGTCTGCTGGTGAAAAGAGAACCAACAGAGCTTGTAATAAAACAACAATCAACTAGGGATGCACGATGATATCGGGACAACATCGGTATCGGCCGATAAAAGCTTAAAATGACCATCATCGGCATCGGCCGATATTAATATTTTGGCCGATGAGCCTTGCCGATAGGGGGGGGCGTGTTTCCTATGCGCACGTGACGACTGCGAACGAAGCATGAGCGCCAGCAACTTAAACTTCCAACTAGGGGTGTGCGTCTCACGTTTTTTTGTTCGTGGACGATTAAAATGTCTCCACGATCTGCTTTTGAAGAAAAATCATAGTATCGTGCATTCTATCAGTTCAATTCTAGCGCCTTCATCTCAACATACTGTACAACGCGACGTACATTCACATCACATGTAAACGCAGAGGTAGAGTTACACTCACGGGACACCGCAATTCACAAAAGTTCATTATTTGCATGTGCGTCAAAGTCTTGCTAGGTAAACATATCATTCACGTGCTGATGCGCTGTTCTAACATCCGCTTTTCTGAGCGCGTTACACCCGACGCTCACAAGAACTAAAAGCCTGTCACAGCGCCTGCATACTGGACTAATCTTTCGAGTCTTATTGCGCTGATACTGTCAAATACAAACAAGGTTTACATAAACAACGTTGGTTATGTCTAAAGTGAAAGCAAACAGAGAAAATCTGCTTGTCAAATGCGTGTATATTAGACGCGTCGCGTGCAGTTCTTAAAGAGACAGTAATAATAGAGGGAATGCATTAACGTCACTTCCCCGCCGGAACACGCCCCCCTCAGCCGGACTGAGTGGCAGAAGAGCTGCTGCGTGGCTGGAGTTAATAGGGGAAACAGCGAAAACGCGAGTAAAACAAACTATTATCAGTTTAAACTAAAAGTTGGACTCGATATAGTGTTCCTTACAACTTATCAAAGATCCAGTGATCCATGGATATTGACATGCAGCCAGGAATATGTGCCTGATTTCGACGCCCGGGAAATAAATTAAGAGAATTTGCCTGTAAACGTTTTATATAAATACAATATAGATAGGTCTAAATCCGAGTGATCACTTACATTAATGTTATACTGTATACCATCATATCGTCCAGCCCTAAAACTTGTATAGTTTTTTGTCAGTGTTTATTTAAAAACATCCAATTATGCAGAATATAGTCTGTTCTGTAGCTTTTTGCAGTCTGTAAAAATATACAGTACCTCAGATTTCTGGTCAAATCTAGTTGTACAGTCAATCGCAAAGCTCTTTCCAGTTTTAGATGTGTTTTGTGTGTTTTTCACGGCATTCACGCTGAAAACAAATGCCGCCGCTCAGTCTTTTTGCCACTTGTGGGCGTGACCGCATTCACCCCGGCCGACGGTGACGTCATGCGCATACCCTCTATATGCTGCCGCTTGTCCTTAAAGAGATACTGCACCCAGAAATAAAAATTCTGTCATTATTTACTCGCTCTAATGTTGTTCCAAACCTGTATTCATTTCTTTCTTGTGCTTAAATATACTATGGAAGTCACTGGAGAACAGATACTGTTTGGTTAGCCACATTCTTCCAAATAACTTTTATAATTTCAACAGAAGAAAGAAACTTGAGAGAGTAAATGATGACAATTTAAAATTTTGGGAGAACTATCCCGTTAATGTTAATAAAACAACAAAACACAGAGGAAATCACTCACTGCTCTTGACTGAGAACTTTAATAGAAGCTTTAATAAACTTTTTTTTGTAAAAAAAGTACAAATATATCGGTATTGGCATCGGGCAAAATTAGTTTGAAAATATCGGCATACCGAATATCGGCCAAAATCCTATATCGTGCATCCCTACAATCAACATAAGCTTGCCTTTTCGGAGATGGAGAGAACTGAGGGATTTGAGATGTTGTAAAAGCTACGTGGAGGTGTGTTTTATTGAACGGATATATTTCCATATGCTGCTCTCTAACGGAGTTCATTGTAAAGCATTATATATTGTGAAGTGTGATATTTTATTGTGGTTGTTGTATCACTTTGCTGGAATTTATTTTCAAGGAAGTACCGTGTCTATCAATGGGTAAAGCTACTGTAACGTCTTCAGCTAGTCAGCTTGAGACCCCTTCCATCTAAACTGGTTATCTCTCTTAAGCCTAGTAGTGAATGTTTAATGAGCTGTAGGATAATCACATTCATCTAAACACGCAGAGCTGAAAAACAACCAAAACAAAGTTCCTCCGCAAAATTCATGCAGTTTTGTCTTTTTTGCCGCTAGAGGGACTAAAGTTACATAGTGTGCCTTTAACTAGGAGGCAAGCTATCATTACGTTTAATAAAAAAAGCGCATATTTAGTGGAAAGAGTTGCCTCGGTTTACTCTGTCCCTGTGATTATTGTTCTGTAGATGGATGGATGGATGGATAGAGGAGTAGAAGAATAGAAAGGGAATGACCCCCCCACACACACACACTTTCCGGTGGGGGAGAAAGTTAGAAGGTAACGTGCTGTGACCCTGATAGGATCCTCCTCCATCCTTTCCGTCTCCTCCTCTCACTGTCCCTTTTGTCATCTCTGGTCATCAGTGTTACCTCCATCCTCATCCTCATCATCGAGATCATTCATGAGGACAGGCTGAGTGTGTGTGTTTGTCAGTGCACACACACCTGATGACTGTAATGTGTGTGTGTCTACAGGGGCTGTGCAGCGTTGAGCGTGAGGGGATCTGAACAGAAACGGCCCGGTCATCTTAAATATGATGGCCAACACGGTGAGTTCTGACGTGTGTGAACATCAGGTTATATAATTAACGGGACTCTCAAGTCCCTTACGGTTTCAGTGTCAACATGTTAACCACTTTGTTTCCACTGTTGTCAACACAAAAGCAGAAGAGATCTTTTGAAGGGGCGCTTCTGAAAGGCTTTTGAGGTCATCTGGTGTTGGATTCTGCTCCTATGTTGCGGATGTAATACTAACACACGTGGTTTTGTGACTTCATAATGCTATGATGAGAGAAACCGCTTCTGCTAAACTAAATGTAATGACTAGGGCAGTCACTTTTGTGAAAAAATCCTGTTCGATTTTTGAGACGTAAGTGTTCATTGAATCGATTGTAAATCGATTTTCCATGTCTAAAGACGTTTCCATTTTCATCACCAAATATAGGCAAATCCACGGAAACTAACAGGCATTAGGACGAGCGTAAAGAGGGCGCTTGAGACGCGCACAAGTCAGCAATATTTCTGATGATTTATTGGCGTGAAGTTTCGTGCTCAATGACAAACAGGAGCGCAGCATTCAGGGATTGAAATTAACACCCTCCAACTCGCCAAATGCGGGTAAAAATGAACTTTGGCGGAAAACGCTGTCAAATCACGAGCCAATCTGGCGTGTTTCTATGTTTACTCACTTTCTTTGCTGTGGAAGTTCGTGTAAACCAAATCTGCGTGGATTTAGCGCAAATACGCAACTCGTGAGTCCTCATGATATATTAAATACAGCGTATAGCGCAGAATCTGCACATTTCTGGCTTACTTGAACACACACGTCACTAAGCAACAAATAACGGCGCGCTTGTTCACTTGCATTGAAGTAATAGCGAACATTAAAACGCATTTGGTTAACAGAAAAGACATTGTTATTTTCCAACATCCTACATGTTCTGTGTGCTGTATTGATCTGTCCACCTAAAACACATTTTTGGTAAAAGAAAAAAAAAAGGCAGTTAAAATCGATTCCCTATTTTCTTTTTCGATACTTGTGTTGGTTGGTCCGATCGATTGTGCAATCGATTTTCGAACGTAAAGTGACAGCCCTAGTAATGACATAGAGATGCATGATATGATAACAGTTAATCAGGGTTTTAAGTTTTCTTGGCAAAATGTTCCCAAGTCTCACTGATTATGGATATTTTGAAGTGTATAAAACTATAATGCCCTGTATAACAATAGACTGAGAACCTATAGCTGACATTTCTCATTTAGCTTAAATGTCCTTCCATGATGTCATGTTGATTAAATCATGGTGACATGTTCCACGACCTCCGACCCCTGTGAATAGATGTCTCTGTAAACTCGACCGACATCTGTTTACTCGTCCGTTTAAAGCCTTCAGTTCCATAGATGCTCACAGTCTTTCAGTGGCTAACACTGCTGGTTGAATGCAGCTCTCCGGCCGAGCGTTTTAATGATGATTTAGCAACCTCGTGCACGGTAAGGACATCGGTTCGCTAAAATGACATCCGCTTTTATATTTTAGTTTTAGGCAGTTGAAGCTTGTAGGTGTTGTTTCTCCCTCTCCCACCACAGACCCGGCCGCTCTGCTGCGGTGAGATATCACGCTATCGCTTCAGAAACAGACCTCCGTCCTTCTGTAGTCTGATCCGTACAATAATCTGATGCCTCACAGTTCACAGCGGGTCTGCATATTATAAAAGACTTGAACACATAGATGTTTTATTTAAAACAATTACAGAATGGTTTGTGTTTTATTTATAATTTGGTCGGTTTGGTCGCCAGTTTGTCATTTAAAAATGTTTATTGAAGCACATCAGTTTATCACATTGTCATTTGTGTCAGTGTAAATTAGGGCCGCACTGTATGTATTAAAGTAAAATGGATGACACGATATGGCTGATCGATTGTCAGATTGTGCCGACATACATTTATTTTCCGACAACCTGTCTTGATTGTTTAACTTTTGAAAGTGAACTGACCTCTGGAAAAGATACGCAGATGTATATGTAAATAGTAATAATAAATTATAAAGAAAATACAAGGATCAAAGTACTGATTCAGTATCAGAAGAACAATATTCGTGAAATGACAATGTATGATTTAGAACAATCTCTAGCATCTCTTGATTGTGCTTAAAATAAGCAAGTACTTTTGATATTTTGCTATCTTATGAAATGATTTCATATTTGAACTAACTATCCATTTTTGGAGCCATTTTCCTTCCTTCCTTCTGTCCTTCCTTCCTTCTTTCCTTCCTTCCTTCTGTCCTTCCTTCCTTCTTTCCTTCCTTCCTTCTGTCCTTCCTTCCTTCCTTCCTTCTTTCCTTCCTTCCTTCTGTCCTTCCTTCCTTCCTTCCTTCTCTCCTTCCTTCCTTCCTTCTTTCCTTATTTCCTTCCTTCCTTCTGTCCTTCTGTCCTTCCTTCCTTCTTTCCTTCCTTCCTTCTGTCCTTCCTTCCTTCCTTCCTTCCTTCCTTCCTTCCTTCCTTCCTTCCTTCCTTCCTTCCTTCCTTCCTTCCTTCTGTCCTTCCCTCCTTCTGTCCTTCCTTCTGTCCTTCCCTCCTTCTGTCCTTCCTTCTGTCCTTCCCTCCTTCTGTCCTTCCCTCCTTCTGTCCTTCCTTCTGTCCTTCTGTCCTTCCTTCTGTCCTTCCTTCTGTCCTTCTGTCCTTCCTTCTGTCCTTCCTTCTGTCCTTCTGTCCTTCCATCCTTCTGTCCTTCCTTCCTTCTGTCCTTTCTTACTTCCTTCTGTCCTTCCTTCTTTCCTTCCTTCCTTCTCTCCTTCCTTCTTTCCTTCTTTCCTTCTTTCCTTCCTTCTTTCCTTCCTTCCTTCCTTCCTTCCTTCCTTCCTTCCTTCCTTCCTTCCTTCCTTCCTTCTGTCCTTCCTTCGTTCCTTCTGTCCTTCCTTCCTTCTTTCCTTCTTTCCTTCCTTCTTTCTTTCTTTCCTTCCTTCCTTCCTTCCTTCCTTCCTTCTGTCCTTCCTTCGTTCCTTCTGTCCTTCTTTCCTTCTTTCCTTCCTTCTTTCCTTCCTTCCTTCCTTCCTTCTTTCCTTCCTTCTATCCTTCTGTCCTTCCTTCCTTCCTTCCTTCTGTCCTTCTGTCCTTCCTTCTGTCTTTCTGTCCTTCCTTCCGTCTGTCCTTCCTTCCGTCTGTCCTTCCTTCCGTCTGTCCTTCTGTCCTTCCTTCTGTCCTTCTGTCCTTCTGTCCTTCCTTCTGTCCTTCTGTCCTTCCTTCCTTCTGTCCTTCTGTCCTTCCTTCCTTCTGTTCTTCTGTCCTTCTTTCCTTCTGTCCTTCTGTCCTTCCTTCCTTCTGTCCTTTTTCCTTCCTTCCTTCTGTCCTTCCTTCTGTCCGTCATTCCTTCCTTCCTTCTGTCCTTCCTTCCTTCCTTCCTTCCTTCATTCCTTCTTTCCTTCCTTCCTTCTGTCCTTCCTTCTTTCCTTATTTCCTTCCTTCCTTCTGTCCTTCTGTCCTTTTTCTGTCCTTCCTTCTGTCCGTCATTCCTTCTGTCCTTTTTCCTTCCTTCCTTCTGTCCTTTTTCCTTCCTTCCTTCTGTCCTTCCTTCCTTCTGTCCTTCCTTCCTTTCTTCCTTCTTTCCTTCCTTCCTTCTGTCCTTCCTTCTTTCCTTATTTTCTTCCTTCCTTCTGTCCTTCCTTCCTTCCTTCCTTCCTTCCTTCCTTCTGTCCTTCCTTCCTTCCTTCCTTCCTTCTGTCCTTCTGACCTTCTGTCCTTCCTTCTGTCCTTCCTTCTGTCCTTCCCTCCTTCTGTCCTTCCTTCTGTCCTTCTGTCCTTCCTTCTGTCCTTCTGTCCTTCCTTACTTCCTTCTGTCCTTCCTTCCTTCTGTCCTTCTGTCCTTCCTTCCTTCCTTCCTTCCTTCTGTTCTTCTGTCCTTCCTTCCTTCTTTCCTTCCTTCCTTCTGTCCTTCCTTCCTTCTGTCCTTCTGTCCTTCTGTCCTTCCTTCTGTCTTTCTGTCCTTCCTTCCGTCTGTCCTTCCTTCCTTCCGTCCTTCCTTCTGTCCTTCTGTCCTTCCTTCCTTCCTTCTTTCCTTCCTTCCTTCTCTCCTTCCTTCTTTCCTTCCTTCCTTCCTTCCTTCCTTCCTTCCTTCCTTCCTTCCTTCCTTCCTTCCTTCCTTCCTTCTGTCCTTCTGTCCTTCCTTCCTTCTGTCATTCTGTCCTTCCTTCCTTCTGTCCTTCCTTCTTTCCTTCCTTCCTTCTGTCCTTCCTTCCTTCCTTCTGTCCTTCCTTCTGTCTTTTTGTCCTTCCTTCCGTCTGTCCTTCTATCCTTCCTTCTGTCCTTCTATCCTTCCTTCTGTCCTTCTGTCCTTCCTTCCTTCTGTCCTTCTGCCCTTCCTTCCTTCCTTCTGTCCTTCCTTCCTTCTGTCCTTCTGTCCTTCTGTCCTTCCTTCCTTCTGTCCTTCCTTCCTTCCTTCTGTCCTTCCTTCCTTCTGTCCTTTTGTCCTTCCTTCCTTCTGTCCTTCCTTCCTTCCTTCCTTCTGTCCTTCTGTCCTTCCTTCCTTCTGTCCTTCCTTCTGTCCTTCTGTCCTTTTTCCTTCCTTTCTTCTGTCCTTGCTTCCTTCTGTCCTTTTTCCTTCCTTCCTTCTGTCCTTCCTTCATTCTGTCCTTCCTTCCTTCAAAACTTATTTTGAGATGTATACAACAAGTCCAAGGCAGCAATAAATAACATCAACAAAACCTTTTTTTTAAATTACAGTGTTAATTTGCACTGTATATTGCAAACTAATATTTTTTTATTTTTAACTCTTCCTTAATTTCTTCTCCTTTTAGGTTGGCGCAGCAGCTCTGTGTGGAGACCTCAAGGCCTTTCTGAACCACAACCTGTCCAAAGGTAAAAGTAACTCTGATACTCTCTTATATGATCAGATTAATACATATATAAGTTCAGAATATAATAAGTTATTGAATTATCTTGTAAAAAGGTTGGTTCTTCAAGCACAGGTTCCTTCAGGGTGCAATAAAGGTTGTTCGTTCGCTTTCCCTCTCTGCCGTGCGCGCGCTCGCTCTAGATTACGGGAGATTTTAACTAATTTGCGGCCTAACTAGTCGATCACGAGTGGCTCAACGGGTAGATATATAGATAAACTCATCTTCCAGGCATTTGACCGACCAGGTTGACACTTCAGCGTGAGAAATCAGCGGGGGTGTGAGCGTGTGAAACCAATCAAATGCGTGTGTCTCACGGCCAATGGGTGAGAGTTGGCAGCTCTGTGTCATTCACCGGAGAGAAACTTTACAGTACAGTGAGTAACCGTAACGTTACTACAATAACGAACGCAAATAACTTTTTAAAAACAAATTAGATGCCGCAAGATTTTGGTTGTGTTACTAGCAAAACGTGTCGGTGTGTAATTATATTATTGCACGGCGGGGTTTCACGGTGAGAGTCTGCTTGGCTCTGATGATCCTTGGCCAGTGCCACTTGTTGTCGGTTCAGAAGGAAAGTTAGGTTGTTTGCCTGCCATCCTCGCTCTGCACAGCGTTCGTGAACGCGCTGATGACGTGTGATGAACAGGCTGCGCAGTGGAATGCAAACACACCTTAACTGACAGGGAACACATGCTATCATTTCATCCGGACTGAATGCAGTGATTGAACGAACATTTTATGGTCCTCCTCCTTCCACACAAACAATATATATTTATAAAAATACTAATGCTGTCAAACGATTAAAATATTTAATCGCGATTAATCGCATTAATGTCATAGTTAACTCGCGATTAATCGCAATTAATCACACATTTTTATCTATTCTAAATGTCTCTTGATTTCTTTTTGTCCCATTATTTTTTCTCATTTTAATGCTCTTATCAACATGGAAAAGTGGATCGGCTTGCTTTGTGCAAATGTTTTTTATTGAAAACAACATTGACATATACTGTGTTCAATTTCACACTAGAATTCTCACTTGGAGCAAATAATCTCTCACACAATGTAACACTGTCCATCAATAAAAGGGTGAAAGAAATACTGACGAGGTCCTGATATTGACGAGGGGGCGGAGAATTCGCATCAGCTGTGTGTTTGTGTTTGTGTGTGTGCGTGCGTGCGTGCGTGTGTGCGTGTGTGTGCGCGTCTGTGTGTGCTTGGCCATCATCAAGCGGTATTTCAGACTGGACGTGCTGCGATGATGATAGTTCAGTTCACAACGACAAAACACACAGATCACTTTGGTCTTCTTGTCAATGGAACCATCTGGCAACTTTTTAAAAGTAAACTTTCCATTCAGAATCTTATTGGCATCCATTTTGGCGTCTCGCGCTCGTCATCCACTCAAAACGTAACGTTAACCAACTATTTGGCCGGCTCGCAAGCCCAAACGAGTGTGTGCGGCGGTCTAGCTAGATCCGCTTACGCTTTGGTCGACGAAGCAACAAAACGTCCTCGCGCGGCGCAAGCCATTGAAATGAATGGGTTTCATAGAGCAGCGCGCGCATGCCGCGTCCTGTTGCAAAAGCATGTGAAAGAAAACTACAAAGTTTGCTAGGCCAAAAAGGCCGTTAATCGCGCGATAAATTAACGCCGTTAAAATGGCTTTGTGTTAACGCCGTTAATAACGCGTTTAACTGACAGCCCTAAAAAATACATTAAGTACTAACTATCAACCAGCCTAACAACAAATGTTTCAGTAGAGAATCATCTATTGCACCTTTACGCACTGATAGCACAGTGGTGTGGGACACCGCACTGCCATCTGTTGACATGGATACTGATGTTAACGCATGTTTTTGGTATTTGTCGGTCTTTTCTGCATCTTCAGCCGTACAGGTACTGATTCTCCCGTTGTTTCCGCTGGTTAAGCACGGTAATAAGTGTGTTTCAGTTGGAACCGATTGCCTCATGGGCAGCGCTCCCACATGCAATGCAATTGGATTACAACTCACTTTAGATGACCCGAGTTCGAGTCCCGGCTTGTGGTCTTTTTCTGATCCCATCCCCCTCTCTCTCACACTTCACTTCCTGCCCTCTCTCCAACTTTACTATCTAAATAAAGGCAAAAACACCAGAAATAAACCTTAAAAAGCTGTTTCATTGTCTCATTTTTACTCCTCCATCTCACTACTATAGTATCTACTATAACAGGAGTTGATGAGCGTTAGGATCCTCTCCGATGTTTAGTGAAACATGGTGGCTCTCGTCATTTTGCGTAGCATAGCCAAATACATTAAGGTGGCGACCTGCACCATACAGCACATAATAAAACCCCTTTATAATTATATGAAACCTCTTCATCTCTTCATCTCATGTGACTGTTTTATTTATTTTTTGAAGTGAACAGTCAGGATTAAATGCATGTTAAGCTCCAATGATGGCATCTGAGATATTTATTAAAACAAACAAGAAAACATTCACAGTTATGTACCTACATCAGTCCTTTCTGTGGTGTGAATGATTAACAATATTGCCTTAAGCAGCCCATTAATAAAACTGATGATGTTAAAAACGGCTACAGTCTTTGTTGGAGTGAGTGAAGACAACAGTTTGTTTTTCTAGTCTTTTCAAGTCAGTATGTGATTGAATACTTTTTAATTGTCATTGGCACTCATCCAATTGTGAGTTTTTCGGGTGCCAAATTAAGCTCCTGCACACATCCAGATGTGCTCTCCCCGAGACCTGCAGTAATGTGAGCCCTGCCAGCTCGGGCCGGTCCTACGCCGGGAGAACATGTGTTCAGGCCGCTCCATCGCGCAGCCACACGTCCATTCAGTTCTCATACTCTCTGGGGCTTCCCACTGCTTTCAGATCAGTTCAGGCCAGAGCAAGCGAGCGCCCATCGCGTGTGAGTGCCCTGCAGGAGCTGCCGTGTGTGTGTGTGTGTGTGTGTGTGTGTGTGTGTGTACACGGATGGAGGAAGTCCTGTGGCTGGCGCTCACACACACGGTCTCATTGAGTGCGCACGTTTCCCACTCAGCATGGGTGAAAGTCCAAGTGTGTGTGCATGGACTCCCTCTGCGCTCGCTCGGCAATGCCTGCCGAGCCTCTCAAGTTTCCACTGAATGGTAACAAAAGGGACACTGAGCGAGAGAGAGAGAGCAACACCAGGTCCCAGCCTGCCTTCGAAACATGCTCTCCACTCCTCTTCAGGTAAATCCTGCAGCCCAGACTTTTTGTCTTCTTTTTCTTCATTCTCGCTCTTTGTGCATTCAGGTATTGTGTGGGAACAGCTGGGAAGGCTGCATGTGTGTTGTGACGGCACGCTGAGAGGAACACACACACACACACACACACACACAGGGTCACTGTGGAAGTTCCTCCACAGATCTGCGTTCAGTGGGAGGAGGGGTGAAGCGGGCGTCCCAGTCTGTGTGTGGGACAAGAACTTGAACTTTTATTAGGAAACGAATAGTTAAAGGTGAAGTATGGAAGTGCTTGTCGTGCCGCTTCATAAACAAACAGGTAAATAACTGGAGAACTTGAAGGGAAGGTTATCATACAAATTTTGTACAATTTTAGAACTTTTGTATTATAAATGATTCTTTTTAAAGAAAGAGGTTATTTTCTCTTCCTAGTGTTGTTGTCAGTGTGTTGAGAGCAGCAGAGCTGGGTGGTTGAGTTGAGGTGTTTGGTGAGAACCTCTCTGATGTTGCTCAGGCACTGATGTGGTTTTCAGTCGTGTTGAGCGTGTGCTGGAGTTACGTCGTTTGTTTGGGCAGCCCCAGGAAGTAACTGTGTGTTTTCCTCCTGTTGTCTTGGGTCATGTATAGAAGTGTTTTCTTTTCGATGTCTTCTGTTATGTGCTTGCATATATCTGTGTATCATACATTAGTGCATGTGTAAAACGCTGAGCACTTTGTGCATGTGCTTTGTAATATAACACAGAGTCGGCTCAATATTTGTGTGTGTGTGTGTGTGTGTGTTGGGCTGCTGCTCAGCTGTATTCTAATGTGGCTTTGCTCATTGTCGCTGTAAAGAGCATGTGGCACTGACGCATTCCTGTGCTGAGGCCTTGCACAAAACCCCCTCAGCCAGTCCTGCTGCTGTACGCTCACCATCTGGAGCACATTGTAAAGATTCATTCAAGCTACTTTGACACTTCCTTGCCTTTCAACGTGGAATACTGAAACTTTTTTTTAATTTTTTTTTATTTTACAGGATGGTTAATCAAAAAAATGACAATTCTCACAATCATTTACTCTCCCTCATGTCATTTGAAAGCTCCCATGACTGACTTCCAACGGACACAAAATAAATCGCTGAGCCACTATTTTACATAAAATAGAATAGGCTCCAGGAAGAGAATGATATTTAAGTTGTTGTTCATTAAAAATATTTGGCAGTTGTGCAACTTTTAAAATCATCATGAAATCAAAATTGGAATAAAATTTTAACTTGTCAGCCCTCTCGCAACCTTTTTTTGCACTGCCACGGCATTTCCCTCCAGCAAACTGTCACTCACAGGAAATAATCAAAGAAGTTTCAGCTCAAAATACACCACAGGTCATATATTATTGCATGCCCTAAATGGCCCTATTTGGGTTGGAGCAAAAACATGCTGTTTTCGTGCGTGTATCTTTCAATAAAAATGAGCTGCTGCTCCCCACCTGCTTTCCAGAAGAGGGCTGTGCCTTTACAGCTCGTGCTTCGGATACGACAAAACTGAATAACCTCACGCAGCCAATATGTCTGAAATCGTCAATACATCGGACACCGATGGAGAGACTCAAGAAGTAATTTTTAGAATTTGTCAGAGACAATTTGGTAACTTGATCTACATAAGCCGTACAACGTACTAACAAGCACATTTAGAAAGGCCATTTTCAATACTGCAATACTTGCCTGTTCTGGGTATTAAATTGGATCACGAACAGTTGGTATATTGATTCACAAAGATGGACTTGCACTTTTGTGCAAATCCTGCGCTGTACTGACCCTCGTTGCAAAGCAGTCCGGTGTAAAATGATTTGCACAAACATATACGAATTTAGCGGATTTCTTTGGCACATTCACTTCATAAATTAAATGAATTCACTGTGTCCCCAGTGGCTCAGATGCTGGGAGTTTATGAAGACTCTTGTGTTTATTATTACAGCCAGTTCTAATCTTTATGTAGCTAATATAGTTAGCTAGTCTAGCTAGCGGACTGTGTGTGGCTCACTCTCTGTTAACCCTCTGAGGTCTAAGGATTTTTGGGGTCCTTGAGGTGTTCTGACATGCTCTGACATTTGTGCTTTTTTCAGTTATTTATAAACATGTTAATGGCAAAGGTGTAAATTCACTCAATATAGCACAAACTGGGCTACCGTAATTTCTGAGCAACAGTTATGAAACATGTTTGTATTTTTGAAAGAATATTGCTTATGCATGGTTATTGAAAAAACTAAAACTTAAAGTGTCTGAAATAAGGCCACAAAACACATACTAAATATGTGTCCACAAGACTTTTGACTAATGAGTGTTGTTGCCTAGAATTTTTGCTTCAAAATGATCTGAAAATCATCCTGCCTAATCATTTACACAAACACATACACTGATTTAAATTTTATTAGACACCTTTTGCTTGGAAAGGCAATATGCGTGGAGGCGTGTTCACACCTAAGACAAAGGCTGGATAATGTGCCGCATAATGAGCTGCATATTAATTAGCCCTTTCACACAGGTGTGTCACAGGATCCCAAAGAATGCAAGGACAAAAGAAATGATCTATATAGCCTATACATATTTTAAAATTAGAAATTGTTACCAATTACAAATAGGTTACAATTACAACAACAATTACCATTTTAACAATATTTCAAGTGTATTTATTTGTAAAAAGTATACATTTTATCATACGTATTAAAAAAAGGTAAGGATTCATTAGTTTGAATATTGGAACAAACACTATAATAACATCTTAGTTGATAATTCAATATACCTTCTTTATTTTTGACAAAACATCATACTATAGTATATTTAACTATGAGCAGAAATTGGTGAACAAAAGTGTACCTATTTAATGTGACAGTAGTCTTTTTTTACAGTCAAAACTTTATAATCTATCCAAAACTAATCACAAAATCTTGTCTAAACATTCATATTTAGTCTGTAATATATTGTGTATGATATATTAGTATATACATGTGAATTTGCAGCTTGTTGCTTATACAGACATTTTATTTCAACATATTTCAGTCTATTTTTTCTCATCTTAGTAGGATATAGCAATATATGTCCGACAAAATTAAATTTCTCCGGTCAAATTGTCAGATTAAAATTGCCTAATAATCCCGCCCCCCTAACACAATCTGAATTTGGGAATAAGCCTAAAATCAAAACGTATAAAGCAAAAATACACCGACCTTTGGCTATGTTATAAAGGAACAGGCTCTACCGTTTGAAAGTTATGAAACCACATCGCATGCTGCATTTCAAATAAAGCGCACGCCTAAAACGGCTGTAATATAGACCTAAACAACGAACGATTGAGTACTAATCCGCGCACTCGTATTTTTATTTTTTTTTTATTTTTTTTTATCAAAACTGAATATGTTCATCAGTTGTTACAGCCTATATCATCCAGGGACACGTTTGTGTGCATTTTACTTTGTGATTTCACCGGAATGAATATAGAGTCTCCGCAACGGCGATAGATCGAAACGCGCGCGCGAGTGAAGATTGAGCAACTCGCGCAGCGCGTCGTCCATGACACAGACAGCAGCGGACACAAGCGCCCAGCTTGGGCTGGGTATTGACACAAATTTCACAATTCGATTCGATTTCGATTCACAAGCTTGGAATTCGATTCGATTTCGATTACGATTCGATTCGATTCAATATTGATTATTTTGGATATCAGGTACAATACATGGCAAATTTTTTCAAGGAAAACAAATCTCTTAACTAATGCTGTAAACTATGGGAGTCAGTTGTAGCCTACTAGGCTTCATTAGCCTACTATAATTTTGAAGGTAAAAATTAACTGATTTGAAGCTATACAAACACTTAAATTACACTTATTTATTTTTATAATAAGAAAGTTATATGAAATATAAACATTTAAATGGTGGCTGTCATAAAAACTTGCCAGATGTATTCAAACATGCATTAAATATTGAAGAACATTAAAAATTATAATGAATATGTAATATGGTGCATATATTTAGCAAAATTCTCCTCTCTAGAGTTATTTTTTCTTGCTGACTGACTAAGTTACTAAGTTTAATGTTTTTTCTGAGGTAAATGTGACGTTACATGCCATTGTTTACTTGCTGTTTAACTGACGTCTTTCCACATGAAACACTGATTGAGCGATACCACGTTACATTTTCTACATTTAGATTTCGAAGTTGTACTCTATCTTTTAACACAATTTCAGATGCTCATTGATGTTTATTTGGCGCTGTAACTGGTATTATAAAGGCGGAGTAACTGTTATTATTAAGGCGGAAGAGGAGAATGAGATCATGTGCGCTCCGTGCTGCTGCTTCTCTTGAGCTGAGCCAGAGCGATCTCACGCCACAGCGCCAAAACGGTATTTATGTTTTTGAATTTCGTAAGAAAATGGACGTAATTCGACATTTGAGACTTTATTTCATAATAACAGTCACAAAGCACAAAGATTGTTTCGATTTATTGGATGGGATGCACAATACAATGTTCTACGCGATCATCAAATGAAAACAGGATGACTAATCGATTATTGAGATTTAAGAACCGATATCGGTTCGTAAAAATGAGAATCGATTAATATCGAGAAATCGATATTTTTTTACCCAGCCCTATTACTGCCTCCAGTTGTCCTCGACTTGACTAATTAAGAGGCGATATTTGACCGGCATATCATCAAAATGTCCGTAAAACGAAACCTAAAGTGACCGGCACCATTTTTTTCTAGCGGAAACTCTGGACCGTACGCCTCAAAGGGTTAATATTATATTGATGTACCAACACTTGCCGTTCCTGCAAGCTCTGCAGTTCTTCCCAACAGTTAAAGCCACATTACGTCAGGAAAGTGTAGACTCGCAAGGGCTCAGGGTTGCATTTGGGACAGGGCCTGAAACACTCACTCCCTAAAAAGTTCCACAATGCTCAGTGAAAACCAGGGAGCATCGATGTGGAAAACGGAAGTTTTGAAGCGCAAAACATAAATCCCGTGAGACAACTCGCCACACGTAATGACACCCGATGTGTAGTGAGCCTGGGTCCTGACTGTCCTTACCAGTGCCCGAATTGAAAACAGAGTTCTCGTTTCAAAACGCTCTCCGTCCACACTAGCGCTTTCAAGTGTTTTCCAAAAGTTTTTCATCCACACTGAGACGTTGGAAAACGCTAAATTCGCCTTACAGCGCATGCGTAAACCCTCATAAACGCTCACTGAGATGATACAGACAGAACAAGACATAATCAAGTTATCACGCAATTCTTCTGGCAGGATCATTTCATTTAGCAAAATATCTCCCCATTCGCTGATGCGTCCAGGTCGCTCTCAGTCGCCATCATATGTTTGGTCTAAAGCGTGACTGCTCTCGTGTTTTGCCGCAGGACAGCAAATGCGAGTGAATTTTCTGTCATCTATGCAGGATTGCGATATGAAGAGCGTGCAAAGTACATATTTTAGCAAGTGTGTGAAAGGGAATAGCACACAACAGGCACAACATCGGTATCAACATGAATATCTATGGGTTCAATATGCGTCACATGACTAAACTTGCGTCATCATTTTCAAACACCTCCGTTTTCACAGTCTACAATGTGAAACCAGCGTTTTCAAATGTATCCACTATGGAGAGCGTTTTCAAAAAGCTTTGTTTTCGTTGCTAGAAACGCGTCTCAGTGCGGACGGACGGAAGACTACGGAGAGAAAAAGATGCGGTTTCAAACTAAGACGTATTAGTGTGGACAAGGCCTCAGGAAAAGCTGATTGAGACGCTCTATGATTGCTCACTTTCGGTAGCGTTCTTTTAGAGAGGCAATCATGACATCATTTCATTGCACATCTGCTGTTATACTTTATGAAAAGTAAGGAAACTGCTTTGTATTGGTGTTTGGTGCATAATGTCAATAGATCATTGTCCATCTACAGCTGCGGTCGAGATAAACTTGGCTTACAAAGACACACTGTGAGCGTCACGGCTGCTGTGATGCAGACTGGACCGAGTCTGAGTGGGAAGCAGGCATGCATAGAGTGGGATTGTTGGCATGTCGTCTCATTCACACAGTTCAGGGTGTGTTCGTGCGTGCTTTCAAGGCCCTTTTGCATGGTTTTGCATCTGATATGCCACAACCTTCACATGATTTGCATCTCTATTCAAAAGATACCACAGAATTCGAAGAAAGCATTTCAGGATTTTTGTTTTTTTCCTCAGAAGTGTCTTGCCCTCGATCTCCATACTGTAACCTTCCCTCGCTCTCAGTCTTATCCCACCGACGCAACCGTCTCTTCCTGGGGTGTAAAGGGGATATTCATGGGTGGGAATCACTGAAAACCACTGTTATACAGTGGCCTCAAGAAGTATCCATTCATTCACTTCATTTAAACATGTCTTGATGCTGTTGCATTGGATGATATCTGCAAATAAATGTATGCTAGAGCTTTCCTCAAAACTACTTTCAACCAGCTGATGTTGCAGGGCTTTTGTGTGGACGTGTGAAGTCCTCTCTTCTCAAGTTCACACCAGTGGCAGAGCAGAGTAGTTCATCACATCAATCCCATGAAGCCTACAGTGCCATATCTGATACACAAAGGCCTCTACATTATCGACATGATCTAAATTTTGCTGAAAAACCTGTTGTACACCATCAACCACAAGCCTTCTGTCGTCTGATTGATCAAAGCAAAGACCTTTTAGTACAATTGAAAACAAAAAAAAATGGTTCATGTGTCTCTTTTTTGTGAAATCTTTACGGATTCTTGTGGTAAATGTAAGAATAACGTTTATATTGTTAGCAATATTTAAGTAATATTATATTTTAGTAATAAACACGTACTGGACTGAATCAGCTTACGTTTACTTGCTTATCCATAATTTTTTTGAAAAATCATGTTAAAATGTGAGCATCAAAAACGATCCCTCAGGCTTTTGAGGAACATTTGTTCATCTCTCAATCATCATTTTATTGCATTACATCATACATTTTAAAACTACAGAGCTTTGATCATGAAGCTAAGCGCTGAAATATCGTCTTACTAAGACGTAATATTGGGAGATATAGAGTGACGGCTGATATTTATATGCATTTTATGTAAGTATCTGCTATACTCTTATAAACTGATTTACATTAAAAGCTTTCATAATTTCATCTTGGCCATATCAATTTCAGCAACTGCACCAAACTGCATAGTTTTGCTCCGTTTGGGCCTCTGAATAAAATAGGTATTTTTTTCTTCCTTGAGTACAAACTTCATATTCTCACTATATCACACTATATGAGACATAAAAGCCTGATGCATCAGATCTGATTCTCAAAAATACACACACACACACACATTTTGTCTAAATGTTGTTTTGCTTGAAATGTGTCTTTATACCCCTATTTTCATGAAAGGCCACTCCGTTTAATAGCATCAGTTTCTAAAGCAACAGCATTCATAATTTTATGTGGCTCAAGTGTCCAAATACTTTTGTAATACTATAATAGACGGTTTGATGACATATTTTATCTGTGACAACTTGCCCCATAGAGTTTGAAAACATGCCCCACATCATAATAGGTCACAATCTTGAGAGTTGTGTCTATGATGGTGTGCACGTTTAACCTAATTTACATTATAATATGTATACATTTTACATTCTCCTATGCAACTTTAACAGAATGTGATAAATGTGACTTTTAGCCTTATAAATTGATTATTGACCAGCGTGATTCAACATTAAGTAGTCATTTTCAGGACTGATGCTGTTGAATAGGCAGAATTATTTTAATGATACATTTCACTTCACATAAGTAATGTGAATCACATTTATAGTTTGCTTACAGCCTGTAAAACTTAATCTGCTTGAGAGCACTAATTTGTGAGGAAATCACCATTTCCATTCAGTCAAAGCTGGGATCCATTCAAGTTTCTGCTTGTCTGTGAAATGCTTTTTCCTTTCAGAAACTCCCAGCTCTTATTTGTGAACATCAGCTTGACTATGTTTGTGTTTGCAGGCCACATTTCCCTGGTAACGCCGTCCAGCTACAGCCCAGCCGCCAAGATCACACTAGGAACGGTCAATTCAAATGTGGGAGCCCAGATGGTCAGTGTCACACACACCCCACCAGTGTACAAACACACACGTCTTTAAATGCATGCAAACAAGCAGCACTTCATAATCTCTCAAACACTCAGATTAAAACTAAGGCTGCAAGTTGCTCCAGGCTAGGGTTGCAACTTTCCGGGAATTTTCATGGCTGGACACTTTCCACGGGAATTAACGGGAATAAACGGAAATTAACGGGAATAAACGGGAATTAACGGGAATATATATATATATATATATATATATATATATATTAGAGTGCGGATCGGGCCGAATTTTTTTGTCCGAGCCCGGCCCGCGTCCGACAGAGCAGTAACCGAACCCGACCCGAGCCCGACAGGCATAAAGATATTTATGTCCGAGCCCGACCCGAGGCCGACAGTTAAAATCACATTTTTTTTCTCATACTAATGACACATGTGCGTTTGTGTGGAAAGCCTGCTTTTATTAAGCAACTGTTGGAAGACATTCGGAAATGTCAGCAGGATGAGTGCATCAGCGCGCACGGAGAAACAAGCGCACTTAACGCAGGCGCTCATGCACGGGTTTCGTTGTCACGGCTACATAAACAAATTTCCGCACACAGGAAGACAGAAGTTATGGTAATATTTTACATGTATATTAATCACAAAAACGAACGTTTGGATCACGTGAAAGCATCAGGCACATTGGCTACCAATATAATAAGCTATTTTAAATGTTCAATGCCATATCGCGCTGATGTGACCGAGCCCGACCCGAACCCGAACATAATTTCTAAATATCTGTCCGAACCCGGCCCTGCCCGTCGGGCTCGGGTCGGGTATCCATCCTCTAATATATATATATATATATATATATATATATATGAATTAACGGGAAATAATGGGAATAAATTGGGAATTTGGTAAATTGCAGGTTAGCCTTAAATGTACTTAAACAGGGTACTTAAATGTAGTTGAAAAAAATTATAATCTTGCAGCAAAATCTTGGTTAAAACAACCAGATTTAATGCAATTTCAGTTGAATTTCTACCCTGCGTATTCCTCAATCACACTACTTACTGCAGGGCTGTTGAGGCCACACACCCTGCATGCACTGTGCATTCAAATTACAGAAAATAATTAAACCAGTAATATTGTAAAATATTATTACAATTTAAAAAGACTGCTTTCTATGGGAATATATGGCCTAGTAAAGTGTCATTTATTCCTGTGAAGGCAAAGCTGAGTTTTCAGCATCATTACTCCAGTCTTCAGTGTCACATGATCCTTCATAAATCATTATAATAAACAGTTGTGCTGCTCATTATCAATACACTACATTGATAATAACTGAGTATCGGCATATTAGAATGATTTCTGAAGGATCATGTGATACATGCAAATAAATAACATGCATAACAATTGCTGCAATAAAAATATATTTATTTTACATTTTTACTAAATCAGAAGTAATTCATTGAAAAATATATCAATATGCAATAAAAACAACAACAACAACTAACATGCCTGATACAATAACTATAACAAAATGTTTATATTTATGTTTGTATATGAAACAGTTTATATCAATTTCCCCAAATTTTCAATTAATTCCCATAAATTCTCACAAATTCCGTTTAAGTTTCCAATTCGGAATATTTCCAAAATTCCCCAGATTAAGTTCCCATGGAAAGCCTCCGGAAGTTGACCGGAAATGTTCAGCCCCTTTGCAACACTACTCCAGACGGACTCAAATGGTTACAAAAGTGACACAATTAAAGTGCAACAGCAATTTAATCTATTCTCCATTGGCAACAGTTGTGTAAAACTTCATCACATTTATTTTCGTGAGCATTTATGTTCGTTTTGAAATGGTTTAAAACGGTTCAGAGGAACCATAATCATGACCAAAGTAGACTGAAAATGTTGAATCTAGAATGCAAGAAGTAAAATGCATTAAATCTGAGAAACACAATGAGGAATATTTATATGATATAAATAAACTTTGTAATAAATATCAATATTTGTTTACCTACAGTATATTAAATATATCTAAAAAAATACTTTTAAAGAAATTATTCACCAAAAATGAATCAAACATATCAATTCTGTCGTCATATTTGCTATTTATGTTTTAATCGGATTAATCAGATCAAATTAGGTTAATTTCAACACTCACTAATACATTAATACAATTAAAAGTTGTATCTGTTAATATGATTTAATGTACCTGAGCTTGCATTAGCTAAAAATAAGTAGTTGTATTTTTATTAACGGACTTTAACAAAGATTAATAAATACTGTAACAAATGTATTGCTCATTATCAATGTTGGTTAATGACAACTAATGTTAAGTAAAGAGACCTTGTTGTACAGTGTAACCGATAAATAAACAAAAAGTGTTAACTTTACCCATCCAAGCTATTTGTGTAAATGCTGTTTGAAGATGGGACGGCTGTGCTGTAGTTCGGTCTGTGGCCAGTGGTGGGCAGTGATGCTTCACAGAACAGTGATTCACTGACTCCACTGCATGTGCTGCTCCGCTGTACACGGACAATAGGAAGGGAAGAGGAGGGTGTTTACGGGTCAGTATGGCTGCACTCAGCAGAACAAAAGAAAGGAATGCTGAGAAGATGGACTCACACAAAGGAGTTTAAAGGGAGGAAAGACACTGATGTAAGGGGAGGAAGTTGGAGAGAGAGACCTTGATGAACTGAAGTTTGACAACAATGCTGCAGTAAACATCCATCAGGAAGTGTCTTCTGTGTAAATGCATACATTTAAAGGTGAAATGTCATGATTTTTCAGTGCTAAAATATTTAATTCTATACCAGTTTAATAGTAAACTGCAATTAAGCAATTGTTAGGTTGACTTCATGAAGAGTGTAGGCACTCATGCTTTGTTTGCATGTACTAACATGTGATTTTCGCGGCCTGTTTGTCTCAACAATGGCTGCATGGGAAACCTGTTTGGAAGCAGCCATTATTTTTGCAGTTGCGTTTAGTGCCGCTAGTGATGCAGAAATGACACCCTTCACCAAACAGCGAGTCCAGTGATGGACGGACCTCGTGTGTGACGGGCCGAAAGCATGAAAGCAGAGGCTCAGAGGAGAACAGAAGCGCGCTGTGTGCCCGCACCTCTGAATAATGAGCTTATTAACGGCCCTCGTTAGGACCCTCACTGTCTCGTTACAGAGATGTGTGGCACACTTACACACAGATTCCTTTCCGGCTCAGTAGATCTCACAGTTACGTCCTCCACACTCAGTGTCCCCTGCGTAGCGTTTAACACGGTGCGAGAAAACAAAACGTAAAAACGGTGAACTTCACCGAGTCTACACTGCAATACGTCCTACTGTAGTAGGTGGAACAATATGACATGATATACAAGTTAAATAGTATCTGTTTAACAAGACTGAGTCATGTGGCAACACTGTAGTATAGTTTTATAACTAAAACCTATAAAAAAAAAATTAAAAAAATAAAAAAAAATATATATATATATATATATATATATATATATATATATACACATACGTACATACATACACAAATATATACACACATTAAATGACAAAAGCTTAAACTAAAATGAAAACTGAAAATATAAAAGCTCATTCAAAATATTTGTAAATATAACATTATATAAATAATACTAAAATAACGCTGACATGCGGGGTAAAAAACGTATATTGTGGTCACGAATTAACAATTCGTTCCCACGACTTTAAGTAGATTGTACGTTCGTTATAATAATTTGTTCCCCTGATTTACTAAATCGTGGCCATGTTGTAATAATTTGTTTCCTTGTTTTAATTAAATCAAAACAAAGGAACAAATTAATTTAAAGTGGCCACGATTTCCTAAAATGAGTAAACAAATTAAAACGAGTGAAAGAATTCTTAATTCGCGGCCACGATATATATATTTGTATCCGTATGCTTCGTAAACATGAAGACATTATGCTGCATACTTAAATCAGTTTGTCAAATTACCAGATTCCAGTTAGCATGTTATAAATAAAACATAAGGTTTTGTATATAAATATGAAAAAGATAACTTGAATGACATGGTAAGTTAAAAAAAAAAAAAAATTGTGGCTATACGATTCCTCGTTCACTTATCGCACTGGAAATAGATTTGAACACAAAGCATTGTGGGATACAGCAGGTGCGAGACCAGAAATGCTCAAGGTGACGGCCATTCATAACACATAACACATAAAACTTTCATATGCACCTATTATAGGGAGAGGAAAAGCTAGGAAATCGCCTGCAGCTGACCATGGAAACTTCCATTTCATAATTGCTTTAACTAAATAAATATAGTGTGATAAGATAATTATTGTTTATGAAATTATTGCATACATCTATTTGGAAAATGAAGGGCGCTTCTGATACGGAGCCACATACAGTGCACAATGCAATATGCCATTTACTGCACGTTTTGGCGAAACATTTTTCTTATGGTGATCTGATGTGTTTTATTCAACCACAAAATATTCATATTCATATCTCATACGCACCGCATACTGCACAGAATGTACCAGTTGTATGGTAGCGAGCCTTTCTGAATATATCTAGGGCTAGGAGGATGATAAATCTCTGCTGTGATGGATGAGGATGTCCTTGCCGATCCCCAGGGGCTGTGCACACACTCGTATGAGGAGAGATCCAGGTTAGCAGAGAGGAAGAGAGGGAGTCAGGGAAGCCCTCATACACCATCACAGATCATTTACGTGTGGGTGAATGAGAACAACACTACAGTGGAGGTCGCCCATATAAAAAAACGTCTATTGTACCTATAGAAATCTATCCGTTAGCATTTTCTCTCTCATCTCAATGCAGTCGTTCGCTGGAAGTACACAACCTGGATGCTGCCGTCTATGAATTATGAGGGAGAAACATGTTTTAGTTTTTTCCCCCCATAATGATGCAGTTACAGCATCCACCAGCAGGGGCTGCCAAAACTCACATGAAGTGATACTCTCTACCGGTCTTAACTTGTCTTAACCCGGTCACCTTACTATCTTCAGTTATAATTTGCATAACCTTACACTGTTTTTTGTTTTTCCGTTCTGTAGATTTTAAGCACACCACAGAGAGTGTCTCACCCTGGAGGCATCCTCATCGGCAGCCCGTTTACGCCGCACACCACACCGGTTGCAATGGTTACTCAGGCACACCCTCCCGAGGGCAACGAGTGGACCCCGGGGTGAGCCACGTGCACGCTTCTCATGCACTGATTTCAATGGGAATAAGGCGCTCCTATGGCACTCTAATGTCCTCATATGAAGTGATGGGAGTTTGTTTTCTGCTTGAGTTTGGAGAAGCATTTGTAAACTTTAAAACCTTATATAAGCTATAAAATAAAAATATATTTGGCAAACTCAACCTTGTGTATTTGTTGACTAACTGTGGCCTTCCCCCTTGTAGGAACAAAAAAAGGACACATGACTACATTGATTCGTATTACTCAGACAGGTGGGGCATCTGTTTTCACACTTTTACATGTTTAAAATCATGTTTAAAAAGAGTTTTGTAAATGTATCAGAGGATTAGAAGAAAGGGAGATGACACTTGAGCAAAACGTGTAAATATTCACATGTGTTTTGCAGGGACGGACTGTGTTTGAGTGACTCCTCGTCCAGGTAAGTGAGTTGAGTTGGGGGACACTGGGATCAATAGACACACTTGTCTTTAAATTGATGTGCCCATGAGACGTGTGTGTGTGTGTGTGTGTGTGTGTGTGTGTGTGCGCGAGAGAAAGAGAGCTGTAGTCTCACTAGGATTTATGAGGCTCAGATGTTAAGCAGGACAGCGGAGGATCACAGCTGCACACCCCAGTTGTGTTTCAGAGCCCCCCGTGTCCCTAATGAGTTTCTCTGTTAACATAAAACACAGTCAAGCCCTCCTTCAGCTGCTTTTCTCTCCTAATTGAACACTACTGATGGCATGGACGCATGTGCACTGGAGTTCTCACTGAGAAACTGACGTCAGTGGTCTGTGCTAGATTTCACAGAGAACGCTGTGCTTTCGGCGAGTGTTCATGTGCTGTTCCCCTACACTCCTGAATGTGTTACTGTAGTGCTTGTCTGTTTGGTTCATGCTGACATGTGTTCAGAAGTTCATCGAGTTATTGCCCATATTACTACACATAATCCTCAAGTGTTTATCTAAATAATTGCTTTTACAAGTATAAATAAGTCATTTTAGCCATTCAACATTACAGTGTAATTGAAAGCCATAATTTTGAACATTTAATGGGCTTAAATATTATAAAAGCTTGTGTACTCCGGACCAGGCTGGCACATCAGCTCAAAAGGGTTTGGAGCGGGACTATCTAGGGCAGGGGTGTCCAAAGTCCGGTCCGCGGCCCAAACACGTCCCGGGGATGAATTTTAAATGGCCCACACCTTGTTTATTAAAATGTAAAATGGCCCACCAAATATATATTTACAAATCATGCAGTTTCACAGTGTCAGCACAAGGTGACAGCACTACATTTTTAGGCCAGGTTTTCCAGTAAACCGTGAGTGAAACAAAATTTGATAACTGACAAGCACTGCCATTTCTGTTGCTTATGAGAAACATTAAACGTGCCAGAAGTGGAATAAAACAGACGGACCATTTATTAGCTCTAGCACAGTATGAGCTCAGAACAAATGCATTTACTCGCTGACCAGTGATGATACAAACTCAAATGTCTTGGTGATTTAAACTAATTGAAAGCCAGATTAAACAGCGTCGACATTCTCAACAACAATGACACAGAAAACACATTTACAATACTTTTCAATCCACAAATCACAAACATTTACCATGGAATTACTGTAGTAAGACTAACTGTAAGACTAACTGTAAATGGAATGTGGGATTTTCATAACAAGTTTTATTATATTATTAATATAGACATGTCTTAAATATTAAAGGAGTAAATAAATATAGGACAAATTACAGAAACAAATAGTTAATTTTAAAAAGAGTTGAGTTCTAACTCAGTAAAAAAGTTACCCTTTAAAAATTAGTTTGTTAAAATGTTACAGATGTTACTGTTTGTGTTAATAAAAATATATTTATATCTGCGTCCCAACTCAAGCTATTGTCAACTCAAGCTACTGTCAAATGTGCATTTCAATGAGACAAAACATGTAGGCTAATATTATTACTATTGTTTTTATATAACTATATATAATGAAGAAGTATCCGGTCCCCAGGCGTGTCCACAACATCGGATCTGGAATCAAAAAAGTTTGGGCTCCTCTGATTTAGGCTGATTTAGGGTTCCCCTGATTTAGGCTGATTTAGGGTTCCTCTGATAGCCCTCCTCTGATTTAGGCTGATTTAGGCCTCCTCTGATTTAGGCTGATTTAGGCCTCCTCTGATTTAGGCTGATTTAGTCTTCCTATGATTTAGGCTGATTTAGTCTTCCTCTGATTTAGGCTGATTTAGTCTTCCTCTGATTTAGGCTGATTTGGTCTTCCTCTGATTTAGGATGATTTAGTCTTCCTCTGATTTAGGCTGATTTAGGCCTCCTCTGATTCAGGCTGATTTAGTCTTCCTCTGATTTAGGCTGATTTAGTCTTCCTCTGATTTAGGGTTCCTCTGATTTAGGCTGATTTAGGGTTCCTCTGATTTAGGCTGATTTAGACCTCCTCTGATTTAGGCCGATTTAGTCTTCCTCTGATTTAGGCTGATTTAGTCTTCCCCTGATTTAGGCTGATATAGGGTTCCCCTGATTTAGGCTGATTTAGGGTTCCTCTGATTTAGGCTGATTTAGGCCTCCTCTGATTTAGGCTGATTTAGTCTTCCTCTGATTTATGCTGATTTAGTCTTCCTCTGATTTAGGCTGACTTAGCGTTCCTCTGATTTAGGCTGATTTAGAGTTCTCCTGATTTAGGCTGATTTAGGCCTCCTCTGATTTAGGCTGATTTAGGCCTCCTCTGATTTAGGATGATTTAGTCTTCCTCTGATTTAGTCTGAATTTGGGGTTCTTCTGATTTAGGCTGATTTAGTCCTCCTCTGATTTAGGCTGATTTGGTCTTCCTCTGATTTAGGCTTATTTAGTCTTCCTCTGATTTAGGCTGATTTAAGCCTCCTCTGATTTAGGCTGATTTAGTCTTCCTCTGATTTAGGCTGATTTAGGGTTCCTCTGATTTAGGCCTCCTCTGATTTAGGCTGATTTAGTCTTCCTCTGATTTAGGCTGATTTAGGGTTCTCCTGATTTAGGCTGATTTAGGCCTCCTCTGATTTAGTCTTCCTCTGATTTAGGCTGAATTTGGGGTTCGTCTGATTTAGGCTGATTTAGTCCTCCTCTGATTTAGGCTGATTTAGGCCTCCTCTGATTTAGTCTGATTTAGTCTTCCTCTGATTTAGGCTGAATTTGGGGTTCGTCTGATTTAGGCTGATTTAGTCCTCCTCTGATTTAGGCTGATTTGATCTTCCTCTGCTTTTGGCTGATTTAGTCTTCCTCTGATTTAGGCTGATTTAGTCTTCCTCTGATTTAGGCTGATTTAGGGTTCCTCTGATTTAGGCTGATTTAGGGTTCCTCTGATTTAGGCCTCCTCTGATTTAATCTGATTTAGGCCTCCTCTGATTTAGGCTGATTTAGTCTTCCTCTGATTTAGGTTGAATTTGGGATTCCTCTGATTTAGGCTGATTTAGTTCTCCTCTGATTTAGGCTGATTTGGTCTTCCTCTGATTTAGGCTGATTTAGTCTTCCTCTGATTTAGGCCTCCTCTGATTTAGGCCTCCTCTGATTTAGGCCTCCTCTGATTTAGGCTGATTTAGTCTTCCTCTGATTTATGCTGATTTAGTCTTCCTCTGATTTAGGCTGACTTAGCGTTCCTCTGATTTAGGCTGATTTAGGGTTCTCCTGATTTAGGCTGATTTAGGCCTCCTCTGATTTAGGCTGATTTAGGCCTCCTCTGATTTAGGATGATTTAGTCTTCCTCTGATTTAGTCTGAATTTGGGGTTCTTCTGATTTAGGCTGATTTAGTCCTCCTCTGATTTAGGCTGATTTGGTCTTCCTCTGATTTAGGCTGATTTAGTCTTCCTCTGATTTAGGCTGATTTAAGCCTCCTCTGATTTAGGCTGATTTAGTCTTCCTCTGATTTAGGCTGATTTAGGGTTCCTCTGATTTAGGCCTCCTCTGATTTAGGCTGATTTAGTCTTCCTCTGATTTAGGCTGATTTAGGGTTCTCCTGATTTAGGCCTCCTCTGATTTAGTCTGATTTAGTCTTCCTCTGATTTAGGCTGAATTTGGGGTTCGTCTGATTTAGGCTGATTTAGTCCTCCTCTGATTTAGGCTGATTTAGGCCTCCTCTGATTTAGTCTGATTTAGTCTTCCTCTGATTTAGGCTGAATTTGGGGTTCGTCTGATTTAGGCTGATTTAGTCCTCCTCTGATTTAGGCTGATTTGATCTTCCTCTGATTTTGGCTGATTTAGTCTTCCTCTGATTTAGGCTGATTTAGTCTTCCTCTGATTTAGGCTGATTTAGTCTTCCTCTGATTTAGGCTGATTTAGTCTTCCTCTGATTTAGGCTGATTTAGGGTTCCTCTGATTTAGGCTGATTTAGGGTTCCTCTGATTTAGGCCTCCTCTGATTTAATCTGATTTAAGCCTCCTCTGATTTAGGCTGATTTAGTCTTCCTCTGATTAAGGTTGAATTTGGGGTTCCTCTGATTTAGGCTGATTTAGTTCTCCTCTGATTTAGGCTGATTTGGTCTTCCTCTGATTTAGGCTGATTTAGTCTTCCTCTGATTTAGGCCTCCTCTGATTTAGGCCTCCTCTGATTTAGGCTGATTTAGTCTTCCTCTGATTTAGGCTGATTCAGTCTTCCTCTGATTTAGGGTTCCTCTGATTTAAGCTGATTTAGGGTTCCTCTGATTTAGGCTGATTTAGTCTTCCTTTGATTTAGGCTGATTTAGGGTTCCTCTGATTTAGGCTGATTTAGTCTTCCTCTGATTTAGGCTGATTTAGGGTTCTCCTGATTTAGGCTGATTTAGGCCTCCTCTGATTTAGACTGATTTAGTCTTCCTCTGATTTAGGCTGATTTAGGGTTCCTCTGATTTAGGCTGATTTAGGGTTCCTCTGATTTAGGCTGATTTAGGGTTCTCCTGATTTAGGCTGATTTAGGGTTCTCCTGATTTAGGGTTCTCCTGATTTAGACCAGTAGCAGACGGGGGGAGGCGGGTAGCATTTGGGAAACCTGTTTGAATATGGTCACTTAATTGTTAATAACTAAAAATTTGCAATTTTATATTCCAATTTGATAGTTATTCCCTGTTTAAGCCCCCGTGAATTATTTATAGCGTTTCTTTGAATTGCTCACAGTACAAACACAGACACAGACCGTTACCCTTCTGTGACTCTCCTAGTTTTTGCTGCATTCTGGCAGATGTGTCTTCTCCTGCGAAAGGTCAGATGAATCTCCCTCCCCCTCTCCTCTCTTTCCACTTCCTCTTTTTCAGCCCTCCATCTTTCCCTCCCTCCATCTCTCTCCCTCCCTCTCTCCCTCTCTCTCTATCTCTCTCCCTCTCTCTCCATCTTTCCATCTCTCTCTCTCTCTCTCTCTCCCTCTCTCTCCCTCTTTCTCCCTCCCTCTCTCTCCCCCCCCCCTCTCTCTCTTTCTCTCTCTCTCTCTCTCTCTCCTGTCCTGAGACTGCATTTCTCTGATGCTAAAACATTCCTCACAGGGGGGAACACATCTCAGCACTGTTGCTAAGCAGAAACCAGTGTGTGTGTGCATGTATGTTACGTGTAAATGCGTGTCATATTCACAGACACACACACACAGAGCTGCGTGAGAGTTCCTCTTGCAGCATTGCAGTACTTCCAGTCAATTAGAGGTGAATGTTGGTGAGCTGGGGGTCTGGAACTAATATGTCCTGACGACTGAAACCCCAATCAGCAGCTACTGCAAACCCCCTCCCTCCCCCCCCCCCTCCCCCTTCCCCCATGTTCCTCCTGTTTCTCCGCACCTCTCTCCTTCATTGAGCGACAGTTACGTAATTCACCCTACAGTGCAGTGGCGGTTTTTCATACAGCATGTGTGAGAGAGAAAGAATGAGTGATTTTTCCTCCGGACTATTCCCATTTGTGTACTTGGCACACCATCGAACCCTGAGCCATCTCTTTGTTTTAACTCTCACAAGCGCTCGCACGCACCACAGCCTCTGCGGCACACATGCACTCGACATCGGATGATGCATCACGGCATGAGGAACAATGGGGTAATAATGTAATAATCCGCACACAGACGGATTAAATAACCTGCTAGTACCTGTAAAGCCCAGAGTATACTTCAGAATTTACGTATATTCTAGCGTATGCGTATAGCCGAATGCACAGCCTTTTAAATTGTACTTCATTTGATAGCGATTGTTATTTTTGCTTGCTGGCATCATGAGCACAAATCGGAATGATGTTTAAATTCACCCTATCTATTTTGTAAACGCTTGTTATAGATCTTATTGTGAACAAATGTATGCCAGACTTCTCCAAACATTTAGTCCTAACCCCTCCACAATCGACAGGAAGCTCACATTCATTTTTAAGTGCAACGACCACATCTTAAAATCCAATCAACATCCGTTGGTTAGACCCACTTCCTACATTATTGTTTCTTTCATTTTTAATATTTTAATTTTCACAATACAAACGAAAAGAAGTGTCACTACTTGCGTTTCATTGCGATTTTTTAAATCGTTATATATAATGGTATATAACAAAAAAAAAAGTAGTTTTTAGGTAGTACATCGGAAATGTGCTATATTGATAAAAAAAGGTTTTTATCTTAGGTTTTGCAAAGTAACAACTTTACGTTTTATTTAGTTTTTAGAGTCTAGTGCTTTATTCTCGTTTGGTCTGTTTTATTCAAGCGGCAACCTTCCTGTCTCTCTGAAAACCAACACGGAAGGGACTTAGACTCTAGTGGCCAGTCGATGATTTGCAGTTTGTCTTAATATGCCCAACTTTACAGCAGAAAAAATATGTTTACAGCCTGGTACAAAATGTGGTTTTGGTCTATATAGCTTATTTTGCCCTATATCATTTTAACTCATCCGTTTAAATTATATTAAAGGACAAGTTCGGAATTTTACACTTAAGGGGTGTTCACTGATATACTCACACAAAAATCGCTGCAAAAGATGCTTTCCAACAGGTTTTATCGTAGTTTTTGTCCAAGTCGGACAAAAACTACAATAAAACCTATTGGAAAGCCTCTTTTGCAGCGATTTTTGTGTGAGCATATCAGTGAACACCCCTGAGCACTCGGTTAGTTTAATGTCTTTGTAAACTAAAGTTTAATGCGTTTTAGGAAGGATTGTTCCAGTGCACCTATGCAACCACAGAAACCGAAATCTCGGGACAGCAGCATGTGTCCCAATTTTAATCTTAATCGTTCTTTTTCATCAGAAACGATCTTAAAACCGGGTTTTAAGTGTAAAATACCGAACTTGTCCTTTAAGCCTCAAAGTTAAGGTTATTAACCCTCTGGGGTCGGCAATCACGCCGGCGTGATCTGCTCACTTTTTTTCTTATCAGTGCAAAAGAGACTCAAAATACTCGGTTGATTTTGATCTTACATATAAGTGTTATACATCATTAGATCCAGTTAAGTTTCTTTTTTTTGTGGATACTCACAATAAAAACAAAGTGTTGTGCTTTTCACCAAATAAAGAAAAACAAACATGATGCGAGTTCTGCGTTCTCTCTGTCAGTGAAGTCCATTCTGAAACGTGTCCTAAGATTAACTGTAACTCCGCGATTACTTGTCACACAGGCACGAGAGATTTTTCTTTATGAAGCTTGAATTCTCTTCTTTTAAATGAAGTAATTTATATAAAAAAACAAATATTCTCAGTTTATGCAATCCGTTTGAAACCAAGGAGAGGTCCATTTTTTTCTTTCTCCCCTCATTATTTTTAATGAGTTGAGGTCGCCACGCCCCCGGCGCTGTTCACATGTAAATAGTTCAGGTGATCGCGCACACGCCCCCGATCAATGCCATAAAAACACAAAGATTCTTCATGAGATTCACTGATAGTTCATCGCGTTTTGAGGATGGCACGCTACTCCGGTGAAGAAGCCCTTCAGATGATTCTGGACAGCGAGGATTCACCTTTTCCTCAGAGGAATTTGAAACTCTGACGACCAACGGCTGCATTTTGAAGAACGAATTGACCCCGCCGAGAATACAAGTTCGGAGTAAGTTGTTTAGTGTTATATAATTCCTTTTCTGATTATAGAGCTCAAATGAATTTTCAGACTATATTTTTGCCTAGTTTTGGCTAGCTTTTGACATAGGAAAGATTACCTCACAGTCACAATATACCTATACTCTCGTGTAAACTTTTTAAATGTGATATTAGCCTACTACATATATTTCACTCAGTTTTGAGATTAGTTTATGACACTGATTATCATGCTAAAATACTGCCTTATGCGTAATTTATTTTGTTTGCGAATAACTGCTTAGGTTATAATGATTTAGTGAAATATATTTCAGCCTCCGGTAAAATATGTGATACTGTCTAAATACAATATATTATTTATGTATAAATGTTCAGTTAGGCTAACTGAAATAAAACCATGTCTATATTGTGAAGGGTAGTCAACTTTAGCATGGGTGTGTTCACTTATTCTAAGCACTGTGTGTGTGTGTGTGTGTGTATATATATATATATATATATATATATATATATATATATATATATATATATATATATATATTAAATCGCAATTTTTTTCTACAATGCATGCCCAAAGTCGTGCAGCCATATAGTTTCTCTTGATATCAGCATGTTCAAAGGTGTTTATTTTTTTATTTCATTTTTTACAGGGAGAGATGCCACTGAGTCCTGCTGACTTCAACATTCAACAGTCTCTGTACATGAACATGGTAAAATGAAAAATCAAACACCTTGGAAATGACAGGTATGTACTATGTTTCTATATACTATGTACTATGTACTATGTTGACAGGTATGTGTGTATCTTTGGATTATGTTGTGTTGTAAATAAATCCAAACAATCTAAAAGCCATTCTTTTTTAAATCTCCTCATTCTTTGTGCAAGGCTCCTTATAATGATATGGCCTGATAGCACCTAATAGGGCCATTATAGGAGGGTCTTTGTCTTTCTCAGGTGTGAAATGCATACATACTAATGAGAGATCACGCCTCCTCGCATAAAGCTTTCTGACAGAAAACACGTCATTAAAAATGTAAAAATACTTTATTGTCTTATCTGAATGAGTAGTCAGGATGATTCTCACATAGTTTTGGAGCAAATATTCTAGGCTATGTGATACAATTTTCAAAGGTCTTGTGAAGAAATAATCAATATGTGTTTTGTGGCCTTATTTCAACAACTTTCATTTTTATTTTTTTCAATAACCACGCATAAACATTATTCTCTTAAAAACACAAACATGTACATCCATGTTGCTTAGAAATTATGGTAGCCCAGTTTGTGCTATATAGAGTGAATTTACACCTTTGCCATTAACATGTTTATAAATAACTGAAAAAAGCACAAATGTAAGGGCATATCAGAACATCCCAATGGCCCCAAAAACACCTCAGACCCCAGAGGGTTAAAGTTCTGCATAATTAAGGGCGTGGCCTCTTAAGTGACAGATGGTTTGCTGGTGCTGCTGTCACTGCTAGCCGTTTGCCTGCTGTCTGTTAGCGTCACGTCACCTCACCTAATCCACGTCTTTGCCCATTTTTGTTTATCTGGGAGTGACGCGCTTACAAGATGATGGCAACGGCCGGCTCCGCCCACTTTAAGCTTAAAAAATGCTCTTCAGAAACCAGAAACCGGGTGACGTCACGGACACTATGTCTATGTCCATTGTTTTATACAGTCTATGGTTTTATTTGTGACACACGTTCACCGACCCTTTCTCTGTCCTTCATAAATAAATTGAGTGAATGAGTGTGGTTGTATGCATTGCAGTGGTGCCGTCGACGTCACGTTGAGTCAGTCACTCGCACTCTCACACACGTATCATGTGTGTGCTTGTTTTCCCACCTCTGTGGGTTGAACTTGACGCATGTTGCAGTGAGCTGCAGTGACACGACCCAGGGCCAAGGACCCAGTGAAACACGAAGCACACATGAAAACGTGCACACACATGCATGCCGGGAGCACAAAGAGCGTCACAGCCCTGGACATGCCAGATTGTATGTTTGTGACGTGTGTGTGTTGGATAGTGAAATATAGGATCACAAACTTGAATCAACAAATGACAAATAGGATATGATGGGTGTAAATGAAATATAGGATGAAAAGTGATTGTGCAACACATATCTGCCATTTGTAACCGGAAAGAAGTGTCTCCGCTCATGCTCAAGGCACGTCACTCTCGAACGCGTCGTCTACAGTTACAGAGAACAGAGCTGTTTGCTGGTTCACAAACCACTTTAAAGAACAGCCTGTCATAAGACTTCCTAAGGCCACATCCACACGAAGCCAGAAACCAAACCCCCCCCCCACCCCCCGTTCAACATTTTTTTATTCGAAAACACTGCATCGTCTCAAGAAATATCTGTGTACACACGAAACCACTGAAACCGACTCAAAACGATGTAGTATACATGCCAGACCAATATGTGGCGCTGTAATTCTGCCACAGAGATGCACTAAAAGATACACGGAGAAGAAGACTTGGAGCATGCGCATAAACCTTGCGCGCTGTATACAATAATATTAGGCTCAGTAGCTTCCTCTTTTCTTTTTCTTTTTTTTTTTATACCAAGAACTTTATTGAACAATATGAACAACCATAAATGGCCTGGTACAAAATAGGGATGAGTCACGATTTTCGAATATTCGATTAGTTAGCGGACGCATAAAGCTTGCCACAAAGAACCGGCAAAGTAATCATTATGATGTGTCAAATATAGCTAGGAGACATTTTAATTGTTTAGTAATAAACTAGTGTTTTTCGTGTCAGTCTCGGCTGCAAAGATGTTGACGATGCTGACTCGCCATCTTCGCAGAAGTGAACGCGCATTTAATACGGATTACAAAAAAGAGTTGTCTGTTTCTTTTTGTTTTGAATTGTTTTGTTTAAAAGTAGACATTTCAAGCTTTCTAAATATGTATTTCTGAGTTTCAGCTCATTGATGAGATGAGCTCCAGTTCACGAGCAATGCGAGTGATCGCGCCGGCGCCTCCATGTCCTGATTATATTGTCTGCTATATTTGCTTCTAATGTATTAAATCCAGGCAATTGCTTGATGAAACATTGATGACAATTAAGATACAATTTATACAAGACGAAATTCACTTTAAAGAAAGGCTTTATACAAAACAAAACTTAATGAAGTGGTCAAATTTATGTCTGACCCAGTCCATATATTGCGCATCTTATGATCCTATCTTACTCATGCTGTTCACTTTTCATATAGGCTAATCAACATAGATTAACATATTTTTTAAACATAAATATTAAACTAAATACGTTTTCTTTAATGGCTACAACACGTAGGCCTACAGAGAAATTGAATGTCGGATTCGAATTTGAGCGAACGCCGTTTTACGCATGTGGGGCAGGGGTGCGTTTTTCTAATAATAATCAAATAGCCTAATTCATTGAATATTATTTTTTGCTTGAAATGCCCCTCCCTACAAAATACGAAATGTCTTAATCATATTAGCAATATACAGCTAAACACGTCTCCGTGTGGACGCGAGAGTGTGTGTGGCCATTAATCTTTTTCCCAGACATGCATTTGGGAAACATGTTTTGTCTGTGGGGAATTCTTGGACACACATTTACAGTTGCAAATTTTGTTCGGTCACTTCTCAACCCTAAAGTGGAAGAAACAAACTAGTTTATATTTTACATCGAGAAAATGGAGCCTTATTAAGGGGCCATTTACACAACACCGTTTCAACTAAAAATGGCAAACTTTTTATGCGCTTTGGCCGTTCATTTACACGACAACAGCGTTTTGGGGGCCTAAAAATGCAAACTTTTGAAAACAGTTTTCAAAGTGCATTAGTGCAAGTTTTTGAAAACGATACCGGGATCATCTCTGTGTAAACTACAAAAACATGAATTTGTGAAAACGGCGCATGTGTATTACAGTCTACAGGCGCGTAGTGTTTCTTTACAAAGTGACATCACCAACTACTGGCCTGGCATGAATAATACAGCATTTATAATCAATTATAAAAAAGTATATTTTTATATACTAAAAATATACTGAAATACTGTAGTATAGTTTTACTACAATGCATTGATTTTTTATTAAAAGGAAACCAACATTTAACATTTATTTTCATATACATGTATGTATGTGTATATATATAATATATATATATATATATATATATATATATATATATATATATATATATATATATATATATATATATATAAAATGTGTATAATTGTGTCTATGTATGGATGGATGTGTGTATGGATGTGTGTATGTGTTGAATATTGATTTGCTTTCTATTAAAAATGAATGCTACTAATCTTGACCATCTTTATTGTACTACCCTTTACATTTAGTGTCCAACTATGAGTCGTGCAAACTCTCTCTTCCTCTCTGTCTCTGCAGTAAGAGATTGAAGAGGGCAGATAAGAACGGGAAAGGCCTGAGGCACTTCTCCATGAAGGTGTGCGAGAAGGTACAAAAGAAAGGCACCACGTCTTACAACGAGGTGGCAGATGAGCTGGTGTCCGAGTTCACACACGCCAGCAGCCTGATGCCCGCCGACTCGGTGAGTGCCACGAGATCATAAGACTTTAGGCTTCGTTTCTAATTATTTTTTTTACCGTTGGTCTGATTAGAGATTTGAAAAAAAAAAAGAGAAAAACTTTACCACAAGTATTAAAATTGGGGGCATAACTCACGCACTCAGCCTTGAAAGTCATGGATTTTACATAATGCTTTCTTACAGAGCCATTTGATATTGATCTAAAAAGACTGTCCTTGTCTTGGACTGCTCTTTCAGATATGAAATATGCACATAGTTACCATTATGCCTCCCCTAAATGACCATCACTTACTCAGTGTCTGCACAACAGAATAATACAGAACTGGACCAATAAAATACAGTGCAGTTCTACAGGTTCGTCTTGCGGCCTCTCGTGTTAATATGAGCTGTGATTTATCGGCCTGTGGTTTATGAAGAACTTTGAGCACTTCCTGTCGTACTGCACAATGTCCACCTCCCGTCTGGCCGTATCCCAAAACCATAAGCAGGAACAGGCACTTAATGTTGATCTCAGATAATATCTCTTTTATAATGAGAGTTTGGGTTTGGGTTTTGACCGCTGGCCTTAGATCATTACATAACAACTGTTTCTACCTGGAGTGAGAGTGGCGTGTTGTGAATATTTTCCGGTATTAGTTCTGACAGTCCACCGGTTTTAATCTCTCTCTCCTGGAATGCTAGAAGGACAAAGACTGAGAGAGACAAAGAGTCAAAGCACAAAGGGTTTGGGCTGCGACTGGATGATCACAAATCTCCATGCGCTTTGTGACATTAATAGAGGGTGTGTGTTTGCACTTGCAGCAAGCGTACGACCAGAAGAACATCCGCCGGCGTGTGTATGACGCGCTCAACGTGTTGATGGCCATGAACATTATCTCCAAAGAGAAGAAGGAGATACGCTGGATTGGCCTTCCCACTAACTCAGCCCAAGAGTGTCGCAACTTAGAGGTGGGTGTGTGTGAAAAGACAAATTCACTATCACAAATGACCTTCCCATTGATCCCAAAGAAGTTAAATGTCCATTTGCGTCATCTTCTGGTTAAGCGTTCTGGCGAAAGGCCCCGATATAAAAAAAAAACTGGTGGGACGTCATTTCAAACAAAATCAGGCATAAAACAAAGTTCGTTTGGAGTTCATTTAGGGAGTTTGAAACAGCTTGCCAAAGTAATTTAATAATTACAAATACGTATTTGTATATGTGGGAGTGACAACAGCATTCTATAAACAAACTCGCACACCAGTGAACTGCATTTTTGGCAAAGCCCTGCTGTGAACTGAACCGGACCGGGCACTTTAAAGTCTCAATTTTAATTTCAGGAGGGTTTAAATCGGGGAAAACAAGAAATCACAATATTGCTTAGATTTTAGAGCAGTTTGCAATCCCCAAATAGCCCACATTTATGCCAATTGATTGATTGTTTTGATCTACTGCTGATTAATAATGCATATTTTGTTGTTTATATCATGGAGCAGGAAACTCGCCTGTAAACTCGCATTTCGGCCTGAGACGTTTTGATGGCATTTTCTTTCCAGTTTACCTCTAATGGCTATGTTTATAAGCGCTGCTTTAAGTAACCGCTATAATCCTGCTGTTCCACAAGCGCCACCTTCTGGCAAAGAGTCAATTTGCATTTTCACCTATATTTTACCCATATTTTTACGCAGCATACACACAGTGTGAAAGCGTTTGGGTCCGCTTGACGGAGAGGTCGGGCCATTCTTGTACATGTTTTATTTCTTGCAAACCTAATGTTTGGTTGTTTTGTTTTATTTATTTTTTTGTCATAAATTAAATTTGTAGTTATAATGTGTCGCCACTTGTGTACTACCATCTACCATCAGCTTGAATGGGATGAGTTAATTGAACTAATTAGTTTACTTACTATTTAATAAACTAATAGGTAATATTTTGCATCATATACTATCATTTTCTAGCAAAAGTGTGTTTATGAATTTATAGCAGTCAAAGAGTTACATTTATATCTATAATATTTTAAATCAATTGATTTAGTTTTTTGCTTGTTGGTTTTTGGTAAAGAAATTTATACATTATTATTGTTATTAAATATTAATACAAATATTTTAACTTCATTCAAAATATTTATCGACAGATTAATTATATATAATCGACAGATTTGTGCCTGTTACCCAGTTCGCTTTGCATGTAAATGCCTGACTGTGTAACAGGAGGAACAACCTGATCATTTCAAAATCTTGTATGAATGCTAATGTCCGTTGCCAGTGTATTGATTTGCATGTAAAGCCGTAAAATGTATATTTTATTTGATAGTTTTATAGCGTTTTGTGATGTATATTATGAACATATTCTCTGAAGACAATCAAGTAAGATTTACTTTATTTTTGATCTGGGCCATATCATTTGTGTTCTTGTATGTAATAGAGAGACACAGGTAAACCATTTAATACTAGTCAGTCTAGCTTTGAGCAGGCATTGGCAATGAGAACACATGTGTGTGTTTGTAAAAAGCCGGACACCATCTGTTAGTGTCACATCTGTGGCTGCCTGACAGACAGAAACACTGGGTGAATGGAGGATGATGATGAGAGGAAGGAAGGAAGGGGGAGGGGGGGGAGGGGGAGGGGGGGGGGGGCAGCTCATACACCTTATCTGTGTGTTTCTGTACTCTAAATATAGAAATAGATGACAGATATGTACATATTTACATGTGTGTGTGTGTGTGTGTGTGTGTGGTCATCTTTCAGCTGGAAAAACAGAAGCGTTTGGAAAGAATCCGACAGAAAAGAGCCCAGCTAGAGGAGCTAATATTACAGGTTTGTACCACACCTGTTTGTGTTTGTATGTGTGTGTGAGGTTTTGCTAGGGAAGCTTTCCGACCTCGCAGCAAAAATCCCAAACAGCACTACATATGGGAATCATCTGTAGAAAATTAATTTAACGATTCCCGTTCTGATTCCACTTAGCTATTCTGGTACTTTAACATTTAACTCTTCCTTTATCTATCCACTTTAGTACTTTGGAGGAAGCTCCCACCAATATAAGTACAGCTTTTCTGTTTATTTCTAGTTGGGCATGAAGAAAGTGATGGCTTTCTGTTCAGTGACTTAAACTGATTGTTTATGAACGAGTCGTTAGACAATTCAAACGTTGATTTGTACATTTTAGACAGATTCATGAGTCTTTTTGACTCATTCATAGAAATGGCCCAGGGTTCATGTGTTATAGATTCAGTAACGGGACAATACTGAATACTTTTATTATTATTATTAATGAATGAGTTTACTGACTTTGAATATCAAATTTATTTGTTGATTTTTATTCAATTGTATAAAAAAGTACTTTTTGAAATGAGAAATTAATAATAAATCAAAAAAAGTGAATGTTAGAAATGATTAACTAACTAAATATAGCTTCCAAACACACACACACACACACGTATAAATAATATAAATAAAGAGAACAAAGAAAGACATTACAAGCAATAAACAAAAAGTGCTTTTTGTATCTAAAAAGTTTTCCAGACAACAGCAATGACGGATTTTTTATTAATCGCCTGCTGCTGCTTTTTGATTATTACTAATGACATCACAGACAATAAGCACACTGACTGTGTTTTATGTTGGTCGAGAGAGAGCTCAACACGCTGCAACTGAAGAAAACGCATGCAGATAGAAAAAACACCAGCAAATTAAGTAAACATCCTCATCAGTTTGACAACACATGTGCTGCAAATACTCACAATGCAAACAAATACAGAAACGGGCCACAAAAACTCAACTCACTACTTAACCAAATACTGAAAAATGCTGCAAATACTCACAAGTCACAACGCAACCAAATACAGACACACACTGCAAATACTCACAAGACAACGCAACCAAATACAGACACACACTGCAAATACTCACAAGTCACAACGCAACCAAATACAGACACACGCTGCAAATACTCACAAGTCACAATACAACTAAATAGACACGCTGCAAATACTCACAACGCAACCAAATACAGACACACGCTGCAAATACTCACAATTCACAACGCAACCAAATACAGACACACGCTGCAAATACTCACAAGTCACAATGCAACTAAATACAGACACACGCTGCAAATACAAGTCACAACGCAACCAAATACAGACACACACTGCAAATACTCACAATGCAACCAAATACAGACACACACTGCAAATACTCACAATGCAACCAAATACAGACACACACTGCAAATACTCACAACGCAACCAAATACAGACACACACTGCAAATACTCACAACGCAACCAAATACAGACACACGCTCAAATACTCACAAGTCACAATGCAACTAAATACAGACACACGCTGCAAATACAAGTCACAACGCAACCAAATACAGACACACACTGCAAATACTCACAATGCAACCAAATACAGACACACACTGCAAATACTCACAATGCAACCAAATACAGACACACACTGCAAATACTCACAACGCAACCAAATACAGACACACACTGCAAATACTCACAACGCAACCAAATACAGACACACGCTCAAATACTCACAATGCAACCAAATACAGACACACACTGCAAATACTCACAACGCAACCAAATACAGACACACACTGCAAATACTCACAACGCAACCAAATACAGACACACACTGCAAATACTCACAATGCAACCAAATACAGACACACGCTGCAAATACTCACAATGCAACCAAATACAGACACACACTGCAAAGACTCACAACGCAACCAAATACAGACACACGCTGCAAATACTCACAAGTCACAATGCAACCAAATACAGACACACACTGCAAAGACTCACAACGCAACCAAATACAGACACACGTTGTAAATACTCACAAGTCACAATGCAACCAAATACAGACACACACTGCAAATACTCACAATGCAACCAAATACAGACACACGCTGCAAATACTTACAACGCAACCAAATACAGACACACGCTGCAAATACTCACAACGCAACCAAATACAGACACACGTTGCAAATACTCACAAGTCACAACGCAACTAAATACAGACACACACTGCAAATACTCACAACGCAACCAAATACAGACACACGTTGCAAATACTCACAAGTCACAATGCAACTAAATACAGACACACACTGCAAATACTCACAACGCAACCAAATACAGACACACGTTGCAAATACTCACAAGTCACAACGCAACCAAATACAGACACACACACTGCAAATACTCACAACGCAACCAAATACAGACACACGTTGCAAATACTCACAACGCAACCAAATACAGACACACGCTGCAAATACTCACAAGTCACAACGCAACCAAATACAGACACACGCTGCAAATACTCACAACGCAACCAAATACAGACACACGCTGCAAATACTCACAACGCAACCAAATACAGACATACACTGCAAATACTCACAACGCAACCAAATACAGACACACGCTGCAAATACTCACAAGTCACAACGCAACCAAATACAGAAACACGATGCAAATACTCACAACGCAACCAAATAGACACTCTGCAAATACTCCCAACGAAACTAAATACATAAACGTGTTGAAAAAACACCAGTCACAATGCAACTAAATACAGACACACACTGCAAATACTCACAACGCAACCAAATACAGACACACGTTGCAAATACTCACAAGTCACAACGCAACCAAATACAGACACACACACTGCAAATACTCACAACGCAACCAAATACAGACACACGTTGCAAATACTCACAACGCAACCAAATACAGACACACGCTGCAAATACTCACAAGTCACAACGCAACCAAATACAGACACACGCTGCAAATACTCACAACGCAACCAAATACAGACACACGCTGCAAATACTCACAACGCAACCAAATACAGACATACACTGCAAATACTCACAACGCAACCAAATACAGACACACGCTGCAAATACTCACAAGTCACAACGCAACCAAATACAGAAACACGATGCAAATACTCACAACGCAACCAAATAGACACTCTGCAAATACTCCCAACGAAACTAAATACATAAACGTGTTGCAAATACTCACAACGAAACTAAATACACAAACGTGTTGCAAATACTCACAATGCAAATACTCACAACACAACCAAATACAGAAACGTGCTGTTTTTCTGTTTGCATGTGTTTTCTTCAGTTACAGCGCGTTTAGCTCTCTCGGCCACCGTAGTGTTTACATTAATTTTGCATAATAAAAGCATTTGGAGATCCAAGTGTATTTAACCGCCAAAACAGAGTCACGCACAGCCATATGCCAGAAACGTTCTTCAGAATAAACGTGAGCATTTGAAAGCAGCCGTCTGTCAGTAAGGGAGTTTTGTGTATTGAACATAAATAGGACTAAAGCATTTTAAACAACATAAATGATGCCTTTGTACAGCAAAGCATACGTTACTCACAGCACATATGCTGTGCAATGAAGCCCGAGATCACCCTTGTATTGATCTTGTACACTGTGTGTGTTTGTGTGCACAATTGCAGTAAGCAGAAAACAACCGTCTCTAGCGTACACAAGTGCCATTGTACATAAACAAACAAAAAAACCAAATCGATTCTAAATCATTGAATAGCGAATTTTTTTTCTCCAACCCCTACAAAACATATCGGCAACATGTAACTCAAAAACTGCTGAAAAAAAAATCTTTGTCCAGTCAGTGCCATCAACGCTAACCAGCCTCACTCCATTACACCAGAATAAGAGACGAATAGATGAGTAAAAGCAGCAGATGAGAGGGGGAAGGAGGCATTAACAGTGGCCAGCTGTGGAAAAGTAGCAATCTCCTATTATCGATTCTTTGTTTTGTTTTTTTTAAGTGAGAAGAGAGCATCATCCATCTCCTGCAGTCAAAGTATAGCCCACACACAGACTCTCAGGAAATCACTGCGGCCCGTTTGTGTTGACGTGTGACATTAACACAGAAATTACATGCTATAGATGAGCGTAAGTGATACGCCATGTGATGCAGCAGATCACAGCGATGAAGTCAGGGGCGTGTGGACGGATCGGATGAGGCCTTGGGATATTGATCAGGACGTGGAGCTGGGAGGGCTGCAGGAGCGCTAAATTAAAATGCATTGGCTCAGTCCTTGACCAACCCCCACACATCCCGAGACTTACATGAGTTAGCGTCTGTGTATGCGTGTTAGTGCTACGACTACTCAAAGCTTCGTATTTATCAACACACTGACTGATTTAATGTTAATAAGTGGGCCCTTTGAATTGTGCATCTCTCTTCCCGCGAGCAGCAGATCGCCTTCAAGAATCTGGTGCAGAGGAACCAGGCCAACGAAGTGTCATCCCAGTCGACCCCCCCTCCAGGATCTGTCATTCAGCTCCCCTTCATCATCCTCAACACAGACGTGCGCACCGTCATCGACTGCTCCATCTCCAGTGACAAGTACGAGATCTCTCTTCTGTAGAAATATCCTCCACTGGGTGAAAGTGCTCTTCTTATTTAACGTCTTTTTAATTATAAGATGCATTTCACAATATTACTGTTTTACTGTGTTTTATATCATTTTAGCATTTGTTTGCGCTCGTTTTTAGCATGATTTTCATATTAGTTTCATTAAGCACAAGCATTTTCATGGTTGTGGTTGTGATGGGGGAAATCCACAAACTGGTTCTTTCGGACAGTTCTTTTCGATTAACCGATTTACTGGTTTGTTCACATATACGCAATTCTATTATCAAAGAACCAATAATGACGTGAAACATGAATGTTTTACATGTCTCAAGCATATAAAGTGAATAAATTAGTCTTAATCAACACTTTTACTGAACACACACACTCATTCCTCCAACACAGGTGTGAATACCTCTTTAACTTCGACAACACATTTGAGATCCATGATGACGTTGAGATCCTGAAGCGGATGGGCATGTCTTTGGGGCTTGAGAACGGCACATGCTCTCCCGAAAACCTCAACATGGCCAAATCTCTAGTGCCCAAGTCTCTGGAGGCTTATGTCACCAGTAAGTATCTCACGTCACACCTCTCTTAAACCTCCTTTTCAAGCGTGCCTGACAGGATCTCTCCCAAAAACATCAACATATCACAGTTCTGGTAGATAATAGCATATAGTTTGAATAGATGAAGAAATTATCATGGATCTTAAAATAACTCTTCTTGCTTTTATTTTACTGATGCAACTGCATGATTGTGAATGGCTTCTTTGTCTCTTCAAAAAAGACACTTAACCACAGTCATCTTTGTGTAAAGGATTATCCTGCTCCCAATTATCTACAGCTCTCAAGTGTAATAAAGCTGGACTAACAGAATCGAGCTAATGCAGGGCTGTACTGTGGTTTCACCCCTCATCTCACATGCGGACAGTAACAAGACACACAGATCAGTGGAGAGCCGAGAGTGTGATGTGTTTGGAGCTACATGCCCCATCTGCCACAAAATCTGCAAGTCACACTTTGGCAGAGTCCAAAATTAACTCTCACCAAACCTCAATTTCTTAGTAATGAACATGTGTAGGCAGATGATACTTGCTTAACCCTATAATGCCTGCTCTATCATGTTTGATACGCACATTTCTACGGTTTCTAAATTATCAACATGATCAACTTTGCTGCTAAACCTGTTGTACACAAGCCTTCTGTCGTCTGATTGATAGTTTATACTTTTTTTTTTAACTAGTATCACTATAAAAACTAGAGAGCTTTGATCATAAAATTAAGCATTTTCAAAGGCTTATTATTAGGACATACAGAGTGATGACTGATATTTATGCATTGTATGCAAGTATTCTGTTATACTGTCATAAAGATCTCATTGAGCACGTTTACATGCACACTAGTACGCCGATAACTCACAAAGATCAGCTTATTGAAATAACCTGTTGTCCGGGTTTACATGCAAACCAATAACCCAGCGACACAAGTAAACAGTGTTTACAAGACAATCAATAAATCAGGTTATTTCCTGGTAGTGAGGTTAAACTTAAACATTTGCCTATCTGAGTATTTCATTTATATCGGTTGTGATGTTAAATTAAGCATTAAGAGAAGAGTATTGCAACATGCATATATATATATATATACATTTGTCAGGATCAATAAACTCTTCCATTTCAAAAATAAAATTCAGACTTTTTTATTTCATGTCAGGCTTTATAGGATTAATACAAAATAGTTGATTTAAATCATAATATAAATATATTTCAGGTAAATCAGAGACAGTCAGCTAAGAAAAAGTTACCGTCTCAAAAATATAATACATAAATCAAACAAAAATATATGGAACAAAATAAGACACTGATGTAGCTGTTTGCTGCAAATGAGAAAAGCAGCTAAATAAATTTTTTTGTCACGGGGACAACAAAATGAATTAAATTTTTAATGAAATTATTCACACTACTTTTTCGTGGACAGGTTTCATGTACCATTTTCCTCAATTTTAATTGGTACGATGTTGTTGTTGTTTTTTCTTTTCTTTTTTTAAGCATCAGTCACCGCTTTATCCTTCAGCCACAGAATTCCTTCCTGTTCTGTGAAAGTAAAGTGACGTGCCTGTCGAGATGCTGTCCTTATAATAGGGTTCTTGTGACTCATAATGTCTAAAAAAAACGTGTGGTTCTGTCCCAACAGACATGGCCAGAAACTCCACCAGAACGCCTCTCAGCCTCACGAGGTACAGTACGCTGACCAGCAGTCTCCACACATCCAGGCCACCTTCATCCTTCATTTAGATGACATGATCTCTGTCTCTCTCCGCCCACAGCTACAGCAGCGCTGCCCCTTCACACACCTCAGAGTCCCGCGGACAGACGCCCAGCTCCTTCAACGAGGAAGAGGACGACGAGGACGAAGATGATGACAACCCCTCTTCCCCGGAGTGATGGGCAGGATGCCCGAGCAGAACGCTACACAGGAAATAAGCTGCCACTCCTCTCTATATTACCATATTTTTAACTTCCCTCACAATCTGTTTCTTCCCCTTTCCCAGTTGGGCTACAAAACGCCAGGAGTCTTTGGCTCCAGGGGAAGCGGGTAACTGTTCTTCTGTGGTGCTGTTCAGGCCAGAGAGCCACAGCTCAGGCCATAGAGGGAGCGATTAAGTGAAGTTTAACAGATGCCTCGCTCATCTCGGTGTACTTCCCGTCTCTGCCTCCCATCCGGAGGACTTTCAAATTCTTTCCAAACATGTATTTATTTCGGTCATATTTGAATATGACAGTATCTGCGTAGTCCAGTGGGCTAGTGCCGCTTTATTTTCTTTTCCGTGGGGATCGGAAAGCAGCGTCCTGATCCGTTCACCGACTGGAAGGACTTTACATTAAAAAAAAATTAAAAAAAGGAAAATGTTCTTTTTTATAGGTTGATTCAGTGTGATTTTTGTCATGTTGTATAGTTTATTCCTTGTCATTCATCACTATAGTTGAAGGAAATTTAAATATGGATGGTTGTCATCTGCCGTTCTGGCTTCGGATAGCTTGCAGCTCGTTGCCTCAAGCTGTGTGAATGTTGCATGTTGGGAGATTTAGTCTTGTTGCGAGTGATTAAAAACACATTTTTGTTGGATTTGAGAGTGGCCGGTGTAAAGGAAACAGCCCTGATCCACTCAGGTCGGCCATTTTAAACCAACTCAACAGAACTGATATGAATTTTGGTTTGCAAATGTAACTGTATGTACATGTATACATATATAAACATATAATTTTGGTTACCTCTGGTGTGGTGTTGTCTAGGAAAAAAAGCTGAATACGTCAAAACCATAATATGGTGTTATTAAAAATACAAGTTATTAAACTTTGATATTCAAAAATGTAAATCATTTCAGCACTGTACTGTAATGGCAACTTTACAGGTTAAGTATTCTTGAAATACAGTAGTATAACTGCATCGGACATCTCCTTAAAGGGGCTATATGTAAGAATGTTCATATATTAATGTAATCATGTTTTTGCCAGGAAAATCAAAAGGATGTGACGTTTACACTGTGCATGCTCCTGAGAGCCTCTCCGTTCAGTGGCACGTGAAACTAATACTTATACAATGTTCAGGATAATAATGAAAAAGCCATTCTGTACTGTAATGTCAATGTGTCATGCAAAGAGATCCATTCAAACCAGAGTCTCACAGACAGATCTATATAGTCTACGTCTCAAATATAATCAGTGGAATTTGAATAACCTCATATGTCGACATGATCCCTGTGAATAGCAGAGCTGCTGCAAACATATCCATATCACTACGATCTGATGCTGTTTTCTCACCGCGTTTTGGTTGTGTGTTTAATTTAATTTGTCAGAGGGAAGGTGCAGCACATATTCATCCAACATTGCTCTCAACAGGGTGGGCGGTGTTGGGATAATTCAAATGCTTTCTAAGCAAAGAGCGAAAAAGAACTTCGCCTTGAATCACACTCAGTCTTCAGTAAGTAACGCGAGCACACGCAGGAAGATGCCGTCTGCAGTTCACTTAACGGCCACCGGTGTCGCTAATAAGCTGAATTCGGCATAAAGACCCTTTAAACTGCAAATGAAATCAATATTTTTATGAGTTTGTAGTAAGACAAGATGGTCTAAGAGATTTTACAAAAATTATAAAGCAGTGATTTTTAAGCAGTTGACCAGGACCCACTTGGGGGCAGCAAGATGGCGTAACATCATTTAAAATAAGACAACAACAAAAAAGGTTAAAATAAGCTAAAAAAAAATCTATAAATCAAGATGTAATATGAAATCACTACTAGTTGTAATTTGTTGGCTTAACAATTGTCATTTTTTATAAAAATACAAAAAAAAGGGTTCTCATTATCTTGGACAACCTGTATATTTTGTATGAGGGGATTTTAAAAGTGTGATTTCAAGACCTGGAGAAGTCATGGAAACGAATTCATATACATTAAGATTTATATGCAATTTGATTAGGTATAAATTGCTTTTTGTAAGTAAAAAAAACAAAACATTTAGTTATTGGAATTATGGAATTTAATTATATCAGAAATATCTTAAAAGGATAGTTTTTTTTTTTGTCATTTACTCACCCTCGTGTTAAACCTGTATTATATCAAAAACAAAACAATGAGAAAAACGTCATCGCCAAATAGGCAATCACGCAGCTACATCAGTCAAAAGACACTCACTACATTGTTTTATTTTATTTTTGTTAAATGATTCATGGCCTATAATCATCATAATGAACATTTGTAAGAGCATCTGGGTAGCAATAAGGTTCTGAGTCAACGTTTTTCTTTTTGTATTAGAGTTAGAATTACCTGAAACAAAACACATATAACTTAGTTGGTATTTGTGTGGGCCTATGTTAACATACATACGTTACAAATACAATTAGTTCATACAATACATTTTACTTTTTAAATTGAGCTGAAGACCATTACATAAACTGGACGACAAACTAGATCTATTTTCATGTTTTAAGAAATTGGTATTTACTTATTGTGCCAACTTACCCCGGCGGAAATGCTCGAAACCTTTTTTGTCGAGTCAAGATACCTACAAAAAAAATGGACTCATTCCCAACCTGTGAATTAGTCACAGAGGGGTGAAAAAGTGTAATAACTAGCCCCAGGCTCCCTATAAAGGCGTCAGTGTACGTTTTCTATGCAGCGCAGTGTGCAAACTATGTGACGTTTCGTTAAACCTTGTACAAATGATGTTGAACGCGCTTTCATGCGGCTCCTGTAAATGCGGAGCGGCTCCACCGCGCATGCGCGTCACAGCGCAGTTCAAACGCTGCCAGTGAAGAGCTCGAGCGAGCGACGGACGCACTGCAGTCTCGAGCCGCGTGGAAACACCGCACACCTCGTTTATTTCACAACGCGAAGGAGGCAAGCCCGATTCAACGCTTTTTTTAAGATTTATCATCATCTGTCGTTCTCAAACTGGTTTATTCATCACGTCCACACCATGGCCAACAAAGAGGAGAAACCTGACGAGAAACAGTCGAGTTGGAAAGATTTCATCTACAACCCAAGGACGGGGGAATTCATCGGGCGCACTGCGAGCAGTTGGGGTAAGTAGTCGTTTTGTTTCGTTTTTTTGTTGACAAGTGTCAATTGCACGCCTTTAAAACTGATGTTCAGACACCAAAAATATGATCTACCTATGGTTGAGGTATTGTTTCACGCATAATGTGCCATTAAACGGCAACACACACTGTTCTTGACTGAATTGCCATTAATGCAAAGCTCAGTTGCATTGATAATGATTCTCAAACGCGTTTGTAACCCAGCGAACTGAGCTTAATGGCTCTGTGCTGTACCTTACAGTCCGTTACAATGTGTCGGCATGTGCAGTTCAGCATGCATTAGATTTCATTGAGTTGCATCAATCTCAAGCCACATACCAATCTCACCATTTGAAAGTGTTCATTTAGAACATATCCATGAGCCATAACCCGAGATGCATGTATAAAAGCGTTGGCAATCGATCGCATATTACGACTCATTATAGAAACCTTAAGTCAGCTAAAACGGATCCTGTTTAAAAAGCTATAGAAGGCGTTTAGTGGTAAATATGTGGCTTTAAATCTAAGCCTACATATTATTCCACTTACTGGAGTTTAAGCATATTACCGTACCATAGTTACTTAATACTTGCTAAATCAAAACACTGGTTCATTGACGGGATGAATCCGCTTATGCGATCCCTTATCACGGGATGAATCGTCAAACATCGTGGATTTTCGCGATTAATCGGGTTTTAATTGAACAGCATGGCAGATATTCCTCCGCGTTTGTATCCTGCAGTTTCACTTGAGGCTCGAGGTCTATGAATAGCTTTCCTGAATGTCATCACTGTGCTCTCTACAGTAGGCCTGCATGTCATATTAGCTGTGAAATCATGCGTTGAGAGAATAATTTGTGCTAAAATCAATATGCTACGTGTCTGTTATTCGTACTATAAAATAACTCGATTAATGGCGGCTCCGAACTCACTGTGCCTCAAGTAAGCCTCTCCTAGGGGTTAATTTAACGCCTCTAGTTTTATAGTTTAGCTAAATTTGAGAAATTCCCCTCACACAAACACATTAGGGAATTGAATACCATCGCACACGAAAAAGTTCTTTCAAATGGAAATGTATTGCGATTAGTCGCAGTGATATTCGGCGAGCGAGTATCAGAGCGCGCCTTCTCTTGGAACGTTTCGGCTGTCAATCATCCACGGCCGTGGTGACGTAGCATCCGCATTCATTCGATATGCAAATTACCTTTGCTGTGGTTCACAGCCTTTGCTTGAGAGGAAATTTCCACACCCCTTGACACAATTGGTTCACAGAGGGAGGTTGAGGAGAAGCTTTCTGTTCTCTTATTTGGGTGCATTTATATTCAGGTATATCAGGGCTTGTTTTGCAATCCAGTTTGCATGTATATTCTCCTCAAAGCTGTAAAGTGTCCATTATTATCAGTGGGGGTGAGGAGCAATTTCTTAAATACCCAGTTGCTTAGTAACCAGCTTTGCATGAAACTATTTCCTTGTAGTTCTGCGCCTCGGTCAATCGAACAGCCCGATTGTGTTCGTGATGCTAAACTCTGCAGTACCTCTCCTTCGCTGGGATGGGTGTTTCTTGATGTGATGCATGAGCTCGCGTTCAGCCCCTCCTCCCCGTCTTCCTCCCTGCTTTCCTCTCAAGGTCAAACCGGCTCTCTGCAGGCTCCCGAACCAATAGGCCTCTTGAAAGAAATCAATGTAATTCAAATCAAAACGATCTCCAGCCTTGAGGAATATGACGTGTTTATGCAGATATTTATTCATGGTTTATCACTGCTTGCAGCTTTAATGAAGCTTGGGTTTGCTTTACATAATGAGGCCTAGTCATTCTGCTTACCTGGGCTTTTTCTTCTCGGCCTGTGTTCACGTTTTCATGAGAATTGCCTGTATTAGCGTTCAACTGATGCTGGTATCAGTTTCTAGAGTGGTTGATGGGTTAATGATAGCTTGTAGTTGACATGTTGGATCAGTGCTCTAACTTACTTTTGTATAATTGACATGCAATTTGTATGCCATGCACATTTAATCTCGTTTTTCTCTGAAAATTGGTTGTGAATTGACCCTTCGCAGGGAGTTTGATTGACAGGCAATTTGACCAATCGTAATCCGCCATACATTTTTGTCCGAAAAAGCAGTCAGGAGAGTTAGTAGATTAACGTTGGAGGATTTGAACTGTACTGACGTCTTTCCGCGGTTAAAACAACATTCCTTCTGATGTTCATTCATGTTTATTTGACGCTATAAATGAACTAGAAGGACGAGATGATCGGTTCACGAGTAGCTTTAACTGAGGCTGTACAGTGATCTGTCAGACACATTAAAAAGCCACAAAACGGTATTGTTTAAATTTCTTAAAAAAATGACCAAATTTGAAAGGTGAGACTTTGTTTCATATCAAAAGTAACCTGGTCTGTCCTGTCTGTCAGTGCGTTGTCGGTGTCCTCTCTGCTCCGCGATGTAGTTTTCTCTGCGTGAGAACATGGTGTGGCGTGAGAGCGGCGTGGCTTGTTGGACATAGCAACAGTAACTAAAGGGAGCGGGTAACATAGTTTTGTCAAAATTGCAAGAATGACTTGTGATAATATTGCTAGTGCCAGTAAGAATGGGTTTAAAAATGACAAACTAGTAATGTTTTTCCACGGATGCCATTGTTTTTCAGGAATATTGTTTTGTGAATTTATGAAGTTTCCGTCAAGTTGGAAGTAGCCTACTATGATTTCCTGCTTTGCAATTAAAAAGTAGCATGAAATGTTGCATGTAGCATGAAATAAAAATGCTGGGCAGGGCAAATAGACAATTGAAATCAGTTAGAACTTTTTTTTTTAATTTAGTGTAGTCTATTAATTGAGTCCATGAGAGAGGGTGCATCCCATAAAAATTCTCCAAAATAAGGCCAAATGAAGTGATTCTACCATTTTTTTTATTTTATTTTTTTAACTTCTCCAACGGTTTCAGCATCTCTGCAGTGTTTGGGTCCCAGAGCGACCTGTCCACAACTAAGTAATTGAAAAAAAATGTACACATTAGAGAAACCGTTTTGATTCCTGGGCTGCTTTTACTTTTCCCATGGGATGGGAAGGAGTCAGAGAGTGATGGAGGGAAAGATGGGCAGTGAAGAGATAAAAGGATCAGGCTTGAGTTAATGGATGGGTCCGGCTCAGCGAGACATCTGCACCCTGATGCATGTCCGTTTGGATTAGCCCAGATTAACGCTTCCCAATCTACTGTTGACCTTGCTTGGGTTAGCGATCACGCTAATCTGTCCACAGCTTCTGGGATGTGTGGCGATGCGGTGTGATGAGCCTGGAGCTGGGCTGGTAGGATCTCAGGATACGTTTGCCACAGACAGTTTAAACTGATGAAAGGGAACGTTGTTCTCCATCAGGAGACCAACCATGTGGCAGTGATGCTTTCATATGCAACAATGACCTATTTTCTGCATTTCATCAATGAAACGTCCTGGTCTTGTGTGTGTGTGTGTGTTCAAGCATGTTTGGCTTGAGGTTCACAACATAGTAATTGAGGAACTGCACAACGGTGGCTTTTCAATCACATTTTAAATTGGGAAAATGGTGATTTCATGAGCCATTTCACTCTTCATGAATTAGGTTAAAGGAATAGTTCGCTAAAAATGAAAAGCATTCTTGTCATTAGGCCTGTCACGATAACAAATTTTTCTGGACGATAAATTGTCCAAGAAATTATTGCGATAAACGATAATATTGTCGTTCCGAGACCATTTACATCTAAAATAATGATAATGGCATGATAATGGCATAATAATGCAGGTACACCTTTTCGAAGATCAATAAACTTTTGTCTAAAGACTATTTAACACTGAAAATGGAAAACCATTTTAAATATCCACAATAAATGAACAAAACAACCAAAAACAATAAAAGCAATCAATGGACTCTGTCTCTGTTAGCAAATAATGCACTTGGATAAATACCAAAAACAATAAATAAAATGGATGAAAACAAAACCCGACCCTACCCTATAATAAATTATTTGTTAATAAAGCATTAACACACAAACCACTGTTAATTTAACATAAAAGCAAGCAGCTACTGCGTGCATGGTTTGGCATGACTGAATGCGCGCAAAGTGCGCTTCCTTAATAATTTCTAAAAAGCTGACAGTTCATCGCGATCTCACACATCTGTTATTGCATTAAAGCTTACTGCACAATGAATCTTTCATAATATCCACACTTTGTTGGTTATAATTAGAGGATTTGCCAGCATACAGAATTCAGCACTGAACAAAAAGTCTGTTTTGAGCGGTGAGGGGAGTCTATCTTAAATGCTTGTGATTGGCCATTGCGTTCAAGAAATCAACACGTATCTCTGTGATTGCCTACATTGCTCAACGCTGCAAACATGTCATAAATAGAAACTCTGGCCTGTAAATCGTTTTTATTTTGTTTTAGTTTTTCTTGTTGCTTTTCTGCAACAGATGAATACAAATATATTAGTTTTTATATGTTTTATTCATAGATATTTCTAGTTTGCGGGAGTCTCGCGAATCGTTTTATTCTCCCGCAACTCGCACACACAGAGTGAGTGCATTACCGCTCGCGCTCGGCCATCAAGTCTAGTGTCACGCCGCACTCTATTGCGAGTGCACGTCTCTAGATCAAGGGCCCGGCCCGAGGATAGTGTCGGGAAATATTGGCCCGCGGGACGGGTCGGGTCGGGTCAAATTCGGGCTGAGAATCTAAGCTCTAGTTCAAGCTAAGGAACCGAGAGTTGTCATCCAGTCTCTTTGAGAGAGGGAGAGAGGGAGAGAGAGAGAGGAAACAAACAAGCATGCAAATGGAAATTATTGCGGCCGGAAAAATTATCGAGCTCATTTTTTTTATCGTGTGATTAATTGATTTATTGACTATCGCGACAGGCCTACTTGTCATTCCAATTGTACTTTATGCTCTTATTCTGGCAATATTTGATCGAATTAGTTCAAATGTGGATAAGCTATGACAGGTAAGCATGTCTGCTGTGAGGTCGCTAGGGCTGATGCTAGCTTTTAATGTTTTGAACATTATGACATCAAATTTGGCATATTGCATTGCCATGCCATTTTTTTTATCTTTATGTTGCACAGATTTCAAAGATTCAGCTGAGGGGAAGAAATTACTAACTTTAAGGCATCAATAACTCATTTACTCACCCTAATGTACCAGTAATTTAAAAATGATATTCATTTGTTTCTTCTGCAGTACAAAAAAGAAGATATTATGAAGAGTATTGGGGTCCAGATGACACTGAACCCAGTTGACGTTCTCTAAATGGGACATTCTTTAAAATATCCTCTTGCGTTCCTCAGAAAACGGTTCCGTACAACATAAGGGAGAGTACATGATGATCGATGTTTAATTTAGGGATGAATTATTCCAGTAAATTCCATTCTGTTCTTCACTATCATCAGTATTCAGAAGACTTAAGGAAAATTGTTACGTTGATGGATGTGGTTATTGGTGCTGTATTGAGGAGAATTTCGTAAAATACTTTTATAATTTATCCCTATAGTGCTACAAATAAAAAATAACAGCATACAAACTTAGAACGACATGAGGTTGAGTAAATGAAAACTGATTTTTCATATTTGGGTGAACTATTCCTTTAACTCTTGGTGATAAAATCACTTTCCCAATGAATATCTGGCTTGTCTCCATTTTCCTTCATGCCAAACGACGGGTGAGATTTGGCGTCTTTCCTCGCTTGATTGGATGAAGTCGGAAGCCCATTAGAAGGATCTCTAGGGTATATTTTGACACTTTCTCTTATTTACTACTACACTGTAGCATTTAAGAAGTCATTAAAAATTGTTCACTTCAAATGTGCAGTAAATTTATGTTATACTGTCATAATCACTTTCACATTTCAGTTGCTCACACTTAGAGGTTAGGGGTTTGTTGACATCCCTAATATTAAGTATTAAAGAGATACTCCACTTTTTTTGGAAATAGGCTCATTTTACAACTCCCCCAGAGTTAAACTGTTGAGTTTTACCGTTTTTGAATCCATTCAGCCGATCTCCGGTTCTGGCGGTACCACTTTTAGCTTAGCTTATCATACATCACTGAAGTGGACAAGACCATTAGCATTTCTCAAAAAAAAATGACCAAAGTGTTTTGATAGTTTTCCTATTTAAACCTTGACTCTTCTGTAGTTATATCGTGCACTAAGACCGACGGAAAATGTAAAGTTGTGATTTTCTAGGCTGATATGTCTATGAACTATACTCTCATTCCTGCGTAATGATCAAGAAACTTTACTGCCGTACCATGAGTGCAGCAGGCGTAATGATATGACGCAGCGCCTGAAAATAGTCCCCAGCTCGGTAACTTCCAACGTGACCGGGACTAAGTGCCTGCGGCTGCTGCACTCATGGTACGGCAGTAAAGTTTCTTGATTATTACGCAGGAATGAGAGTATAGTTCCTAGCCATATCAGCCTAGAAAATCACAACTTTACATTTTCCGTCGGTCTTAGTGCACGATGTAACTACAGAAGAGTCAAGGTTTAAATAGGAAAAATATCGAAACACTTTGGTCATTTTTTTGGAGAAATGCTAATGGTCTTGTCCACTTCAATGATGTATGCTAAGCTAAGCTAAAAGTGGTCCCGCCAGAACCGGAGATCGGCTGAATGGATTAAAAAACGGTAAAACTCAACAGTTTAACTCTGGGGGAGTTGTAAAATGAGCCTATTTCCAAAAAAAGTGGAGCATCCCTTTAAACTTTAGCCTGAATGACCTAGCAACCATCCAGAAAAACCTAGCAACCGCACTGCAACACCCTGGCAACCATCGACAACATTAGCAACGTAGTGGTACGTTTACTTAAGAAAATTAAACTCCTCTTTCACGCCCAGATTATTTTATGCCAATACATTTTCAGTGCTACTAATGAGAAGAGAGAAAGTGTGTCTGATGCCACTACCATTATCACATGACTGAATTAGCACTATCCTGAGGGAGTGTAGCTGTCTGTGCTTTGCCCGGAGGAGGGATGAAGGAAGGAAAGTCATCCTGGGAGTCTCAGCTGTTCTCCAGGGCCTCTTCCTCTCACCATCACTGGGTGATCTGCCACTCTTCTCTAGAGCCAAGCTGGCCACGCTGTGTTACGCTTACCCCTGTTGATCGCGCTCTCGAGTGAAACGCGCTCTGGAGTGTTTCGTGCTTTACACCGAAATGCAGTTGGGTGGGTGCGAGAAATTTCTGTGAAATGGTTTTAGCAAGGTTTAGCCTACTTTCTTGTGTTGATGTATTTCCTATTGAAACAGGAAACTGGGCTGGAATATATCAAAGTGCTGCTTGTTTGGATAGACGGTAGCCTTAAATTTACACCTCAGCTAGTCGGGGGAGCAACATACTTATTCTGTAAGCATTCGATTGGTTAGAAATTTGGATACGCCCAAGAGTGCTGGTTGAGTCATCAATATTTTTTTATCCTGTTTCCTGGAAGATAAAGACAACTTTTTATAAGCAAATTTCTGTTAACCCTCTGGGGTCGGCAATCACGCCGGCGTGATCTGCTCACTTTTTTTCTTATCAGTGCAAAACAAACTCAAAATACTTTGTTGATTTTGATCTTACATATAAGTGTTACACATCATTCAATACTGTTAAATGTCTTCTTTTTTGTGTACACTCTTATTAACATCAAAACCTTGTGTTTTTGTAAAATAAATAAAATAAACAGGGTGCGCTTTCAGCTCACACCGTCTCCGCAAAAATCTTTCTGAAACGCGTCAGAAAAATGAACTGTAACTCAATAAATACTTGTCACAGAGACACGAAAGATTTCTCTTTATGAAGCTGACATTCTCTTCTTTTAAATGAAGTAATTTATATAAAAAAGCAACTATTCTCAGTTGATGTAATCTGTATGAAAAGAGAGAGATGTCGGTCTTTTTCCTTTCACCTAATTATAGCGTATGACGTGTTAATGTTACCACGCCCACTGAGAGCGCGCGCTATTCAAACGTTAATGTTGAGGCAAGCCATGAAAACGCCCACATCAGAACGCGCTAACCTTTATCTCGTCTTGCTGCGCAGTAGGCATGTGCCGGTATCAAATTTTCGTGCTGCGATTAATTGAATGAGCTTTTATCACGGTATACGGTATTATCACGATATTTTAATTGCTCAAGAGAAACAGATGGATTGCGGGTATCTAAAAAAACAACTTGCATCACAATGTGTAATTGTGATTTTCAAAACATGGTAACTAAACAGAATTTTATTAAGTTTAGTGACAACGTGTTACAATGTTTACATGGTACAATGACTGGTAGGTTACTGTTTGTATTCAAATAAATTCTTGTATTTGATTTTAATCTTAATTCAATGTTGACTCATTTGGATAAATATTAGGTAGGCTACAGTCTGCATGTTAATTTTTCTCAAGAAAAAAATATATCTCACATAATGCTGTAAACAGAGAGAAATTAAATATAATGCGGTTTTCGTTATAATAACAATTATGTAATGACAAGTAAACATATAATTAATATGTAATAAAGTGCACATATTTAGCAAAATGACAATTTTTTTTTCTAGTCAACTAAAGTGCTGATCATTAAATGGCTTTCCTGAGGTAAATGTAACGTTCTGTGACATAACTGTTCTCCTGCAGTTTTATTGACCTCTTTCCGTGAAAAACACTGATTGATCGACGTTTTGTATGAGGCATAAACCTTAAGGTAAGTTGTACTGTATCTTTAATAAAAAGTAACAGATGATCGGTTTACTTGAACTGAGGCGCAGCGATCTGTCACAATGGACAGAACATATCAAAAGTGTCCTGCTCTGTCTAGTCTGTCGGTGTCAGTGTCCTCTTTGCTCCGTGATTTTTCTCTGCGTGAGAGCGTGTGAAAAGTGTCAATTCCGTAAAGCGGCTTTCAGACAGAACGCGATTTGCTATTTTGCAAATAAAAAGTTGAACTATTTTTAACTTTGACCCCGGCGTGCTTTGGTCGACGCAGCAACAAAACGTCCCCGCGAGTATTCTGCGTCCTGTCTGAAAGGCGCTTGAGTCTCAAGTTGAATGCGTGAGAGTTGGCAGCCCTGCGGGGGGTAAATCGTCGGCAGCGTTCCTCCTTCCGCCATGCTTCTACTCCATGTGATGATTGTTTACATTAGACTAGAGTGCGCTCTGCGCCGCGTGCACACAGTGCTTATACATGTGGGGATTGTTTACATCAGAGTGCGCACGTGTTTTGCGGAGCATATACGCAGTGTTTAAGCGGTTGATAGAAAATTAGCTAATGCGTGTTCTAAAAGTCTAAATTCAAATCTATTATTTTTCACGGTATTTTGAAGTGGCCGCGATAACAATATCGTGCATATTCATTACCGCGATTTATCGCATTACCGAATACCGGCACATGTCTACTGCGCAGTGAGGAATAATTCCTGGAAAAGTTAACTCAGTTACCTGTTTCATTCGAAGAGCACGGATTCAGCTGATGTAGTAAGTCATTTATTCTTAAGTGCTTTGTTCTAATCTGTAAACTGCACAAAGACTGTTTAAATTTTAAATGCGTGTCTGTGTGCGAATGAATGGACGAATTCACAGATGCGCGCGCGCTGTGCGTTCATTCACTCTCGCTCCTACATTAGTAAGACTACTGAGATTTGTTCTAATCGCAATATAGAATAGTATCTGTAAAACCAAAAAGACTGTTTAAATATGAATCGGGTGTCTGGGTGTGTGAACAAACGAGCGCACAGATGCATAGCCTACTGTTACAGACGAAATAGATTAGAAAGTTTTTACTATAAAATAGACATCAAATAAGCTTTAGTTAGACAGTTTCTGCTCATATGTTAAATATATAGTAGCCTATGTTTTGTAAAAAATAAACTAATCAACTGTTATCCAATGCAAGCTTATAATAGCCTACTTTATATGGAAAAAAAAATATTTTCAAGATGTTTCCAACTCTAACTTTGAACCAATTCTATACAATGACCCATATAACCTATTTGACCAGGATTTGTTTCCAGGTATGACTAAAAATGGGTTTTTGACTTTCATTTATATTTTGATTATATGAAGAGTTCAGATGCAAAAGCCTCTAGTGCCATTTGAAATTTTCTTCTAGAATGATAATTTTTATCAAGCTTGTCATTTAAGTGAAATTACTGAACTTAAATATACAATTATTAGGTAATCTTCATTGCCATTTAAGTGAAATTACTGAACTTAAATATACAAGCTTGATAAAAAATATTATTCTATAAGAAAATTTCAAATGGCACTTAGAGGCTTTTGCATCTGAACTCTTCATATATATATATATATATATATATATATATATAAATATAAATATAAATGTATGTATGTTGTCCTTTCAATTTTTGCTTGTGTGACACCTGAATGAAAGGCTCATTATGCGGGTCAGGTGAGAATCACCTAATTATTCATGATGGGGCTTGGACTGTTCAAGCCCATTCGCATATTGCCTTGGCAAAAAAAAAAAAGTTTTTCACAATAAAACCCAATTCACAGTTTTATGTGAATGATTAGGCAGGATGTTTTTCAGATCATTTTGAAGGAAAAACACTAGGCAACAACATCCATTAGTCAAAAGTCTTGTGGACACATATTTATTATGTTTTGTAGCCTTATTTCAGAAACTTTCACTTTTAGTGTTTTCAATAACCACGCATAAGCAATATTCTCTCAAATATACATAGCCATGTTTGTGTTACATATAGTGTAATTTCACCTGTGCCATTAATATGTTTATAAGCGACTGAAAAAAAACACAAATGTCACAGCATGTCAGAACATCTCAAGAACTCCAAAAACACCTCAGACCCCAGGGGGTTAAAAGGTTTTATTTAGATTTTTTGGACTTTTAGGAGTACACTTGATCTCCAGCAATAGATTTACTGAAGTTGATGTGTCAAATAGGTTTGCAGAAGGGATTTCTTTGAACCATTTGATAAATAAATAATAATACTTATTTCCAAAATTCTGTTTAAATTCAATATTCATTTGTCTGTATTAAAGTGTTTTCCCCACACGGTGCATTCCCACTTTTCCACAGCTTTAAAGGGATAGTTCACACAAAAATGTAAATTGTCATTAATTACTCACCCTCGACGTTCCAAACCCGTAAGACCTTTGTTCATTTTCGTAACACAAATGGAGATATCTTTAATGAAATCCAAGAGCTTTCTGACACCCCCATAGACAGCAATACAACGGCCACTTTCAAGGCCCAGAAAGGTAGTCAAGACATCGTTAAAATAGTCCATGTGTCTCCAGTGGTTCAACCTTAATGTTATGAAGTGATGGGAATACGTTTGTGCGTTTGTGGTTTTTGCACAAAAAATATTCTCGTAAAAGTATTCCCATAACTTTAAGGTTGAACCACTGTAGTCACATGAACTATTTTAACGATGTCTTGACTACCTTTCTGGGCCTTGAAAGTGGCCGTTGTATTGCTGTCTATGGGGGTGTCAGAAAGCTCTTGGATTTCATTAAAGATATCTCCATTTGTGTTACGAAAATGAACAAAGGTCTTACGGGTTTGGAACGTCTAGGGTGAGTAATTAATGACAGAATTTTCATTTTTGGGTGAACCATCCCTTTAAGGCTCCGATAAACTTCAAGCGGAATCAAAGACCGAACTGGTGTGACGTAATTTCAAACAAAATCAGGTCAAAATTATGTTTGTTATGAGTTTGTTTCGGGAGTTCAAAACAGCTTGCCGAAGTGAACTTTCTGAAAATCTTTTCTATAATTGTGATGTGACTACTGGAGTGGTGAATTTTAAAGCTAGTTCAAACATATCCACATTCCTGTGATCAGATGCTTTATTCACTGCTGTTTTCTCACCGCTGTTCCTTATTTATTTTTTGCTATTGAGAAGAAAAGCCACAGTGTTGGTTTGGGTGGTGTCGGGATGTTTTTTAACAGTATAACGCTGCTCAGGTATTTCTAAATTTTTACCCCCAAGAGAAGAAAAAAAAAGTACTTCTCTGTAAGTATATCGGGGCTTTTATACACTCCCATTTCAAGAACCTTTTTTGCAAATCTAAGGTGTAAATCATCAGTGCTAAAAATGGGAGTTTCATGACACTTTAACGGTGACAAAATTATGCAGGTTAATATTTTAATCAGTTGAGAGCTCTAGTAAATACAAATAAATTGTATTCAATGGTACAGTAACATAACATTTTTAATCTCCATATTTCTAATTCATTTCCTATTGTCTAGGAGTTGAAAAATGAAATCTGTGATAATCCTTCATGATACAATCCTACAGCTCATCTAGGCTCTTCTGTCCCGCAATGTTTTTAAATCCGGGTACAGGTTGTCTTTTTCATTACAGAGCAGATTTAAGTGTTCATTGGCCCGTGCCACAGTTAATGGTGTAATATGCAGATCTAGCACGTCTACTTAATACAGAAAAAGAGACGTTTATGGGTGGTGCTCACTTTGTGAGCCACAGTCTCAGTACAGTACCCTAAATTACCCCCACGACACCACCGGTCTGCACCCTGGTGTGACGGCACACACCCTCACCCCTCCGGCCGGCTGCAAAGAAGTATTTTTATCCCAGCATTCCTCGCCACAGGAGGAGGACGAGTATCTGGTTCTTCGGAGGCTTGGGTTTCTCAACAGCTATGAGAAGCCACTGATAAAGACTTGTCTTGTGGGCTTTTATTGTCTCCTGTCTTTCATTGTGTATCTAACTGTGACTCATTCATTTATTCTGGGCATCTCTTCTCTCCGTATCTCCATCTCTTTCTTTTTATTTCCTGTGACGACCTGTTTCAGTCCTGCCCCAAATTACAGACAGTTGATTACTATTGACTAGATTTTTGCCTTACATTACATGCATTCTTAGATGGTTTTATTTTAGTGGCTGTGGCTTTAATTAGTGTGCTGATCAAGGAATTCTTTAACAAGTAACATTCCAATTCATCAGACAGGGATAAACAAGTCACTAATAGAGAACATTACAATACTTTAACATCTAGGCTACAATCATTATTTTTTTTGATACTTTAAAATTGTAAAAAAAAAAAAAAAAAAAAAGATGGCCATATTGTACTTTTTTGAGGGATGCATGTATTTTTTTTTTAGTTTTTTTGAAAGATGTGCATCTAGTTTAAAACTATCGTAAAAATGCATTTGAGACCACAGGGGATGTTTACACGACACCGCATTCAAACAAAAACGTATAACTTTTTATGCGTTTAGGCCATTTATTTACACGAAAAACAGCATTTTGTGTGCCTGAAAACGCAAAATTTTCTTCCGTGTAAACAAAAGCGAATCTCTTTTGTCGTTTTCACGGATCCGTGAATTTGAATTTGACAATTTGTCTGTACGTGGAAAACTCAAAGGAAAAACTTCGTGTAAACGTACCCTTAGACAAAAATAATGAATAAAAAAAACAACATTATGAACATTAAAAGCATTGATAAGGTGAATAAAATCGATTATATCGTTACAATGGCACCTGTCAAGGGGTGGGATATTTTAAGCAGCAGGTGAACAGTCAGTTCTTGAATTTCATGTGTCGGAAACAGGGAAAAATGGGCAAGTGAATAGATCTGAGTGACTTTGAAATGGGCCAAATAGTGATGGCTAGGCGAGTGGGTCAGAGCTTCTCTGAAGCGACAGGTCTTTTGGGGGGTTCCCGGTCTGCAGTGGTTGGTCCTTACCAAAGTGGTGCAAGGAAGAACAATCTCCGTCAGGGTCATGAGCGCCCAAGGCTCATTGATGCACGTGGGAAGCGAAGGTTAAACCTTCGTGGTCTTGGACACACAGAAGAGGGCTGTCGCTCAAACTGCTGGAAAAACGTAATGCTGCCCATGAAAGAAAGGTGTCAGAACACACCGTGCATCTGTGTTTGCTGGGTATCTGTCTGTGTAGCTGGAAACTGGACAGACTGCTCATGATGTCCACCGTCTACAATTGGGGCATGAGTGTCAGACTTGGACCATGGAGCAATGAAAGAAGATTGCCTGGTCTGATAAATCACTTTTCCTATTAGATCAGATAGATGACCAGGCTCTGCATGTGCGTCTATGATTGGCCATTGTGTTCACACGCTCAACATATATGTCTATGATTATCCATTGTTGACTCACTCAACATATGTCTCTGATTGGACATTATGTTCACGCGCTCAACATGTCTGTGATTGGCTACAATGATCAACACTGACATCTTTGACGCTCTTCATCGAGACACGGATGCAAACGGGAGCGTTTAATATATCCCTAATATATCCACTGATAGACGCCTGCTTTCAAACGCTCCCGTGTGTAAGCGCCCAAAGAGCGTAAAAGACAACGTTTTTGAAGTGTTGATCATTGTGGCCAATGTTGAGCGCCTCAACACAATGGCCAGTCACAGACATATATGTTGAGCGCCTAAACACAAAAGCCAATCAGAGACGCATATGTTGAGCACGTGGACAAGGGCCAATCAGAGACCTGTATGAGCACGTGAACCAGAGGTGTTTAAGAATCCGTTCAACAGCAATCACATTTTTAAAATTTCAGTACCGACTTGGTACAAAATGACAACTCTAGTACAATTTAAATAATATTGTTGGAAATGTAATGAAGAATTTTTAAACTCCATTCAGTCAAAATTCAAACATTGTTTTCGTCCATTCCTTTTTTGCTATTTTGTTAGTGGTGAAAGTTTCCTGCGCACAGTATCGCACACACTCTAGTAGTGGATCTGTTGTGTTGAAGGCATGTCAGCTGTTGTGCCAGTATTGACTCAGGTGAGATCAGATCTAAACCTAAGAGGCATTAGCGAGAGCATAGACCGAGATGCAGTGATATAGATTGAAGCGTGAGAGTGAGATGGAGATGTGGTGATGAGCCGAGTGGCTTCCTGACAGCAATGACTGGCTACTGATCTCAGTCATCAGTATTGATATCCCTTCTGACTGACTGACTGAGGAGTCATCTCTCTCTCTCTCTCTGTCTCTCTCTAGTGTTATTGCTCCTCTCTCCTCCTCCGCCTTCCCACATCAGCTTCTGGTCAAAGTTCAGAAGCGGTCAGCATCCCAGCCGTATGCTGGGGTAATATCTGCCAAATGGAAATCGAATGAGAGCCAAGACCGATTAATATCTCTTTCCTCGGCCCATTCCTGAAACTAGCCGACATATTGTAGCGGTGTGCAGGTGTTTTATGACAGGGGAACTCTTTTTAGGTGACAAATACAAGTAATGTAATATTTTCATCGGCACCCTTTCCAGAATAAACAGGCTGTTTGAATTACATTTCTGTCTTCGTTTAAAAAATCTTTAATGGAGCTTAAAAGGATTTTGAAAAATCTCTCAATGGGTCCATTCATGATCTTTTATGATACTTGAACCGTTCTTTTTCATCTGTTTTGGAGCTCAACAGTGTCTGTCCCCGTTCACTTTCACTCTGTGACAGAGAAACATTTTTTTTTTTAATGTCTCTAAAAATTGTCGTGTGGTGTAGCCTAACTATCAAGGGAAAGGGTAAAATATTTGTATGCATATGTACACTATTATTTTCAGGTAAGTTTTTATTTTTTTATTTTATTTTTCAGACTAAACATATTCAGTTTTTGTTATTAATTCACAAGTCTACGGGAGTAATTCCACATGATATTTTACATCTAATCTTTGACATTTTTTTCCTGTGTTTCTGCATAATGGTTTGATTTGGGAGAGAAGTTTGTCAAATATGAATTAAGCAGTGAAGCTTTTAATCACATTTTTTTTTATTTTTAAAAATAATTGTATTCTTTTAGTGAAACTTTTTATATGAAAGCATGACAGTTGTATTACCTTACTAGTCAAAAAACAAACAAATCATAAATTTCTGAATTAGAAACATTCTGTTTATCAGATTGTGTTTTTCAATAATATTATGAAATGCATTTTATTGCATTATTACCCAGGCGACTAAATGAGCGTCATTTCATCAACCCTAATATAGAATTTCCAATTATTTGGAGAAATGTTATTATGGTTGTTCATTTGCATTTGTAGCAAATGCGTGCCAGTACACACTTTAAGACTGATTCTACAGGGAAATATTATGACAGGCAGCAGAACGTGTGTGTGTGTGTGCGTGTGCGCATCTCCTTAGGCCAGTGCTGTGCCATCACTAAACTGTCCTCCCCCAGATGCTATTTATAGTAAGAGTCTACCTCAGAGACATCTGCAAAGAAGAAATGCATCTATAATTAAACTGAGCTTCTCTCTCACGCTCTTACACACACTGTCCTTCACTTCCCCTCCTTTATCCTTTTATCTCGCTATTTATATTGCTTTTACTTTTCTTCAAATAGTATTTATGTTCCCTTACCTCAGACCCGTGTTATTCTCTGTCCATGCCCCGCTGCATACACCTACAGATACCATAGTGTGTCCATGTTTGGATGGGACACTACTGTGGAGTTCTGGGCAGTTCACATGAGTTTCTTGAAGTACCTTTGAGTACATTTAAAATGCCACAGTATATAAATACGGTATTTAAACAGTACTATTGTTTATATTGATGATGCGTTTTATTTCTAATGCGCTTTTCTCCAACCCAAAGCGCTACACGGTATGGTAAACAAATATAAGATAATTAAACCATAATTAAAACCCAAAAAATCAAACAACGACATACAAGATAATACCAGACATCATACACTTCAAATTGATTGAATTTGAAACGCCATTGATACTATCACCACAGTACTCTTTTGGTAAGGGTTGTTAAGTTTGCCGCAGGGTTATTAAAGTTTGCTCAAATAAACGTTAATTTAAATATTACATTTGAAATATGAATGTTGTTAAATATTAAAATGATTAAATTCGATTTTGCTAGTTTCCAAAGAAACATTTCTCATTTTTTTGTTTAACTTGATGTTCTAAAATAACTAAAAGAAAATTGAAATAAAAATTAATAAATTTATTTATTAATTAAACGTATTTAAACAATTCATAAAAAAATGCACAAAAAAAATGCAACAAGGACAAATGTATTTTAAATTAATATCTTCCAGTAATACTAAAATAACACTGGTCTATCCTGCGTTTTTTTTTAAGTGTTTTATTTTTTTCTTCCATTTTCAACTCTTTCTTTTATGTAATTTTCAATGCTAGTCCACGTTGAATCTGAAAATCTAACACGCATCATTCATAAAGTTCTACAAATACTCTGCCTCTTTCATGTACATTTTATTAGAGATTTTTGCTATTTTAATAATGCTTTCAGCAACCAATACTGTTAGTGTTTAGCTCTAAATAAATTTGAACATGTTTAAATCCATTTAACAGGATTATGCAGATTTTCCCTAAAAATCAGCCCAGAAAACAGTCATGAGATTCTGTCAGGGCCTGTCTATATACTTTTTATATTGTCTTAAAGAAAAAATGTAGCATTAACATCTAGGTGAACATATTGATTTCTCTTGAGACTGTTTCAGTCTCTGTGCTGTAGACTGTGTCTCTCAGGCTGTAGTTTAGTCATTAATACCGTATGTTGTTCTCTGAACGTGCGAGAGATGGAGTCGCCATGTCCCTACAATTGTTGTGCTTAATTTGTCACAAATGGATTGGTGGCCAAAAAAGTTACATTTTCAGTAATTCAACAATCCATTTAGTTTCAATATCTGGGCAAATTTCACACACGCAAAAAAAATAATATATATATATATATATGACATTTTCTTTAATATCACTCCCAAGTTTTCGGTAGCCTATTTTAATGCAAAATAAAATAGGTTATTTGAAGTGTATTTATTTGTTGTAGTTCTTTCAAATTGGCTTTATGCACAGCTTCACTACTTCCTGAACTTCAGCCAGCCCTTTGTTTCCTGTCTGCCATTATTGGACAAACTGATTAATCCAGGTGTGCCTGGCCTCAGTAACAATAATCAGGCACACCTGGATTAATCAGTTTGTCCAATAATGGCAGACAGGAAACAGGGCTGGCTGAAGTTCAGGAAGTATGAAGCTGTGCATAAAGCCTATTGTACTGCTTCTACTTGTTTCTGCACATCATGATTCTCACTACATCTCATTAAAGGGTTAGTTCACCCAAAAATGAAAATTAAGTCATTAATTACTCACCCCCATGCTGTACCAACCCCGTAAGGCCTTCGTTCGTCTTCGGAACACAAATGAAGATATTTTTTATTAAATTTGAGAGGTGTATCACTCCTCCATAGGCTCCCTAAGGGAATGACATTTTACGGCCCAAAAAGTCAATAAAGAAAATGTTTAAATATCCCATGTGACAACAGTGGCTCAACTATAAGTTTATCAAGCGACGGGAATAGTTTTTGTGCGGAAATAAAACAAAAATAACTACTTTATTCGACTATTCCTTTTCTTCCTTGTAGGCCTGAAACGAGACTTCGAGAGATTTCCACGACGCATGCGCGAGAATTGCGATCTCCTTCAACTACTTCAGTTAAGTTCTCGCGCGTGCGCGTCGTGGAAATCTCTTGAAGTCTCGTTTCAGGCCTACAAGGAAGAAAAGGAATAGTCGAATAAAGTCGTTATTTTTGTTTGTTTTTTCGCACAAAAAGTATTCTTGTCGCTTGATAAACTTATAGTTGAGCCACTGTTGTGACATGAAATATTTAAACATTTTCTTCATTGACTTTCTGGGCCGTCAGGTTTCAATCCCTTAGGGAGCCTATGTAGGAGTGATCCAGCTGTCACATTTAATCAAAAATATCTTCATTTGTGTTCCGAAGACGGACGAAGGTCTTACGGGGTTGGTACAGCATGGGGGTGAGTGATTAATGACTTAATTTTCATTTTTGGGTGAACTAACCCTTTAAACTAATGCAAAAAGTCTGTATAATTAAAGTAATTTGTAGAATTGAGAATCAATTTCACGAGAGATCACTATTATCCCATGATTTTAATAGACAACTAAAAGAATAACATGCAATTTACTAGGTTCAAAAGGACAAACTGTTAATTGCTGCAGTCTGTCTAAAAATATTGGCTAAATTTGAATGAATTATTAAAAACAATGGTTTAAATTAATCATTCAGTGATTTACTCAAAGACTTTACTTGTTTCATAACTGAATGAATCAGTGTTTTTGAACGCATCTCTTAAAATGAATGATTCAATGAGAATTTGTAGGTGTGGGCGATATGAGCAAAAGTTCATATCACGATATTTTTCACTGTCCGGACGATATCCATATTATATCGCGATATGAGAAAAAAAAATTGGAACCACATTTTAGTACACCTTAGTTAAATAACAGGGAAAATATGTATTTTAACACTAGATAACTAGAAAAAGGTGAGGTATTTCATTGGACATAGACCTGAAATGTTTTTATTTTATTTTATTGTGCCATTTTTTTTCTCAAAAAGTGCAAACTTGCAACATGAGGTAGGCCTGAATGCACTTATGTCTTTCCACTTTTTGCTCGTTTTGTCATAATGAGAACCGGCAGCGAATGAAGACTTTATTGATTTTTGAGTGAGAGCCGTCTTCGGGTGTGCTCTGTGTTCGGGAATATCTGTTGTCATAGTTTAGCTTTAGCAGAGCGAGCAGAACACTTCCTGTGTAGACCAAAGCGAGACGTTTAATTTAAGTTTAATGTTTCCACAGATTACAGTTAACTCTTGTGCAGACATCTTAATAATAAAAATAAAATAATGGTTTGAGATTGAACAAAGCACCAAATAAATAGAACTTAAAAGTAGCTGTACAAGAAAAAACAATGACAATTTTCATACAAACTAATTCATTAGTGTAAGGAGACAGAATAAAGGCCTACAGTTTGTACAGTATAAAACCCATTACGTCTAAGGAGAGTCCCCACAAAGATAGACCAGTGTGTGTGTATGCGCGCGCTTATGTGTGTGTCGTGTGTATGTGCGCGCTTATGTGTGTGTCGTGTCCTCCTGTTATTCATAGCCTAACGTTACATTGCGGGGAAATGTCTCCACGTGGATAATATTATTAGCAGTAAATGTTTTGTAAAAACAAAGATAATAATAGCAGCTTTCAGTCTTTCAACCTTCATGAAAACATGACATCTCAAACATACAGTAGCCTAGAACTTTAACGTTTTTTTGTGCTTGACGAACTTGTTTTGGTGTTGCACCCGCGTCTCGGAAATGAAACGGCACTCTAAAAATGCTGCGCTCAAGTTAAGTCAAACTTGCGTCTCATTACCTTGTTATTTCCCAATCCACCGCAAAAGATGCATCCTTTATAAACAGCCGCTTAGGACTAGCGATGTGTTCTACGTTACGGTCCTTCATTGAACGCGTCACAGGAGCCTCAGCAACTTCACGCGTATGAAGCGCCAAATCAGCCATTTCCTTAAACAGCGTATTCGATTCTGTATCGTCATTTAGTGTTAACAGTTGTAAAGAGTACCAAATTGAACAAAACAATATAACTGCAAAATTTTAATTTATGAATACGGTATCCTCGGTATCGCAAAATCCATATAATGGCACAACATAATACCGGTATTCACGTTCATACCGGTATAGCGCCCACTAGAGGAAGGATACCCGACCCGAGCCCGACGGGACCCATCGGTACCCGACGGGCCGGGCCGGATTCGGACAGATATTTAGACACAGGGCCGCATTAAGAGCTCACTGGGCCCCGGGGCTATGAGTTACTGCAGGGCCCCCCCACCACTTTAGGTCACCAACTACAGAGAGAGAGAAAAAAACCCCACATTTTTCTAAACTAAAATTTCATAATTTTTGTGACCAATTTCAATATCACAAAAAAATAATACTAGCTTAAGAAAAGAATCTCAAGCTTACTGATGACAAGAGTCACAAATAACAATAGAACAAAGGCACATAAGAAATCGACCTACTTGAAAAACTTAAAGCACTGAATAATATGATATTGTATAATGTAATCAAATATACATAGTTTTCACTATAAATTCAACATTCATTCTTATTTATTTTACAAAAGTGATTCAGTCAAGGGCAGTAAATTACTTTCTTTCTTATGTTTGATTAACATTATTGACACAAATGGCGACAGCAGCTTTATTAGCAGCTTCTGTCACTTTAAGACCTCAAGGTCAGAACTCAAGTGCGCTGTGCAAAACGGTCTCAAGTTCACCATGGTCTCAAAACGAGCATTTACAGAATGAATTCTCTCCCGCTGCTTACTGTGCCTGAGAAGTTTATAATAATTTGTATCTAAACCACAATGCTTAAAAACGCGTTTAAATTATAAACTTTATTTATAATTAAATGTGCAGCAAAATTTACATATTCTCCCGAATATACTATCGCCAGCCCTTTAGTCGAATATAAAGTTTGATCAAACACAAAAAGCAATATCATACATCCATCGAGTTAATAATCAAACTTACCGAAAATTGGTTAATGTTTTGCTCATGTGTCCTCTGCTGTTTAGCTTTTAAAAAAAATCCTTTTTTGAGCCCCACTCGCACATGTTTTTTTTTAAAAGATGACATTTTTATCTTTGCTATCGAAGAAGAAGATAATGCTTGACAATTTTAAGAATAGTCTAGAATGAAGTGAAGAGTGTAGGCGATTGATTGCGTATATTAAGGCGCAGGCAGCCATCATCTGATAGGCCTACGTGCAGCAGCAGGTCTGTCGTTCACAAGTTAAATATAGATTAAATGTATTTGAATGGTATATCAAATTAAAACGTGACGTTTCAATTCACAATGCACTGCTGCCCACGGGGGTTTGATTGACAAGCGACCTGACCTGACCAGTCATAACGCCGAATACGCAATTTTGTCCGACAACAAAGCTGTCAGTAGATTAACGTCGGTGGACTTGAACTTGAAAAACAGTATTGTTTAAATTACTTAAATGACAATATTGAAAGTTGAGACTTTGTTTCATATCAACGGTAAGCTGCTCTGAACTCTCTTGTATATCGGCGCGTAGTCACTCAGTGTAAAGTTAGTCTTTGCCCCGCGATGCATTTTTCACTGCGCGAGTGAGAACATGATGTGCGTGACTCGTGAGAGCCGCCTGGCTTGTCACACAGTAACTAAAAAAGGCGGGTCTTTGCGAACGGTCACTATAATATTAATGATAATGATTACATGATAATGCTTGGAATATACGGCAAAGCGCCACTGAATAACAGGGCTAATTTGTGGGGGGCGTGGTAAGGCTTTGGCAATCAGATGGCTAGTAGTAGTCAATCTGCTCCACAGCCAATCACGGGCCCCCTCCTTGCTCGGGCCACGGGGCTTTAGCCCCGCCTAGCCCTATTGTTAATGCGGCCGTGTTTAGACATTATGTTCGGGTTCGGGTTGGGCTCGGTCACATCAGCGCGATATGGCTTTGAACATTTTAAATTTAAAACGGCTTATATTGGTAGCCAATGTGCCTGATGCTTTCACGTGATGCAAACGTTCGTTTTTGTGTTTAATATACATGTAAAATATTACCATAACATCTTTCTTCCTGTGTGCGGAACTTTGTTTATGTAGCCGTGACAACGAAACACGTGCATGAGCGCCTGCGTTAAGTGCGCTTGTTTCTCCGTGCGCGCTGATGCACTCATCCTGCTGACATTTCCGAATGTCTTCCTACAGTTGCTTAATAAAAGCAGGCTTTCCACACAAACGCACATGTGTCATTAGTATGAGAAAAAAAATAGAATTTTAACTGTCGGCCTCGGGTCGGGCTCGGACATAAATATCTTTATGCCTGTCGGGCTCGGGTCGGGTTCAGTTACTGCTCTGTCGGACGCGGGCCGGGCTCGGACAAAAAAATTCGCCCCGATCCGCACTCTAGCGCCCACCCCTAGTCGCCACCTACTGGGGTAACGATGTAACACAATTTTTTTTTTTTTTGAAGTTTCACGTTACTTTCAAAAGGTGATTTACACTCTTTTGATCGCTTCCATAGACATCAGTGTTTTTATCCGAACTATAATTTAGATTATCACAAAAGTACTGGAATAAAAGTTTAATGTAACAGAAATAATGATACTGTGTGGTTGAAAAGTTTGTGAAGCTGTTTCTTAACTATACATGACATTTAGGAATAAGATCGCGTGGGTGTTTGAATCGAGACCCTGATCTTTTTTAATATATACATATTTAGCAAATATTTGCACCAGTTGTTGAGCCAACGTCCGGTCCAGACATCCACTCCCGTCTATTGTTTTGAAGAAAGTTACAATGGCAGAATCCATAATTGTGCATAAATGTGTGTAAATGTTCTTCCCTTTGCTTTGAGGTGAAATATGACCTGACCATTTATTGGTGCCAATCACCCTGTACACCATCGGTTCCCAACAGGGGGGTCGCGGCCCACAAGGGGGCTCTGTGGGGGGGTCGCGTCTTTCTTCAATTCAAAATTTACAAAATGTATATAATAGGGCTGTCACTTAACGTTCGAAAATCGATTGCACAATCAATCGGACCAACCAACAAGAGTATCGAAAACGAAAATAGGGAATCGATTTTAACGTCCCTTTTTTTTAACCAAAAATGTTTTAGGTGGACAGATCAATACAGTGCACAGAACATGTAGGATGTTGGAAAATAACAATGTCTTTTCTGTTAACCAAATGCTTTTTAATGTTCGCTATTACTTCAATGCAAATGAACAAGCGGGCCGTTATTTGTTGCTTAGTGATGTGTGTGTTCAAGTAAGCCAGAAATGCGCAGATTCTGCACAATACGCTGTATTTAATATATCATGAGGACTCACGAGTTGCGTTTTTGCGCTAAATCCGCGCAGATTTGGCTTACACGAACTTCCACAGCAAAGAAAGTGAGAAGCCTAAACATAGAAACATGCCAGATCGGCTCGTGATTTGACAGCGTTTTTGTTCGTCAAAAGTTCATTTTTACCCGCATTTGGCGGGTCGGAGGGTGTTAATTTCAATCCCTGAATGTTGCGCTCCTGTTTGTCATTGTGCACGAAACTTCACTGCTGACTTGTGCGTCTCAAGCGCCCTCTTTACGCTCGTCCTAATGCCTGTTAGGTGTCCGTGGATTTGCCTATATTTGGTGATGAAAATGGAAACGTCTTTAGACATGGAAAATCGATTTTACAATCGATTCAATGAACACTTACGTCTCAAAAATCGAACAGGATTTTTTCACAAAAGTGACAGCCCTAGTATATAATGAGCGAGTTCATCATGAATCCATTTTTCAATCCGTGTTTTTGTCTTATCCTGAACCACTATGGTACACCTATAATAAGTGTTTACATTGGGACTATTTCACACTGGTTCGGATCGCTGCCGCTGCGGAGTAGCCCAGTACCTGCGTGACTCGTCATAGACGCACACAGAGAGAAGTAGTTCCGGCTACAATGTTCTTCCGAAAGACGCATTATTCTGTTAATAAACGCAAGTTTATTATCGCTCGCTATAGCGCCAAAAGCGTAAAAAATAAAGCCTCACAAATAACATGCAAGTATTGAGGCCCCAGACAGCAGTCATTTAGTAATAGCCTATATTCTTTCTTTTTTTTTTTTACCTACACAACAGTGTGAATATTTTGTTTTTGCATTTTCAAATAGGCCCAATTTATAGGCTTCTCCTAGACTTACGTTTTTAAATTACAAAGGGCCTACTGATGTTTTTATTGTATTTTCAATATTATAGGCTATTATTTGTGCATAAACATATCTGGTTATAGTAAACATACCAGTTGTTTGAAAAAAAAACATATTTTGTCATCCTTGCTGCAAGCTTACAAGAGCGATAATATCATTAAATGTGAAGGGGGGGCCCTAAAATATTTTCTTGGGAAAAAGGGGGTCTCAGACAAAAAAAAAGGTTGGGAACCACTGCTGTACACGATTCTCCCAGATTAGCCACCATTCATTATTTCCCCACTTCCACTTGTTGACAACGAGCAGATATGTTTGGCCTTTCTCTAAAGCGTTCAGCTGTTGCATTCCTCATTTTACAATTGCCCCTCCCCCATCCTCCCTTCTTTTCTGACATTAGTTACAATGCATGGGAGTGCAAACTGCCAGAACTAGTTTAATCCACACTGTTGTGCTACTAGTTTCAGACCCCCAAGCCATCATGCGAGCGTGTGAACGTCTGAACTTCTCAAACACACAGGCTCTTCCCTGCTTATTCCTCCGCTCTGGTTGGACGCTGGAGTAACTGACGCTTTGCTCTCTTTATGATTCAGAATGTTTGCGAATCCCCTCTTTTTACGACGTTTATCACGCGCTCATAAATAAAATGTGATGCTTTCCAGATGACGCGCTCTTAAATGTTCTGTGTTTGTGCTAACCACCGGTTGCTCCAAGTGGGCTTGTTCTGCTACGTTACATGGAAAGACTCATGGGAAGAAATTCCCAATAGTTCATAGGTTTGGGAAAGAAATTGTGAGCATTCTGCCGTGTTTGAAAGTGTCTTTCTTCTCTCTGCAGGTCTTATATTACTCTTTTATCTGGTCTTCTATGGCTTCCTGGCTGGGATGTTTAGTCTCACCATGTGGGTGATGCTACAGACGCTGGAGGATCACACTCCCAGATACAGGGACCGAGTGGCCAATCCAGGTAACAATCCCACAACATTAAGGTACTATTCTTTGTTAAAGGGGTCATATAATGCCATTTTTTAAGAAGCAAATATGATTCTTTAGGGTCTAAATTAAAAGTGTGTAATATACTTTAAGAATTCTCATTAGTATTGTAAGAAAACACTTATTTTACCTGGTCAAAAACAGCTCTGTTTTCAGCACGCCGTTTCAGTGCATATGCCTTTAAATGATAATGAGCTTTGCTCCCCCCCGCCTCTCTGTTCTGTGCGTACACCGTTTTAACTCAACAACACAATAACCATAACACTTTGTTCAGTATAAACATGGGATTATGAATTATATTGAGAATGTCATACATAGAAAGCATGCCGTAATGTATGCCGTGAGTTAGGGCTGTTTTCGACTAAGGATTTTCATAGTCGAATCTGATTCGTTAGATTTTGCCGTAGTCGACTGATAGTCTGACTTTTTTTTTCTTTTTCTTTTTTTCTTTTTTTTTAGATAGCAGCTAGATTTTTTTTTCCATTTCAAACAAAAGAGCTAAAAAAAATAAACGAAAAACATGGTATGTAACAAATACCTTTTATTCAAAGCCAGATGAACAAAACATATCACACATATATCAAACATATCAGAAAAGTTCACATAAAATAGGAACAAATTGGCTTCAAAAACAACAACGTGCCAAAACATGCCTTTATCTCTCACTTAAGAACCTATTTCTTGGCTTTTAATTCACAGTTCACACTCGGGAATCGGGATAAAATAAATAAATCAAATTAAACTTAGCGCAACAGCCTGGCACTAGTCCAAAATGTCATAAACATTTTTCAAAATACAATAAGCCTGCCTGAAAAAATAAAAACAATTACACAAAAACGAAAATTTTAAACATAGGCCTAATATAAGTCATAATCGAATGGGCTTCAGAAAGTGCACATGCAGCAAAAAAAAAAAAAAAAAGGAAAGGATGTCTTCCTTCCTGAGACGCTTCGCGCGCAGCCTTCAGCTTAAGTTCACTGTCCCAAAAGAAAAAGAAAAAAAATCACTTCTTCACATATGAAAAGTGTTCTACTGCACCTGTGGTTGTCTGATTCTTCTGAAGTTGTGTGCAAGGAAAACCAGCTTGTTCACGTTGGTCGGTAAAAGGGCGCTCCTTGATTTATTGGCAATGAAACCCGCCTTTGAAAAAATCCTCTCTGATGGCGTGGAAGTGGAGGGGATGCTGTGAAATCTCTTAGCAACTCTTGACAACTTTGGATATCTATCCTCGTTTTTCTTCCACCATTCCAGGGGGCCTCCGTTGCATTTAGTGAAATCCTTCAAATAGACCTTCATCTCGCTCGTCTCAACCTGTTCCTCCTCATCTTCATCACTGGCCAGCAGCATAGCCATTACAGCGTCCTGTTTTGGGGCAGTAGGCCCAGGATCCACCGTGTCACTTTCCTCCTGGAAAAACCTGTCAGTTAGACCTTCAGCTAGTTCTGCCACCACTGAATATGCCTCATCTCTTTGGTCATCAGAGAGAAAGGAGAGCTTCTTGAAGCGCGGGTCAAGCACCGCCGCACTGATGTAAACACTTATTTCCAGTCCTGGCCCTTTAAGCTCCCATCGCCTGTCCATCTCCTCGGACAGCGTAGTCTTGATGATCTTTGTGGTTCGACTGTCGTCCTCATGCACCACCAAATGTCTTTTTTTAATATTCATAAGCATGGGGACAGTGGCAGACAGGGATGCATTATTTTCTTGGGACAAAAGCTCTGTCAGAGTGATCATCGGTTTAAGAACAGCGACAATGTCCTCTGCTGTGCGCCACTGTGATGTGGATAGCTCCAGGTCACGATCAGACCGCTTGCTCACACTCTCATCTGTGAGCACGGCTGAAACTGTCCCCTTCTGTTCTATCAAGCGATCGAGCATCAAATAAACAGAGTTCCAACGGGTAACAACATCCTGCACCAGTTTATGCTGGGGCACATTCTGTTGTTTCTGTTGATCTTGTAGTGCTGTGGTGGCCTTTGCGCTTTTTTTAAAATGAGAAACCAAGCGCCTTGCTGCAGCAACGATGCGGCAAATGGGGTCCTGCTTCAGAGCGCTGTTTATGCAGAGTTGTAATGTGTGGCCCGCGCAGCGCACTCCTTTCATCTCTCCCCAGAGGGGCTGCTGGACCAACTGGTTGGTGCACGCAACCATGTTTGCTGCGTTATCATGAACCACAGAAACGATCTTGCTACTTGGAATGTCCCACTCACAAATGATCTCCGTCAGTTCTCGAGCAATGTGATCAGCTGTGTGACTGTCCTCCATTTTTTTTGTTTCTAAAACGAAACTCTCCAAATGCCAGTCTCCGGAGATGAAATGTGATGTGACTGTGAGATAAGCCTCCATCTGAAGTGAGGTCCAGATATCAGTTGTGAAACTGACAGCTTCACAGTTCTGTATAGCCATGTAAATGTCTGACCGTATCGATAGATATTTTGTGTGCACGACATCCATCACTGTAGCTCTTGTAGGGACGGTGTACCCTGGCTCAAGTGTGCGCAAGAGTTCTTTAAATCCCTCACCCTCAACAATGCGCACAGGCCTCATATCAAGTGCCACAAACTCCGCAATCTTTTCAGTAATTTCCTTTTTTCTCTTCTCTGAAAGTGGTGGTCTCAAATCAAATTTTTTTTGCGTTAATCTTGGGGCCGCCGCTGATGCAGACGTGCTGCCTGAGCTGTCGTCATGACACTGCGGGTGTAACTGTCAGAAAAATGATAATAATAAATTATGTCTGTATTGACAAAAGAGTGGTAGAACTGTTTGTTTGTTTTTTGTTTGTAAAGTTAACAAGCCTTACCCGTTTCAAATGATAAGCCATGTTGGTTGTCGTCGTGTGATATGAAAGAAGCTGCTGACACAACTTGCACTTAACTTTCTTTGGGTCATCTTTAACCTTCTCGAAATACTCCCACACTTTTGATGATTTTTTAGAAGCCATTTTGAGCCAATAAATCCGTAAATGCTAACAAATGTGGTCCGGACGTTACAAGCCTGTAGTGTGCTGCTGCTCATTGGTTGCATACCGCGCGCCTATTTTGAAATAACGAACTTGAGCGCGCAAAAGACGCGATATGTGAACAGGTCCTAACACTTCCCTACTATTCGACTATGAGGTTCATAGTCGAATCAGACCTCTCCGAATCGAATCGTCGAATCCTCGACTATTAGAAGTCAGCCCTACCGTGAGTGTAAACCTTAGACGCATTCATTGCGAAGCGTGCAGCCTGCTATTTGCAAAGATTAATATAAATATTAATATAAAGTTTATTAAAACGTTACACTCCCTTCAGTTCTTCTGGAGGTTCAGCAGGAACACTAATATCTGGTACCGATCCTTTTTTCATGAGCAGCTTCTTAGCAAAACCAGCTTTATACTGATTCTCGTTTATAAAGCAGTCTGGTGTGAGAAATGATTCGCGCAAACATGAAAGCATTGACGTTCCTCGTGGGGAATATTCCCTTCGAAAACAAACTCAGCCACTGCGTCTTCAGCGGTTCGGATTTAGGAACATTAAAATGACTGCTGTGTTCGTTATTACACCCAAGAACAGAACACCACAATCGCTTAGGCGCCATTCTGCTCATAGACAGTGCTCCAGCATATCAATAATGACCGCGCCGGTCCTCGCGGTCTATGATTGACAGCTCGCTCACGAGCGAGGGCGGGTCTGTGTTGAAACGCTGCTGTCAATCAACAATCGTGGGAGGGGCGTCCGATTTAGTGACGTCACAAAATCGAACGGCTCAATTTGAGGCAGGGGAAAACAAATAAGGAGATTAAAAAAAAAAAACACTGGATGGATTTTTATCATTTTATGATGGTTGTGTACAGGCACTGCCAACACACATTTCAGTACAATCAACTTGTAAAAGTGCATGTACCATTATATGACCCCTTTAAGCCCCTTTGGAAAAATATGTATTATGCAAAGCGGTACCAATCAATAGATATTGTAAACTTTTAACCGATTCTCTTTTTTATGAACCGATATTGATTCTTAAACCGCAGGAATCGATCTTTTTAGTCTATGCTGTTTTCAGTTGTATCTTGCCTCCCATCCAACAAACCGTAATAAGCTTTGTCATTTGTTACTTTTGATGTGTCCATTTTATATTGATATTCAAACGATAAATATCATTTTGCGCTCTTCAATGTGGCGTGACTCCTGTAGCACCTCAGTTCCAATGAAGCGCATGTGAACCGATCATGTCTTCCTCTTTACTACTAGTTACAGCATGAAATAAACATGAATGGACATTAGAAGGAATGCTGACAACTTTCCAAAATGCAACATGTCTCCTTGTAGTCAATCAATCAGTGTTTCAACCACAGAAAGATAAAAATAAATAAAACAGCGTGTCACGTAACATTGCGTTTACTTCAAAAAAACCTTTTTGCCTTCAAATTGCCATGTACTGTACCTGATATACCCAAAATAATCTATATCGAATCGAAATCGGAATTGGATCGCAAGCGTGTGATTCGAAATCGAATCGAGAAATTTGTGTCAATATCCAGCCCTACTGAACATCCTATATACTGCCGAAATAGAGGCAGGACTGTAGTTATGCTATTCTGAACATCGCCATACACAAAAAATGGCTTGTTTTTAAAAAATAATGCTGTGCAGTTTAATTAGAAGTATAAATGATATGTAACTTTTATAACCGGTTGGTTGTATTGGGGAATGTAGAGGGCTTCCAAATCAGTTCAATTGCGTAAAACCGTAGATGAAAAAGACACTAGACTTTATCTACTTAAGTATACACCTGCATTTGAATCTCTTAAAGCAAATTTGTGTATTATCACAGCAAGCCTCACATGTAAAACGGTTCATCACACCATATTTGATCATTTTGCAATGCATATCTCTGTGAAACCACTGTTTGTAAAAAAAAATAAAAAAAAAATAAAAAATTAATTACTTTTTTTGTGTGTGTGTGTATACACTATATACTGTACTAAGATATGGTCACACTTTATATGGTCACTTCCAATTCTCACTATGACTTTTGCCTCAAACTCCTAATTATATATATATATATATATATATATAAGACAGAGAGACAGACTGGACAAAAATGATGAAAATGCACAATTTGACATGCTTCATTGCTTTTATCACAAATAAAACAATTGACTGACTTTTTTTCATATTTGAATAAAGGGTGATGGTCAATTTTCCTAAGCTGGACATCAATTTTGGCCTCTCTCTCTCATCTTCTGATCTCATGATTATACTTGAAATATTTCAGAGTGGATTAATAACACATTCAAAGACTTTAAGACTTATTGATCTTCTCATGTGGTTACTGGTTCTGAAATTACTTGAGATTTATAAATCCTTCTATATACACAATTTTTGACATTGAGAGTAACGGAACAGACAGAATTTGCATTCGAGGTGCCATTTAGCTGGCGTGATTTATTCAGTGCTATTTTTACCATTACAGTCAGAACACACAAACCAGTCTCAGCAGTGTTACACATCATCCATTAGCCTCCCACACACTCTCACTCTCTCTCTCACACATACACACGGTCGTGCACTGTACAGCCCCCACACACTTGTGTACAGTGGTTGCGATGAGAGCGCTCCAAATCCATCCTCGCTCTCAATTATGAGCGTTGTTAAACCCGGCAAATGAGACACGCTCTCTCGCTCGCTATCATTCATCCTTCCCTAAGTGTCAATTTATTCCTCCCACTGATCTTTTTTTTTCTCCCCTCAGCCCCCCCCCCCCCCCCCCCCCACCCACCCCACCTTTCTCGAGATCTTTTAGTAACAGAATGTTCTCGGTACAGACACAGTTAGACATCATTTCAGACAAGTTGCAGTTAGTGTCTCCAATCATCAGTGCATTTAATGTTCCAAGCAAGATTTTGAGTGCTAATGATCACAAATGCGCATTGATTACGAATCGGAGGTGTTCTGATTAGGGATGTCAATTTTCACAAATTCCCATGATCGATCGTCGTTTAAATTGACGATCAATTAATCGATTAATCGTTAGCATTAATGGCAAACAGCATTACAGGGTCTGCAAATGATGCTCAAAAAGCTATGTTCCTCACCAAATTAATAATAATGGTTTTTAATCTAAATAAAGGGTTAGTAGGATTGTAAAATGTTTTGATGTGATTGATAAATTAAATTAATATATTTATAAAGACAAATACAATGTGTCACCAACGCCGCCTCAGATGCGTGCTTGTCAGAATGTGTGACTGTTTACGTGCTGGAACAACGCACTGAAAACGGCAACTAAACCCAATGAATTCACAACCATTTAATAAAATAGTGTTCTCATGTTATGTAATATGAAAGTCCCAAATTAACCATCGTTATTATTAGTCGTGCATTCTGCTTTAGCGGTGCGCGCTGAATGAATAACCGTTGAGCACTTTGTTAGCGTTTATTTAACTCAAAGAAACGCATCCTATTTGATATTAATCAGATATATACAAAATAAACATAATCTTACAAAATTATATCTGCACAAAATGACGTGAATGCACAAGTGAACTTAAACTAAGTTACGTGCCATTCAGAATGACTCATGTTGTGGTGGACGCACTCTTCCTTGAACAACGAGACATGGCATCTAAACCCAAATAATTCACAATGTTTTATTACAATATTGTTATCTTTATAATCTTGTGTAATATGACAGTCACAATAGTCATTATTAGTCGTGCATTGTCGTTTGAGCTGAGCGCGCTAAAGATCACGTCAATTCTTAACCAAATGCATCCAATATGAGATAAATCAGATATAGATAGGCATACACAAAATAAACTATTACAACTTACATTTGCACAAAACAAAAGGCTGCGAATGCACACGCAAACTTATAGTCATGATGAAGGTGTAAAATAGTCCCAAACAACTCCGGTGTGTGTCATTCAGTGGGACTCAACACTTCACCACACCGGCGCGCTCGCTTACATGTTTCGCGGTTGAGCAGCACGCACGCGCATGACCCTGCTCAAGTTTTATCGATTAAATGTATTATCGACAATTAATCGATCGTCGATTAATCGTTGACATCCTTAGTTCTGATACAATCATGATATGCGTTTTCCCAATGAGCACACATACAGTCAGATGTCTTTTTGAAGGTTTGCATCATTTTGAAAGCATATTATTCTGTCATATTTTTATATGGACGTATTTTTTAAGGCATAAGTCTTAAATTCCCACATGGAATTTATATTTCAAGGAGTAGTGGAGTAGTGGAAATAATTAAAACCAAAGGTCTTAAACTCCCTTCTAAAATGTGTCGGTGAATATCATTATTTGTAATTGTTGGCTAGAAATTGGCATTAACTGGAAAACATATTTGAAAAGTCATGTAGGTAAAAGGGGAAGGGAATCCGACTAGTATTGCAGATGTGTCAACACTAAAAATGCACATTGAATCAATGTTTTAGGCACACATGTGCTATAATCTGCATTACATTTGTATGATGTTTATCTGCATGGCATATTTTGTCCTTAGGGCTGATGATTAGGCCGAGGTCCTTGGAAATTGGATTTAACCGGTCCATTCCCCAGCAATACAATAAGTATGTGCAGCATCTGGAGTCGTTCCTGCAGCGTGAGTATCAACGCTCTTTTAAGTACCTTACCTCTCTACATATTTGCCTTGTAAAGGTATAAAGTGATACTGAACATAGCACCACCTGGACCTAACCAGATAAATCAGAGGATACTTTAACCCCCCAATACATAAACCTCTCAGATAATGTCCCCCTTGTGTAGCTTCTGTTTGGATTGTTTGAATGTGATCTTCTCAATACTCCCACTGCTGATGGTTAAATGTGCTTGAATTTGCACAAATTGTTCTCGGCTGTATGCGATAACCCCCCCCCCCCCCCCCCCCACTTGAGAACGTGGAACTTAAAGGCTGTATCCGGAAACGTTGGTAGCTGACTTGTCATCAGGCAATGACTTTGTAGGCAGTGTTTGCGCATGAAGGTGCTTCACAAAACTTCTGAGGCAGAATAACGGTTTATTGATCTACAACACAATAGAGCGAACTTTGGTGATAACGAAGCAAATCTCACTAGAAATGACTAAAGTGGAAAACGTTGATCAAAAACGTACATTTACACACATACTGTCCACCAACCACAACTTTCAGACTAGGGCTGTAGCGATACACTAATCTCACAATACGATACGATACACGATATTCAGCTCACGATACGATATATATCACGATATTCAGCCAACGATACGATTCGATATAATTCGATACGCTTGCATCATTTTCTGAAAGATTTTGGTGACGTCTTGTGAGTGGATTGAATTAATTGAACTGAAAACTAAAAACATCAATTACACAATATATGTCTCTGACTGGACAGAGATACAGCTTGCAAATGCAGGACAAAATTAATCAAAGATGTGTTGAGAAAATTAGTTCCATTTATTGAAACAGTGTAAACTGTAGCTTACAAGCCTTTGAAAAGTAAGTAAAGTGCAGCATTGCAATTGACAATGGAGAGTTAAAAAGTGCAAATAAAGTTTAGAGAAAAAAGGTTTTATAAAAAGATAAACCTTCTGACAGATTTCAGACTTTAAATCATTTTTATAAAAAGAATGAGTCAAAAAAGATAAATTACAGATATTTACAATGCACATTAGCTTATCTTTTACTGTTAATAGTAAAATTAGGTCCGATTTTTCCGTGGCGTCTGTCGTTGCTAAGCAACCATGAACTGCGCGATCCACAACGACAAAGTTTTAGTAGCTAATGATTTCCACCACCGAAAAACGCTTGCTGTAGCTCTGCTACAAGATTTATCTACGGAGAAGAGAAAAACACCTGTAGTGTTTGGGTGCACCCCATCCTTCATGTTGACCGAGCTTTCAATGTTACGGAAAGGGTTAGGCTGATGGTTGGTTCTTGTCACGTGATGAACTGTGGTGCGCTTGCGGCATTCTGAAAAGTTGAGGTGTTTCATCTCACTGCGCCTGGGAAAAATAAGCGCGTCGCTTCAATTATGGGTGCGCGGACATTTGAAATAACGAACTTGAGCGCGCAAAAGACACGATATGTGAACGGCCCCTTGACGAGCTAAGTTAAACACGGGGGAATTTGAATGGGACTTGTGTATCGATACTCGCGGCTTAAAAATCGATACTTTCTTGGGGGAAAAAAATATCGATTTATATCGCAGAATCGATAAAATTGCTCAGCCCTATTTCAGACGCCATCTTTATTTTTTAGCTAAACTGTCACAGAATTGAAAGCACAGGATTGTGGAATATCAAAGGCAGTGAAGGATACATCTATTCTGCCTTCAAAAATCAATCAGATGAAGGTATCTCAGGAGACAGGAAGTGAAGCTAACATTGGATTTGGACGTGCCTTGATGCCTTCCTGCCTTGCTCCAAAAGGGGCGTTTTTTCGTTCCATTGACTTCCACAAACGCAAGCTCATGCAAAACGTTTTGCATTTTGCTGCGTTCAAAAGTTCAAGTTTGGTGAACTCTCAGCCGCGAATTCGCATCACGTGAAGACGTGTGACCAGTAAAAGATCGATACATCATGGTGAGACCTTTTGGCTGAATTAATTCAATATTTTTGCAGTATAGGGGAGTAGATAAAAAAAAAAAAAAGATTCAGTGTATTACTGTTTGTTATAAGTTAAGTTCATAAATAAGACTCTGCAGACCGTGACGTCATATCACGACCATTGCAGTGTCCGAAGAACTTTCGCATGCTCATAGTCTAGTGTGACCGTGGCCGAAGGCATCCTTTTTCAGCTTTCGGACATGCAGCCAAAGTCTTTCTTAAATAGATCACTAATGATCAGATACAGCAGTCACGAGTGACTCATTTAAGGACCCCATGCAATCAAAATTGGAGTCTTGTGGCTTTTTAGTCAATTAGTTTTAAGGTCATCTAGATGTTAGTTTTAGCACATACACTCATTTAAAGTGTTTCAACTGGGAAAATGGACCAGAAATATAAATGACATCATCTCCTGCTCAGAGGCATTTAGACATTCTTGTCCAATTAAAACACTTGTCCATCCCTAAATACACCTACCACTGATTAGCAATAGCAAATCATGGTTCAGTGGTTTGCCTGATGCTATGTATAATCCGCTTGCTTGCTTCTTGGAAAAGTGCAAAGATCACCTCTTGAAGTCGCAATTCCAACTTGTATACTCTTTTGGAAATCCACAACAGTGATTTTAGTCGAGATGAGCAGCACCCAGGTCCGTGGATAATGACATACATGACATTAATTTGAGAACTAAAAGTCAATCAGTTCCTCCATTACATTGTTAAAACCTGTCGCGAAAATATGTGCAGATACAGGTGTGTAAAACATGCCCTGCATTCGAATATGCCTACTTCCCCACTATATAGTGTAGGCAGGGTAAATGAGTAGTATGTTTGACTCGAGTATTCATAGAAGTTTATAGCATTTAGAAAACCGTAGGCGAAAAGTACCCGGATGAAGGAGAGGAGTTGTGAAGTGCCGTAGGTCACATGACAAAGCCAACATGGCGGATGTAGTATGTCTGGATTTCATTACCATATAGAACATGCATTTAACAGTCATAAAGTTATTTCTTCATCAGATGTAGTGTCTACTGGGTGCTAAAGACAACTACGATTATTTTTCTTATGTCGTTTTCCCTGCTGTTGGAGTTGATCTCAAGTTGAAATGTCCCAATTCTGACCTTGATTTTAAACTACAACTATTAGCTATTTAAAGAGCAGTACAGCTTTTGATATGTCCTTTCTCCACTGGACATATCAAACAGGAATGTTGCGCTTCTCAACCCATTTGGGGGGGCTTTTAAGCTCTTATTTGGAGCACTCAAAGACTTCAAAATTGGCCACACTTGTAGACAAGAAAAAACGTCTCCCAACCACACAATTGTATCAAACTACTGCTGATGATTTTCAGCTCAGCACCTTAATCTCACTATCTGTTCTCTCTCGTTTGTTACTTCAGAGTACAATGACTCCCTGCAGGATAGGAACGAGATCTGTACCAAGGGGGAGTACTTTGAGCAAGGTGATGATGTTGCTGTGGAGAAGAAGGCCTGCCAGTTCAAGAGAAGTTTTCTACGACAGTGCTCTGGACTGGCTGATAGCAATTTTGGTTATTCAGAGGGCCAGCCATGCATCCTAGTCAAGATGAATCGAGTGAGTCGCATGTTTTTACGCGCTCCCCAGTAAAAGGTACCTACTTTTGAAACCGCAGGCTAGCTGTTAGCATATGTGATGGGATCTGGGAAAACCCATCGCATGTTGACATTTTACCTATTACAGTATTTTATATACAGTATTTTGATACCATATTAAAGCTGGTTTCAAGCCCTTTCCAAATCTGTTATTTCTTTCATCGTTTGTCGGTAACAAAAGTTCTGGTTATCTGAAGTCGGCTGAAAACTTGGGTGCCGTTGAGGTTTACACAGGACTGGTGGGAAATGCGCATTGATATGCCTTTATTTTAGATGTTATGTGGTTTATTTTGATATGTGAACTGTCTTTGTAATGTTAAGAGAAGGAGAGTGGGCTTTTTTTTTTTTTTTTTAAAGACAGTCTTTTCTTTGCAGCTTGCCACTATAAATCACTATTTTTCTTCACTTAACTAGTGAATTTTGCCAAGATATATTCAGAGATGATAGACAAGATGTTATAGAATAATAATTTATTAAAAACCCAATTTTGACCAAAAAACTGACATTCAACCCATTTTTAGACCTTACTGAAAACGTACCAGCGCGACATCCGACGGGTTTTCCCAGATCGCATCACATACGTACTCCAGACAAATTGAGCCATGGTGCTCATGCATGGACAAAACTTCCAAATAGGCCTTTGTTGTGTTGTAATTGCATCTCAGAAATTCAACATTCACCTTTGAAGGATGAGAGACCAGGCTTGTTTGTAAATTTCTGCGTTTCATTTGTTTGACAACTGAAGCGTTATGCTGTTGTGGAATTAGTCGGATCGTTATCTAAGGATGTTTGTTCAGTGTATATGTTCCTTATCCTTTGCAGGTTATTGGGCTTAGGCCAAAAGGAGACCCACGTATCAACTGCGCAGCCAAGGTAATCCCCACATCACACAATGTGTTCTAGCTTAAATGTGTACAATGTTAGGTGTAACGTGATTTCACCAAGTAGAACATGTTCGTGGATCAACATCTTTGTTGATCCTGGAACAACATTCCAATCAACCAATCAGATTTGAGGGACAAGTTTACAGTTTATGTCAAGTTTAGGCTCACAACCAGGGTAATGTGCTTCTACATCAGTGTTATAAACCTATCATTCCCCTCTGGTTTTAGGGAGAAGTTATGGGTCGGGTTAGTTTTAGGGGTAGGGATATGGATGAGGCTTAATTTTTCAGTCAGAAAAGTTGTTCCATGATCAACAAAATAAGTTGATCCAGGAACATGTCTTATTTGGCAGAATCACAGTGACGACGATGTCAGGATGAGTCTATCATGATGGTGCGAGTCTGAATTAATGTGCTTGTTTCCATCTTGGGTTTTCACACATCTGTTTGTATCTGGTCTCTCTCCACGCTGCCTATAGGGCCAGCAGTATTAATGGTGGGTAAGATGTCGGGCCCCCCTCCCTCCCTCCCCCCATTGTTTCCCCAAGGCCCTTGTCCCGGGCCTTTTCCATCTCTTTGCTGCCTCTCTCCTTTACTGCTTTGTCTATGGTGCTTTTAACTACCCTCTTTCTAGAAATGATGTATACCTTCAGATCCCCCAGCCATTGAAAATGAAACGCGTGGTGTCTTGGTAGAACAACCCTAGCGGTGGGTCCTTCCTCACCATAGGCCCCCCTGTTTATTCCTGATATTAACATCGGATTCGAGTTATTCAATCACAAGATTTCCGTATACATCTTGCATTAACATGCAAATTGTGGAATTACTTTAAAGGGTTAGTTCACCCAAAAATGAAAATTAAGTCATTAATTACTCACCCCCATGCTGTACCAACCCCGTAAGACCTTCGTTCGTCTTCGGAACACAAATGAAGATATTTTTGATTAAATGTGACAGCTGGATCACTCCTCCATAGGCTGCCTAAGGGAATGACACTTGACGGCCCAGAAAGTCAATGAAGAAAATGTTTAAATATTCCATGTCGCAACAGTGGCTCAACTATGAGTTTATCAAGCGACGAGAATACTTTTTGTGCGAAAAAAACAAAAAAAATAATGACTTTATTCGACTATTCCTTTTCTTCCTTGTAGGCCTGAAACGAGACTTCACGAGATTTCCACGACGCGCACGCGCGAGAACTTAACTGAAGTAGTTGAAGGAGATCGCAATTCTCGCGCATGCGTCGTGGAAATCTCTTGAAGAACATTTTCTTCATTGACTTTCTGGGCCGTCAGGATTCATTCCCTTAGGGAGCCTATGGAGGAGTGATCCAGCTGTCACATTTAATCAAAAATATCTTCATTTGTGTTCCGAAGACGAACGAAGGCCTTACGGGGTTGGTACAGCATGGGGGTGAGTAATTAATGACTTAATTTTCATTTTTGGGTGAACTAACCCTTTAAACTAAGGGTGTGCATCATTGCGTGTTCATTTTCGGGCGTAGTGAAGACATTTCCAATCAGTCAGTTGGTTTCTTTTAGCGCTGACTTGGGTGGTCTTGCTTGGCCATACTTTGGACCAGGGGTGTCCCATCATGCTCCATGAGAGTTCAGCTCCTACCTGGGAGTTTCTAGTGATTAGATGTTTCAGGGATGCTTATTTGAGCTAGAGATCAACTCTACTGAAAGGTGGTCCTCCAGCAGGATTAGACACCCCTGGTCCAAGGTATGGCTACGCAACGAGCATATTAAGGACTATTAGCAGAAGGTCTGCTACACTTGACATCGTATTCTGGTCAGAAAGGACCAACTTGTATAGGAAGGGACCAACTTATGACATGTAAACGAACATTGACAATGACAATATCCTGTCTACTTGCTACTAAGTGCTCACACCAAACTCAAAAAAATCCTGTGATTTAGTTCAGATTTGATGCAATGAACCAGGCAAAGTCATCACTACTCACCGTGACAGCCTGTTACCTTGTAAACATGACGGCTCTTTAGGGTTGTTCCAGCCACATTATTGTTTACGCTTACAAGTGCTTATTTAGCACTTATTTTTGGATCACCATATCAGGTGTAAACAGTTGCTATTAGGAATCTACCACACATAAGTGAAATGTGTTTGGGTCAAATTCATGGTTTCAACAGGTATTCCAATTGATTTTATTGACATAGTAATATTTATTTTTTTCCCCTTGCAAAACATTGCCTTTTGACCTCAGAAACCTCTTACGAATTCTTACGAACACGTCCACAAACATCTAACCGATATCAGGCACGAGTTGTGCAATGTTGGACCCATTTCAAACACTTGTTTGCTTCCTTGGCGTAGTTCTTCGCCGCAGATGTGAGCCGTTCATATCAGACCTGCCATGTTTTTGACTCGACTCCCATGAGAACCTCTTTACTGGCCTTATCACTTAGTCATTCTTGTCCCTCATGACTTCTCTGAGAGCTCTCACCCGTGTGACCCTTGAAGGTATTCAGCGGACACAAGGAAGTGCTCTCCGCTCCTTCAGGAACTCTCATGAACTATTAACACTTTTGCAAAATTCTGCTGATGGATTCTGCCGTTTCTATCTTGCCATTACTTACTAAACAAACTTCCACAAATAGTCCTTGCAATGTTTCAGTGGGACTTTCACACAAGAAAGTATCGTTTTTGGTGTTAACTTTTCCAGTGATAATACCGCAACTGTGTTTGGTTTGATACCACGCCTTATCATCAAAATTGCATTAAAACAGCTATTGTGAAAATATAGTGAACGCACAGAAGTGGCCGTTCATAAATTATAGAACGATTATTCTTACATAAATCGTGTCGGAACAGGAGTAAAGTGAATTTCTGTAACATTTTCTAGTTTGCGTTGAATGAATGCTGTATATTATTTACAGCAAAGACGGTTTGTGTGAAAGCAACGAATGAAACGCTGCACTTTTTGAGCTTCTGTGCTGATTCTTAATAATTACATTCTTTATTTGAATTTGATTATTAAATCATGAATCATGGTCCTGTAGTCTTTTGATGCTTTAAAACGACTGACTAAACGCCTTCTTTTAGTGTTTTTATGATCTTCTTTTTGGTTGGACATCCGCTGTCTGCAAGCATGCGTCACTTTGACCTTTCTCTAGATTAGACAGCCATTTCAAAAGCTTACGGCTTTCAGCATATCATCTCATTCGGTTCGTCTAATGAAAGATGGACCGGTTACTGAATGCACATTAGGATCAGAACCTTGCAACTGTTCCTGAAACAGTTTGTTGCTCCCTGCTACTGCTGGATATAGACTGTGATGGACTGCGAGCAGAGAGTTGTGGATTCATGCGTTCATGTACAGTACATGATGCAAAATCGTGTGTGTGTGTGTGTGTGGTGCGTGTGCGTGTGTGAGACATGCTTTATGAAATATATGATGTCTTGGTGCATTTGAAGGGGGTGTTATTTTCCCTCATCATCAGTTTGAGTGATGTGAGGGTAGTCTGTTGCTACTGGCAACTGCTCATGAGTCACATGACACGTATTGCCCATGAAGTGCAGCAGTGTGATCTCACGTTTTGCCGTGGTGTCTCCAGGTGCAGAGAGAAACCCCCCTGCAGATGCAGTATTTCCCCACTGAGGGCGTGCTGGACAAGAGCTACTACCCCTATTACGGCAAGAAACTGCATGTGAGTACATTGCAGCAAGATCAGTGTTTCAATGTGGAGATGCACAATATAGTGGTGACCGTTGTCAGAATAAATCATGTGAAAAATATGACGTGTATAAAATATAATATATTTAGCATATTTAAAAAATGTAAATATTATTTCTAATGAATTTGTGAATTTTATGAATGAAAATGAATTATTTGATGTATCGAAAATGTGTACATCTTTCATATAAAATAAATATTTAAAATCCGTTTGAAAATGTAATATATGAAATATTGACGTATAAAAAATATGTAATATACAATACATTTGAAATGAACCGGTCTGATTGCGCCTTTAATGGGAGACGTAAAAATAAGGGGTTGTTTTTTATGTATTGAACATAAAATATACTTATAATATTTATTTAAAAATATTCTTGTGTGTAGAAATGTGTTTTTAATGTTATATACATTTATATTTTATATGTAGAAATGTATATAATTGTCATTTATTAGTTTAAATAAAAAAAATGTATTTGTATATTTGATATATAGAAAATGTATAATCTATAATATAAAATGCATATTTTAAATTATTTTGTAGTTTATTTTGTAGTTTGTAGTTTATTTTGTAAGTGTAGTTTATAATATGTAGGCCTACATTCTGTGTACAGAAAATAAATAAAATAAACAATTAGAATACAATATTTTTTTAATGATTGGTATTTTGATTGTGCTGTTAATGGGAGAAGTCATTTTTAAGTATTGAACCCAAATATTTAAAAAAGAAAACAAATTCTACACATTTTACACATGTATCAGACTAAATTCTTATATTGATATTTTTGATGCCGTTTGAACAACAACATCACAATAATCAAGGGTCGGAAAATAATATTGAGAAACAAGTTTTCTACGAACTCTGTATTAAAAAGACTGATGTAAAATTCCAATTCCAAAGTTGACTTTGTGTAAAACATCGAGCCATACACCAAGATATTTAATAGCATCATCTTTACGTGATCGGACAGGAGAACAAGTTCTGGATCTGTTCAAGTTCTAGGAAAGTTTGTCTAGAACCAAAAATCATAGTATAGGGTTTTAAAAAAAAAAAGATCATTGGTGTCCATATTTAATTATTGCGGAATTTCTTACCATAATCATTTCTCTAACTTTTGTGGTTTCCGCCCCAGGCGAGCTACGTCCAGCCTGTTGTAGCCGTGAAGCTTCTGCTGGCTGAGGAAGACTACAACTCTGAGCTCGTCATCGAGTGCAAGGTGGAGGGATCCGACCTGATCAACAACGACGAGCGCGACAAGTTCATGGGCCGGGTCACCTTCCGGATCAACGTGTCCAAGTAGCCTGGGCCAACCCCGGAGACGCACGATGTCAGTTCCTCTCACTCAAACCCCGTCCCTTCTCATGTTTATCACGCACACCTCGTCCCCTATGTGGCGTCCTGCGAGTTCAAATCAGGGTCGTAGTACGAATGCTCGTCTAGGGCCCGGTTTGAAACCCGTCCTGGATCACAGTGTAGTTCGATGCATGCAGACCTTCACTGGCCCTGCGTCACGGATGGGTCAGGGTTGGGAGAGTGTGTATGTGTGACGTTATTTAAGGTTTTAAGACTTATTTCTCATCAGAACCACCCTTTTATCCAAAAACACCCCACTGGAAATGAAATGCAAAGGTAAAAAAAACAAGTCACATTGATTCTCCTCCGACGCCTCCCCGTAAGAGAGAACATAGTGTCATCGTGTAGCAAGTATAGGGACCTGTAAATAGATGCATCAACACATGATGTGCTCCCCTCATAGTACTGTTTAGCCTGCCGTGTGTGTGTGTGTGATGTGAAGCCTCTATGTACATATTTAATGGATTTTAAACACCGTTTCCTCTGTCATCGCTCTCACTTTGTCTGACTGCTGTAAGAAATCAAGAGTATGAAATTATATAATAGCTGTAATTTAAGATTATTGAGAAATTTAAAAAAAAATTGAGGGGGGAGGGGGAAGGGATAACACCAAAAAATCAACAACGTCTATATCAAACCTTGTTTGAAACCCCGTCCGCCATCTGAGGGAAGTGATTTTTTTTTTTTTTTTTTTTTTTTAAACCTCTGCAGAAACTGTTCTTTGTGCAGACGCCTTACGATCTGTATGAATTTAAAAATCTTGAAATAAAAGTGATTTTAAACAAAGGTTTGTTTTGGCTGTATCGAGTGTTTTCTTCATAGAGCTGCTGAGTGGGCCTACGTGTGGAAGTTGTTGAAGTTCATAACCGCAAATAATTAACTTAATGTATGTTTAACTTGAAAATAATTTGAAATGTTAAAATGCAAGTCAAGATGATACAAGTTGTCAAATTAAGCCTGCTATCATTGAGTGAAAAAATATATAATTGAAAAAATGCCATTTTTGATTTTTAGGGTTCTTTGAATAATAGAAAGTGTAATGGAGTGTTTTTGTCTTTACTGTCACTTGCAGAATTAAAGTATTTCTTTGTATGTATAGGTATATGTGTGTGTGTGTATATATATATATATATATATATATATATATATATATATACAATTATATTATATTTACTGACCCTAAACATGATCAGTAGTGTAGAACTGCTCATATTTCATAAATATGAAATGTCAAAATGCATTTCATGAGATGGAAACCTTTTCAGAATAATCCTGCTACCAATGAGAAACCGATTATTTGTCAATATGTACTCTTAAAAGCAATAGAAATAAATCACTGTTTAAATGTTTAATCCTCCACTGCTGTCATATAGTAGGGCTATGATGTATCCATCATGGTTATTCAATGAAGTGGTGTTCGTCATACAATACATGATGCTGTTTATCACACTAATATTTCGCTGTAGCCTACTGTTTAAACGATAGTAACAGAAACGCGTTGTAAGTTTGCCCTCTAGCGGCTGTCATGCGCATTACATGATTCTGTGAGAGAAGGGTTTTCTCGAAACAAAACGGGAATGGGGATTTTAAATACAGTGCATTGCAAAAGTATTCGTACCCCTTCGTCCCCCCCTGAAATGAAATCGTTTCTATTTACTGAAATAAAGTGGCCATCAAGTCTCTCCTCAGTGAAGATGCATGAAAACCCACTGAAGACCATGTGGTCTCAAGACCAGGCACGGATTAACGCACGGGCCTACTGGGCACTTGCCCAGGGTACTGGGCCAGCAGGGGGCCCTGTAAAATTTGCTGTCTATTCTTTTCAAATAATTATTTTTATTTGATTTTTCTTTTCAGTACAATTGTGTTAAATATTGAGGAATAATGTGTTTTTTTGTGTGTTTTTTTGCAGTTGCAAAGTATTAACTAGTAAATAAATCAAATAAATAATTTGAATGTATTGCTGCGCTGTTGAGAAGGACATCTAGAGGCGAGTGAAAAACATTGCGCAATATAAAAGTCACGCGTAGAAGAGACGGTTACTCAAAAACCAAAACAAAAATTAGTTTAAAACCACAACTTGTTTAATTTAACGTAAAGACCTGGATATTAGAATTACTATTTAAATAAATGTCAACTAGCCTAAATGCATTGATTAGAATTGCCATTGACTAAAGATTTTTCTAGTCGACTAGTAGTCATTCATTTAAGCAATTAGTCGACTAATCTCACGTTACTATTAATTTCTGCTTAAATACTGAGTGAGGCATATAGCCTATTCTGCGCTCAAGCAAGCGCATGCATAAATATTGCCGCAAAGCACCGGCAAAAGCAGGCTGATAATATATGTCTGGGGAAAAAACTAGGCATTTGTATTGTTTAATAATAAAAAAATATATATTCATCATGTCTGTGAGGCTATACACTGTGTTTCAGTTCATTTTTGAGACGCGCTCCAGTTCACGCCACGGAGACAATGAAAGCGCGCGCCCTGTTTGTTTTATTTTATTTTACAAAAGCACAACGTTTTCTTGTTATTGTGAGTTTACAAAAATAAAACTAGCTAATTGCGACTGATGCATTATTCTTTTCTGTATAGGCCTATGACCAGAAAAGATTGAGTAATTCAAGTTGTTTCCATTGTTGATAGGAAAATGCAATCCCAGACAGCAAGCCAACATTGAATAAACATTGTTTTTCCATCTGAATCATCATTATGGTTGAAGTTGAAATTTCAATGCAAAATAAATGTTGAATCATCATTACCATATCGATGAAAACCTGATGTTATTAATGTTGATGGCAACAATATTGGAACAACATTGATCTATAGTTATCTTTATGATTGATTAAGCATTGCGATATTTGGTTTACCGGGCGATCGCTGAATGTGTTGAAAAGTCATTGATTTATAGTTGACCGGGAAACGATGCTGTTGTTGAATAGTCATCGGGATATAGTTGACCGGGAAATATGATTGAAAATGCATCGATATATAGTTGACAGGGAAATATGATTGAAAGTACATCGATTTTTGGTTGACCGGGAGAACAACACCAACGTACTGCACCGGACACAGCTCATTTCTGGACCTTGGCACAAGCGTACAGGTAAGCTTGCTTAATGTTCGATATGAATGAATTGTACCAAATCAAATACTGTTAGGTTGATCGTTAACATGATGGTTAATGTAGTATCTTTAACCGACGCAGTGCTGCAGTCACTGAAACAGATTTTTGTTTTACCAATGTGTCAAAATCTGCCTAAAGTAGGCTACTTGATCTCTTCTAGGTTATAAAGTTAGCAAAACCTCATTGGTCCAGTCTATTTTTCTGACAGCTAGCTCAAAATACATACATGTTTGTACCCAGTGTCGTGAAATCTATTAACACAGCACCGCTATTTCTTCTGACCGCCGGAGAACACCGCGCGGAACCAACGCTAGCATAGTGCTCTATCTATCTAACGTTAGCTCTAGCTAGCTACCGCTACCCACAGCAGTGACCGCGGCGGGCCAGAATTACACAAAAGACATGGTTTACCTTTACTTTATTCAATGCTGAACTGTTTTGAGTAGTAACGTTAACTGGAATGCATCTCATAATAGCCTACAAATCCAAAATCTGAATAATCCTCGAGCAGGGCTGCGATGTGTGATACAGTTTTGTAACTCCATTGTGTTTGTTTTCAGAAATGATAACAGTCGTTTTATACTAGTGCTTATGCGATATCACGATTTTTCTTCTGCACCTTTTCTGAGCGCGGGGAAGCGCGCGCGCCACGCGCGCACTATACAGTGCCTGACAACCGGGGGGGTTGCTTAGCCCCACACGTCATTTAGAAGCAATTAAAATGCCTCGTTAATTTTAAAAACATAACCTCATTATTAGCCTGTTTTTGCGGTGAGATTTATGCATATTCCTCGATGCACCCAATTAAAGCAGAAATTAATGTGCAATTTAGTCAACCAGAAAAATATCCTATGGTAACTCTAATCAATACATTTAATATTTAATTAGTTATAAGTATCCAGTTATTTATATTTAACAATTAGTTCTGATTTAATAAAATAATAAACATGATTTTTTTTTAGAGCCACTTTGGCCTCATAAATTGTCCTTATGAAAGATGTCACTGCAAGCTAATCCTTTTTGCCTCCCTTTAATACGAATACATCCATGAACATATTGGGCAGTTTTGAAAAGTGCTTTGAATGTAGTCCGTCTTATACAGCCTCAACAAAAATGTGTTTTTACCCAGAAATATAAAATGATTTACCTAACTATGAGATGGCAAGATGAGGGGGTAAAATCTTTGCGTGGCAGGTGGAGCTGCCACTCGACCAGTCACGGATTTTCCATTCAGACATGTGACAGAAAATTACGTGATGTGACGTGATATAGGCATCTTGTACTTAAATATAGTGAATGGAGTCCATTATTCATGAATACAAATTGTTCAGTCTTTAGAAAAACCTTTGCTAGCCAAGTTTAAAAGAAATTTTTGTTATCATCTGCTTTGTGGGGAAATAATCAGGGCAGTGAAGGATTCTGAAATAAATTGCTGTTTACTGACATTCTGATTTACTTTTTGTCCTTTTCACTTTTTGTCCTTTTCACAGTAGCATACTTTTACTTGTATCCTTGACTCAACGTCTTACAACGGCAAACACCTATGACTTCGCTCAAGCTGTACAGAAGTGGCTGCGCTACGCCCCAGACCGAGCGGGAGGAGCTGGCAGACAGACGCAGCAGGAGTTAGCACGTTAAAAGAGAAAAAAGTTAAATAATACAATAAAAATTATTGTTTAATTTTTAAAGAATGCATGGGGTGTCATTTGTGCTAGTCTAGGTTATAGCCTAAAGGTATTGGCCTAGTTTCTATTTTCTATATTTTGCTAGCCCATCCTGGCTGTCGATAAAGCAGGATTAGGCCTATAGCCAAATAATAATGTTTTTAATATTATATTAAAATCACAGTCCTTCAGATTAAACCTGTGGTATAATAAAACACCATTGAAGTTTTGTTGATATGCTGGGATTTCAACATTGTTTCAATATCCATTGTAATCGAAATACCATTGAAATTCTGTTGATCTCTAGGTATGATTTAAACGTTGTTTCAATGATAAAAGAGGGTGCAACATGATGAAGAATCAACATCAGAGTTCGACGTTGATTCAATTACTTTATCGTTGACAGCGGGATGTTGATTTAACATCGTTTCAATTACTATTTGCTATCTCGCGCCGACCCCTGCCATGCAATGCGCGCTGAACACTCCGCACAAATACTTTGATATGCATTTATCTAGGTTAAAGTTAGAGCGAGCTGCCATGCCAGACGGATAAGTCATTTTCATGTTTAACAAATTAAATAATGCATTTTCTTCCTACCGCGAGATGGCGCTGCAACAGTTTGAAAAAGGTAAAAGGATAACGAGCGTAACGCAGGGTTCTCAAGTTTTATCAAAAGCTTGGAGTGAGATCACATGCGGTTAGGGGAGGAGCCCTAATGGAGCCCCGCCCCCGCCCATCCCCGCCCCCCAATTTTACCCATTGTTCATAATTAACCAGCACAAATTGAAATTATAACAATTGGTAAATCTGATAAATGACAGAGCAATTCATCACATCAAATATACTCTTTAATGTTATATTTCAAAATTACAAATATACAAAAATTACAAAAATATAACAAATTGCTCCAAACAGTTTGGAAAAACAAATCTTTTTTGCAGTTTGAATTATTGTGAGGTGGGACATTGTGAACAAATGGACATATTAGAGTATGTGTGTGTGAGTGTGTGTTTGTGTGTGTGTGTACACAAGAGTACACAATCCAGCTTATGAAATGTGTTTTGTGTTGTAAATGTTTGTTGCACATTTTGATGCCTTGCAACCTTTTTAGGGGGCTTACCCTTTGGTGCCCAGAATGATAAAATATATTTTTGCTTTTTCCCTGACATCTTTGAAAAATACAAATGCAATGGCAATGATTAGCCTAATGTATGTTTTGACAGGATATAAAATATTACCCAGAGCACTTTGCTTTAATACATGTAGCCTTAATGTAACTAGAAAGACTATTAATACAGTATAATATATAATTTAAAATAAAATGAAGAAATGCATCTTCATTCCTTCCCATACCCACTAACATTTCCCTTAGTTTCAGATAACGTAAGCTAGCCAAACTGAGCCAAAGCTTCTGGCCTGGTTGCAAAGTAGTTGTAGAGTTGTAGAGACTGCATCAATAATGTATAGGATGGGCGATGGGCTATATATTAAATCTTCTAGCCTAAAAATGTTAGACGAGCTTTCTTCCAATTTACCTTCTCCATCACGACGTGTGTTCGCGCGATGTTGTTGGTTACCTAGTAACGAACGTACGGAGGCCGAGAATGTTCCGTCAACTTCCGCGTATTCGCGGCTTCACGCATCTATGATGCCTAGCTAGTAACGAACGCAATCTGGCCGAGATACGTGCTGGCGGCAGGAAACTTCACTTTGTGTGCCTGCGCCTCGAATACAACGTTATATATAAAGCTCGCAGGACAACTTGGTTGGCATTCCTTTTCAGCGTGAGAAATACACGGTGTGGCGTGTGAGCGTGTGAACTAGTTGAATTGCGTGTGTCTCACGGCCAATGCGTGAGACTTGAGATCCCTGGTAACGAGAGAGGGGCCACACACTAAGGGGGGTGCAGAGATGTTGCTGCGTCTGTATATTAACATTTATGATTGTTTAAATGATCAGCCCTCGGGGGTCCCCTTAAAATGCCTGGCTTGCCTGCCCTATTGCGGCGCCTGTGCATACAGGTGCAACACTGTTGTCCAAAAAATTGGTGAAGGGGGCCTTTGAGACATCCGTGCCCAGGGCACATCATCGCCATGATCCGTACCTGCTCAAGACAAAGACCACAAGATCAGTACAATATTTAGATCAAAGGGGTTCAAACAAACAGGCAGAAATGCATGAAATATTTAATGAATGTAACTGTATAAAAACAACAACAACAGTGGCATAAGCGAGATGTTGCTGCAGCATCATGAGAAAAGTTAGGCTAGGCTACTCACCTCAACACTTTGTGACCTGACCTGAACTGACACTTCTGCCGCTATCTACAAGGTACAACCCTCCAGCGTGTGACTGCGGTGTGTGTCGACACTTCAGAGAGTTAATGTCTGAATCCCTTGTGCCTCTTCATCGGCTTTCAGGCCTCAAATCTGCCCTGCTCTTGATAACAGAAGCATTAACACTCAGGGTCAAGAGCAGAAATCGGGGCTTGAGAGGAGAAGTGACATGACCAAGTGGCAGGAGAGTGTGTTGATAAATGAGCTTTTGCAGTTGTTTGCAAGCAGTTGTTTGTTTCGTTAGGAACCATTGGGCAATCTGAACTGATTCCCAAAAGGGTTAGTTCACCCAAAAAAATGGAAATTCTGTCAGTAATTACTCACCCTCATGTCTTTCCAAACCCGTAAGACTTTCGTTCATCTTCAGAACACAAATGAAGATCTTTCTGATGAACTGAGAGCTTTCTCTCCCTCCATTGAAAGTCCAGGCAACTACCGCTTTGATGCTTCAAAAAGTTAATAAAGAGATCGTAAAATTAATCCATATGAATTGAGTGGCTTAGTCCAACATTTTTTTTGAAGAGATTTGATTGCTTTAGCAATCCAAAAAATTGCAGCTGGTTCCTTTGAGATTTGATGGAGTTTTTGATTTGTGTGTTTAAAAAAAAGCCTGTGGTAAACATAACTTGACCCATGCTTTGACTTTTTGTCATTTTTGTTGTTGAACAAAACGTCAATGTATAGTCGAGTCATCTTTTTGTCGATTTTAGAGAAGTTCCCTCCTTGTACAGTGGCAGTGCAGTCAGGATTTGTTGGGTCTCAACCAACCAGTTCTGAACAGCAGAGCCCTGTATTAGAACACAAAGAGTGCACAATTGCACCTTAAGTTTGTTTTGAGCCTTTTTTACTTATTTTTATACATGGTTGTTTCTTTTGTTGTATCTCATGGTTGTATCTGACGTCACATTCTACCATGTAACCAATCAGGTCAACGTGTGATCGTCAACGAGTGGATCTCTGAGCTGAGTGAGTGAGTGAGTGAGTGAGTGGAGGCGGGGCTCATTTGCATATTCATAGAACCGCATATACTAAATGAGGCAAGGGTGTAGAGTTACATTCACGCTATTTTAAGGCATGAAGATTTTTTTTTTTTTCAAGAAGAAAATGTTTAAATATGTCATTTTGGTGATCAAAGATGAGTTTTAAGAGATAAAACTATTGACTATGGCCATGGGGGACTTTAACTTCAGACTGTCAAGCCCGTCAGCTGGAGTGCCGACGACGGCCACCAGAGGACACTCCTCCCATCTCACTGATCTTATAATGAACTGCATTTCCCATGATTCATTGTCTGGTTATGTTATGTTTCCTTCCACCTGTGTGTGATTGTTTTGTAATCAAGTCTGCAACTCTGAGCAGTAGACACTTAACACAGACACTTTCATGTCCCAGGGATTGAATCCTTTAAAAACAGATTCAAATTTATATAGGCCTATATACTAAATGACACATTCAAACTGTATTGGACCATGCATTCATAATTTATTTTTGCTACTTTTCAAATAGGCCTTTTTATTGTTTACCATTGTTCCAGACACAGACTTTCATAAAAAAAAAAATTATAATAATATTATCACATTCCACCTCTTTCCATGTTCTCCACTTTCCTAAACTGTAAAGGTAAACTGTCAAAATGTGACACTTTCTTGTAGTCAAACATGTCCATAGTCAAAGTAGCTATGTTTCCATACAAAGTTGCCAATTTAACTTATGTTCAAAATTGGAATATCGCATAAAACATTTGCGAATAAAGCAGCGTTTCCATCCAGCAGTTTTTTTAAATGCGATATCCCAAAATGCGCCTAAAATAGGTGGATGGAAATGATGATCTACACTTGTGGTTCCTCTGGCCAGAACACCTGTGTGAAACTGAGAAGAACTCACTGGTGCACCAGTTGCTTAAAACTTATTAAATAACACAAAATGTCTCAGACAATTTGACAATCTGCTCACAGTTCCCGGCTGGAAGCATAAGATGCAATTTGAATGGCAGCCTAGAAGTGTGTCCAAGAAAGTATTGCTTTAGAGAGTAGAACCTGGCAGTAAAAATATTAAATGCCAGGATTTAAAGGAGTAGTTCACTTTCAAAGGAAAATTACCCCATGATTTTCTCACCCTCAAGCCATCCTAGGTGTATATGACTTTCTTCTCTCAGACGAATACAATTGGAGTTATATTAAAAAATATCCTGGCTCTTCCAAGCTTTATATTGGCAGTGGATTGCAACCAACAGATTGAAGCTCAAAAAACGTGAATCTATCCATCATAAACGAACTTCACACGGCTCCGGAGGGTTAATAAAGGCCTTCTGAAGCAAAATGATTAGTTTGTGTAAGAAAAATATTCACATTGAACACGTTACAACGTAAAATTGTAGCTTCCGGCCAAACGCAGTACTTGTGCCTTGTGATGTAGGAAGTAGCGTAGTGCGTCATGACTCATGCCGTAGCGTAAATACAGCTGTACGTCACATTACTCACATAAGTTGCGTTTTACACTTAAGTGCAATCCGTATGTTCGTTTGGCCGGAAGCTAGCTATTTTACTTTCTAAAGTTTTAAATATGAATATTTTTCTTACACAAACTCATTGTCATTCAAACGTCATTCAGAAGGCCTTTATTAACCCTCCGGAGCCACGTGGAGTTTGTTTATGACGGATAGATGCACGTTTTTGAGCTTCAATATGTTGGTTGCAATCCACTGGCGTTATAAATCTTGGAAGAGCCAGGATATTTTTTAATATAATCTGAGAGAAGAAAGACATATACACCTAGGCTTGAGGGTGAGTAAATCATGGGCTAATTTTCATTAGAAAGTGAACTACTCCTTTAATTTGACTGACATGCCAATATTAATTCAGGCATTACAACTCAAATCAATATTGGTTTGTTCATTCGTGCTCATATACAGACGAAATAAAAAAGCATGAAACTGTTCATATTGACAGAAAAATAAGCAAACAGGAAGGCATTATTGATACCTGAGGGCAAATTCTTTATATACCCTGTTGAAAAGCACAGTGGGCTCTAAACCCAGATCACTTTCTACGTGCAGACAGAAGGATACGTTTGGATTTATCTTCTCGTATCAAGCTGAGCTGCAGGGCAAAGTGTCTGTTTGATGTGTGCTGGCATGAGTATAGTACCAACTCTCCCTGCCACTGTTACTTACCGAGAGCTTTAAGGCCTCCAACAGCATGGTCATTTACAGTTTAAGATCAAACCCCTTTGGTGCCTTCAATGCTAATCTTATGCTGTCCTCTTTTCTGTTGATTTCAATGTAAAACACGCAAGACCTCCCCATTATAATTATGCAATCCCTTCTAAATGAAATTAGTATCCTGCATGTTATGTAATAGTTGGCTTGGCATGCAGAATGACTGCCTTTGTTTAATGTGACTGTATAAGAAGCAATGAAGCTGATACTGCGTGATCATGCCATGCCGTGACTAATTACAAGATGACAACACGTGACGTTCTACCATCTGCAACACTATCAACGGCAAAATGTCATTGGTCTCAGAAATTACGAGTTTCAAGTTATAATTACAAGCCCCACAAAGACAGGCGCTTTTTACAAATTGGACTCGCGTAATTACGACATGGCGTGGACGCACCTTTATTCTTAGGAAATGTACATTTCTACATAGTAAAATCATGATGATTGTTCAAGCCATGATGGAACGATCATGTTTATAAGTTACGAGTGAACGGCTCTTCTTTAAGCCCTGAGTTTACGAGTTGTCAGTGAGAAATGTGGCGGAATACCACAATACTTACTAGGTATTTAGCAGTGACATTGTCAGAATTTTTTTATTTACAACAAAATCCTGCGCAAAATATAATAGCATTGTAATACACCAATGTGTGTAACGAGAAAGATAACAGTGGCTTCATAAACTAATTATTATGAAAGACATAGCTGAGGAACATTCTTTCTTCATTTTCTAGAAGTGGAGTTTAAAAACCTTGCTGTATTTTTGTGTAGATAATTAAGAGAAGGTACACCGCCATCTTGCTTCGACGAAACATGCCTTGAACGCACCTGACATCTTACGATTTCCTAACTCGTAAATACGAACTTCCCAGGACTTGAACGCAACAATCTTAATATAGACTGGGTACAGTTGAGACACTTTTTGCGTTTTGATTTTTCACACAAAAATAGATACTGAAAAGAAGTGAATTTCCACATGACATGCCACATGACATTTCATTAGCTTGTAGACTAAGATATTATCAATCAATATTACCCATAATTAGTTTATATTTTCCACAATTAGCTCATAAAAATAAGGTGCTTTTTGTCTCAACTTTGTCTCAACTGTACCCATATGTGGTACCATGGTACAGTTGAGAAACCCATTTTTAATGAAGTAAAGGTAACTAACCGTTCATTGCAAATATAAGTTGTACTTTTATAAGATATCCCATGTATCATTTAATTATTTAAAGTTAAAGGCTGTTAAACACATTCAGCCTACAGAAAATGTATGTGCAGCAAAACAATTGTTATGGATTTGTAATACTGGCTTATTTGTCATTGTCCCTAACCTGGTCTCTCCCTATTGTTGGTTTTTAGTGCATTCCTACCTCTTTAGGGGGTAGCCCAAAATATAAGGCTGCCGCTGTCCTGATATAAGACACCAGGCTGAGCTCCTGGTCATAAGTTAGAACTGCATTGCAGCTCTTGTACCCTACTGAGGGCAGCAGGCCTGGGCCCTCATCAGCAAGCTCTCGCCTTTTCTTCACATATCGGGCCAGTGAAGCAACAGGAATCTGTAAATTCTCAGCTACCTTCCTAATTGATCTGCCCTCCTCTACCTCTTTTGAGGCCCTCTCTAATAGGGATCCTGGCACTCCCCTATTCGTTGTCCTAGCTCTGTTGTGGGGCATCCTGCCAATAGCATCCAGCTGCAGCCCCGCAGACTCACCTCCGGGTAGACACCACTGGCTGGACACCAGTGGATGGACAGCCTACGTCATTTCCCTTTTCTCCGTCATTTCCGTTTCGCCGCTAATTTCCGTTTTCACCGCTGGATGGACATATATTTATTTTATATTTTCACCTCTGGATTGACATATATTTATTTTATATTTTCACCTCTGGATAGACAGCATATTTAGTTCTCACCTCTGGATGGACAGAATATTTATTTTATATTTTCACCTCTGGATAGACAGCATATTTAGTTCTCACCTCTGGATGAACAGAATATTTATTTTATATTTTCACCTCTGGATGGACAGAATATTTATTTGATATTTTCACCTCTGGATAGACAGCATATTTAGTTCTCACCTCTGGATGAACAGAATATTTATTTTATATTTTCACCTCTGGATAGACAGCATATTTAGTTCTCACCTTTGGATAGACAGCATATTTATTTTATATTTTCACCTCTGGATTGACATATTTATTTTATATTTTCACCTCTGGATAGACAGCATATTTATTTTCTGTTTTCACCTCTGGATAGACAGCATATTTATTTTATATTTTCACCTCTGGATAGACAGCATATTTATTTTATATTTTCACCTCTGGATAGACAGCATATTTATTTTATATTTTCACCAGTGGATAGACAGCATTCTTTGCAGTCTTAATTGCACACGTCTTTTCCGTATTGTCATTTTACTTTTATGACTTAAAATATATAATATAAAAGCTGTGTGCAAATTGAAATATGATCTTAATCATATCTCTTTACATAAAACAATTCTCAATAATATACTTAATATTATAACATCAATAATTCATGCAAACTGCATTCACAAGAACCACCTTGAAAATATATATTGTTCAGATCATGTCACTATTTTTTGTAACTTAAATTCAGCCTAGATCAATGGACTACAACGTTTTGTCAATACAACAGACTTGTACATGTTAATTGACCACAGTTTTTTGCCTTGCCCATTTGGATATTCAATTCTTATTTTTTTTTTGTAAATGTAACCACTTCTGTTTTAAAATATACGTAGATTCACATGATCAGACAATTTACCAAACAATCCAGATCAAATTAACACTTCATGGTTTTGCAATATTTATTGGAAATTACACAATCTAATTAGTAAAATCTGACCATCAGAATGAAGATGCCACAGTAAGGTTGTCAAGAGATTTAATTTCAAGAGAAAATAAAAAAAAATAAACCAAATAAACTATTGCACACCACACCTCATTCCTCCACTTGGAGTTCACTAATACCTTTAAAAAAACACGACACAGTACCTTGAAAACAAGACAATTTTTTTAACTAGGTAGTTTGTGCATTTGAATTCTGACATTATCTATAAATCATTGACAGTTTATTATTTTTTCTTACCGCTGACATCTGCATGGCACGTCAAATTTGAAAAGTGAATGACGATACGGAAATGACGTCAATTTGAAAAGTGAATGACGATACGGAAATGACGTCTGCTGTCCATCCACTGGTGTCCAGCCACTGGTGTCTACCCGGAGGTGAGTCTGCGGGGCTGCAGCAACAGGTGTAACATAAACATAAACAAAAAGTCCTCATACAGGCTATGTACACAACATAAACAGAATAACACACACACACACACACAACCACACACACACACACACACAACCACACACACACACACATACACAACCCCCCACACACACTCTCTCTCTCTTTAAATTGCACACATCTTAAAAATGGTGTATCAACTGTACCCGTTTTACCACCTTGCCTATTTGACAACATGCTAGGTTATCCTTATAACATTCATGTTAGAAAATATTTTCATTAATAATACACAGTTTAAATATCACAAATATACTATTTTATTTTCATTTGTGTCCTATGCTGGCTAATTATGACATTTAACCTGTTATCATAACACTGAACAACTAAACAGCGTGTGACGTAATAGAACTCTATCGCGGGTACAGTTGAGACAGTGTGTCTCAACTGTACCCTGATGGCCACCTCGCGCATTTCTCTAGATTTTGCAATGACCATGCATGACACAATACCATGAAATATGCCCGTTTTTAGGGCACAGAATAACGTTTGTGATGATACCAGTTACGTTTAACAGTCACATAAGGATAATAAGCTATTCATTGTGGAGTGTGCATGGTGAAGTGAACGTCTTACCTTAGAAAAAAAACTTTTGCCGATATCTTCGGATCGGAGATGCGTCCATTGTTCAAATTTCCCACGATCAAAGAGGACACTAATACGCATGTGCACAGCAAAAATCACAACTTGTGCTTGCTGCGCACGCAAGTTATTAAAGGTGTCTCAACTGGTCTATGTCTCAACTGTACCCAGTCTACCCTACAGTATAGTGCAGATATGATATCCCCCTTGCTGAGTACTATTTATAAAAGTGTTCACGTAATCAAGGACAAATAATGTTTACTTACAGTGGCCTTGGAATAGTTTCGCAAAGCTTGGAAGGAAAGCATAAAATACAACCTAGACTTTCTGAGTAAAATGTTAGCAGAGCTTGAGTGTGCAAAACCTTTTTTTTTATTATTAGTCAGTTGAAAAGTCAAATCACTGAGAAAGGTAATCGCACACCTCAACTGCACGATTTGAGGTATCACTCACAAAGAACAAAGTTCTGACAAGCAGTGGTGTAAAGTAACGAATTACAAATACTCTCGTTACTGTAATTGAGTAGTTTTTTTTAGGAATTGTACTTTTTTAAGTAGTTTAAAAACAGTGTACTTTTACTTGAGTACATTTTAAGTGCTGTATCGGTACTTTTACTGCGCTATTTTCCCTGAACCTGCCGTCGCTACATTTATATTAATATTTATTTTTATAATAAGTCATCATGTGACTCCATGCGTGATTCCCGTCAAATCAAATCGCGCGAGGAAAACTTTGCATCAAACCAGCATCAACAGACTTCGAGACACCTGGCGCCAGTTTATTTTGTTCACGAAGTTCGGAGTGGATCTTGAGCCTGGAGGAAGTTCATGCATTTGTGTCTTCATATAGGCAAAAAAACAGCGCAAGCGTCACACCTCACACGTGCTTCAGTGTGTGTGTGTGTGTGTGTGTGTGTGGTAAATGAAACTGCGCGTCGGCTGCACCATTCATTCACACAGAACATGCAGGATTCGTATTTAAATTCTTTTGTGGTTTAATATTCACACTATATCGCGATTTGATTTCAAGTGTACTGAACTGCTTTCTATTTTTCCTCAAAAAATTGACAAATTCCGTGAAATTCCGAGTTATAAATTCCTTTTTTATGACTGGATTTTGTCAGCATTTTAGGGGGGGCGGGAGTCGTCCAAAACAATGGTAGGGGAAACGCTGTATTTTTAGTGCTAGCAGTCAAAAATAAATCTGTTGGAGAAATATTGAAATACTGTTTCTTTTTTTCTATGAATCTGTGATAAAAGAGTAAGCTACATTTTCAATTTGCAGGGTATAAGGTGGACTAACATTCATAGCATAATACTCACTACTCTTGAGTACTTTTAAAAGGGCTACTTTTTACTCCTACTTTGAGTAGTTTTTAGGACCGGTACTTTTACTCTACTCTCACTACATTTTTTGACAAGTAACAGTACTTTTACTTGAGTATGCTTTTTCAGTACTCTTTCCACCACTGCTGACAAGTTACAAAGTGTGTTCAAACCCCTAACCCTACGTATGAGCGCTAGGCTATCTAAATGTAAATGTCCACATTAGCACAGCTCGCTCATTATTTAGTTCACAAACAGCAAGTTTGCAGCTCAAATGATTTTACCTTTATAAATATCAATAAAGTTAAATATAGTCAATAAAGTGAAATCTATAGGCCTAATTCAAATACTTGGAATTATAGTAGCCTACGTAAAAGACTCATCTTCAGCTCATCATTTGTGAGAGGTTGGTAATGTAACTCCTCTGGTTACCACAAGGTGGTGATGTATTAGCAGTTATATGAGCAGGACCCGAATGTATATGGTTATACAAGTGCACATTATTATTTAATAGAAACTGAAGCTTTATAGATTCATAATCACTTCAAAATCGTTATATTGAGCTTCCTCCAGTTGAGATGGTTAACAGAGAATACGGAGCATCGAGAAACCAACGCGTTTAGATTAAAGGGTATAAGGTGCCCTACTGTGACAGGTGATTTCAGCATTAACCCTCGGTCACTGTGATTTTGCCAAGTAAGACATGGTCCTGGATCAACGTATTTTGTTGATCCTGGATCAACATTCCTGTCCCAAAATGTAGTCCTTACCCAATCCCTACCCCTAAACCTAGAGGGTAATGAAAGGTTAATACCACTGATGTTTAAGTACACTCTGGTTCTAAGACTAAACTTGACATAAACTGTAAACTTGTCCCTCAAATCTGATTGGTTGATTGGAAAGTTGATCCAGGATCAACAAAGATGTTGATCCAGGAACATGTGGTACTTGGTGAAATCACGTTCACCTTAATGAATAAACAGGTGTTCTGTCTTGGTCTTTATGATGAAAGGCACTCGTATTTGATTTGCAAGACTATATTTACAACTCTTTCAGCCAGGTTTTTTTTCCTATTGAATAATAGATATTTTAATACAAGAGCAGCTGAATAATTGACAGGACAGCAATTTGCTTGCCGCATGTTTTTGGTATTAAGCCAGTGCAAAGATGCGTTTCTCCTTCAAGTCATTTATAGGTGTACAAAATAATCTGAAGGTGTGATCTAGGGCAAAGCTTATGGTGTAACAACTAAAGGTGCCTCAAATGTTCTATTGTGTACCTTATTAAACTTTATGCCTTAATATCTTATGAAGGACCAATGCTTGTCTTAATAGTTTCCATTCATCTTAATACAATTGAGACATTAATATCACTAATAAAATGTTGAAATTCACATGTAAATCAGGGATTTTCAAACAAAACACTTTGGTAATGAAACCGAAGAAAACAGAACATAGTTGTTACAGTAGCTCCCCCCTCCTGGAAGGCGCATCCTCGCGCTGATAATAGTCCAAACTGAAGAGGGAGGGAGGGAGGGCAGGGGCTCTGGAGGAGGACGAGGGGCCGGCGAAGGGCAGGAGACAAGAGGCGATGGTGGCGGGAGAAACCAAGGTGGCGATGATGGTGGGTGGAGCCAGGGAGGCAAAGGCGGTGTGACTGAGGACCAAGGCAGAGCCGGAGAGAAGGCGGAGCCCGATGGAGCCGAAGTAGTAGATGGATGAGGCGTAGCTGAAGGCCCGGAATGCTCAGTCCTTGTTTCTGACGCTTGCTCGTTCTTAATGGCAGGCTCGGGCTCTCCGTCTGCAGGGGCTCCGGCGTCATGTCCGATGGCTGGCTGGGCTCTGGATCCGAAGTAGAGCTGGTGATGTCCTCCGTTGGGCAGATGGTGAACGCCGATCCAATGTTCGCCAGCACCCACTCCACAAACGCGGCTAAACCTCCCTGAGGACCATCCACTGGCAGACGGGCCTTGGACCGCTCATGCTGGCTGGAATAATAAAAAACACACAAGCGAGAGGTCAGGGAAGTTGGTGAGGATCGCCAGGTCTAAAACTTTCCTTGTGTGGTCCTCGAGGCTTTGTTCCTCCTGCTCGAGGCAGAGCAGCAGGGCAGCTTGTAAATCCATAGCGAAACAAAAAGAAAAAGACAGCAAAAACTTGTCTAGGTCCAGTATTCTGTCATATATGGCTGAAGTAAAGTGCACGAAGACGAGGAATCAAACAAGAACAGTCTTTAATAAATCCCAAAACAGAACACTCAGGTAATCGCAGGAGAAGAATGTAACATAACCACATTAACACTGATGATACCAGACAAATGAACTTGAGAAACTCAGGGCTTAAATGCATGGGGAGAGTAGTTAACATGAACAGAAACAGGTTGGGGATAACCAAGGAAACTAACTATGAACACACACAGGTGAACAGGGAAACCAAAATACCATGGTAATAAAACAGAACAGAACTGTTACTACTTGCAGATAATATAATATTTATGAAATAAAAAGGCCGTTTAAGTCTACGTGAAGAGTGGACACTTTCATGACTGTGTTTCTTAACACACTTTAGTACACTTTTAAAAAGTGGATTTTGTAATAATTTCAACTTAAATTTTAAATAATTGTTTTAACTTTTTGTCAAGCTTTAAATAAATACACTTATTTTTGTGTTGACTAACGTACTAAAACATATGTGAAGTACTATTCATTTTAGTGTTTAGTCAGTTTTGTTTGATATAACATTTAAAGTAATATATGTTATGTGCTAAACTGCAATATCCTTATTACAAATGTGTAATTACAAATATATTTAACATTAAAGTATAGTGACATTAAACTAGGTTACCTTTATTGCATTCCAGTATAAAAAAGCTTGACAAATGACAAATACACACATTAAAAAAACTGGAAGTATGCAGTTTCATCCGCTGAAACCCGTCCCAACAGCTTAACAGGGAATCTGGATAAGGCCAACACAGTTTTGAAGATGTATTTGTAAATGTACTTTCTCATTATATAGCCTAAATGTTGTTTAGAACCTAAACATTTTGAACCTAAACATATTACAACACACAATTACATATAGTGTTGCTTTAACCTCACCAGTTCTACAGTATCCTTAAGCCTTTTATCCTTTTCCCAACCTTAAGCACGAAACCCTTCAAATCTCCAACCCTAATCCTAAACCCTTAACCCCATCCATCTTCCTGGTCTAAACTCTCACTTCCAATCCAATTCCCAATGCTATTGAGGAAAACCACACCCGGGGTCGCGGGTGTGTATACCCTACATAGAGATTTAAAATCCAAAGAGTCAATGATAGTCTATCTACATACGTGACTTGCACGTTTCCATGGTAATCAGTCACTCTGCATTAGCCTACGACACGCCCATGCGCGCACCCGCGCCGAATCCATCAGTCATAGAGTTCAAAATGGCAAAAAACTCTTCACAGATATGTTATCAAAGCTCTCCAAATTAGAATACACATGCTAAATGTGAATGCTGAATTTGTATTTTCATGCATTAACAGCCACGATCTGCTTGAATCAGGCAGCGTGGTAACGTGATGTTTATCATAATTTGGTAACACACACTTTACAATTAGATAAAGTTTGTAGACAAACTTTAAGTTCTCTTGAAAAGGCCTAAATAGAAAGTTTGAAGTAGTTTTAAAAACTTGAAGTTTGAAGGTTTTCAATTGGAAAGTTTTAGTTTTAGTTTAGTTTTAGTTTAGTTTTAGTTTAGTTTAGTTTTAGTAAGACAGACTTTGTTTAGGCTAGTAAGAAAATGTAAATTTGCCAAAAAAAGAACTTTAATTTTAAGTAAATGTTATTTTTAAATCAGCTTCAGTGTGATATTTAACCATATTATCATGCTTGCTTAACACTGATAATTTTAATAATTGTAATGCGATGATCAGATATCGAAATCAGAGAATTTCATATGTTTGAGAAGTTGGATTATTTATTTTTAACAGTGGATTCGGGGGACTCAAAGTGCACCAGATTAATGAATTTATCTTTGAAATGTACTAAATTTTCTGATTTTACAAAACACTTGGTGTCCTGTTTGCCTGGCTTTGTTTGGTCATCTCTGGGATGTGTCCATTATTCTGACAGCATATTAGCACCTAGTCCTTTTAAGATCGCTGTTTTGTTTGTTAGTCAGGTAATGATGCCAACACCACCTCATAAAAAAAAAAAAACAAAAAAAACAAGCTGGAATGAAAAGCTCTATAACATGAATATATGACATTCTTTTTTTCTTCAGAAGTGAAAATACTGTGCATCACAACACAGTAAAAGGGCTAAATAAATATATATAATTTGCATTTGTGTGGATTTTGGACCAGTGGATTTCAGAATGCTGCCGAATGGCTGACAAAGTGTCTTCTCATTTGTTTTGAATGGTTAGGACAAAAACTCATTGGAGAGACGAAGGTTATGGCATTTAACAAACCGTAACCGTTGGTTAAACCACTGTTAATTGAATGGGTTTAAAACACTTGTGTAATTGTGCTTTATTACAAAACTAAAGGATTATTTTGGAGGATTTGTATTTTGTTCAAGTGCATTTTATATTGAATACTTCCAAATAAAAACACACCTTAAAAATGTATTTAATTTTTTTATTTTTGCAGTGGTGTTTCATGGTTTGACAGTTAATATCTATACAGGGTTTTCAGTTTTTTTTGTGTGATTTAACTGAGCAATAGAGTGCAACAATATGGCTATGGAAGTAAAAATGCCATTAAAAAAATCCATAAAAACAGATTTATAAACCTTTTAAGAGAGACCTTTTGTGAGCTCTGGGGTTAAGAGATAGAAGCTATACAGTCTGTCAATATGACTTATTGTTTAACAGCGAAATCGATTGGTCTATTGTAACTCTCCACTACAGTGAAAATGAGAATAAAATACTTTTTTTTTAACAATATTGATGTAAATATTTGTATTTTGATGGCCATTATTTAATGTTGTAAATCTTAAAACAATTAGTGTTTTAAATTACCATTATAAAATGTTAAACACAATACTTTAAAAAGTATTCAATTTAAAGTTAAAATTGTACTTTTTTACTTTAACTCAAGTATGTTTTTGGCTATGTACTTGGACTTTTAATTGAGTCAAATTTTCGCTCAGTATCCCTTTCACTATAAATTTTGCGAGTGTTTTACACCCCTGATAACAAGAAGCACCGGGGATGTAAAGACAGGCTGCTGGTGTTATTTATGCATGCTATGCCCTGTCCTGACACACACCTCTATTGTGGTTGAACAGCATGTTATTAGCCTTCCATTATATGCCACTATCTGAAACAAGATTGCGTCTTGCACGGCTGCACTTTCATTCTGGTGAGAGAATCCAGGACACATGCGGTACAGTTTGGGAATACCAACTTGCAAAGAGTTGGCAGTTTAATAGCCTGTTGAAAAGACCAGCGTATGATGCGTTTTGGATCCTGGGATTCTTCTTAACTGCGGTAGTCAACATTTGAAGTGGATCAAAACCTTTCGTCAAAGTTATGCATGATTTTTGAACAATACCCGTTCTTGTCTTAGGACAATACTTTTTTGATCCACTTCAAATGTTGAACACTGTAGTAACACTCAAGGTGTGATCACATTTGATTGGTGAAATTTAGTGGGCAAAATGGTGTCGGGGGCCATTTTGGAACACAGGCATGATGAAAATGTTAAACTTACATCAGACAGCTAATTTACCAATTGTATCTTTGAGAACAGGGAATTGTTGAGAATTCTCTCAAACCCATATAGCGCTTTATATAATACAGATTGTTTCAAATCAGCTTTGAAGTGATGAACAGGAAATTCAGTGATGCAAACAGAATTCAACTCTTCTGTGAAACAGTGAAGTCGTCATCCAGCTAAGTTGTGTTCTCATCCAATGGTGTCAGTGAAGTCAATATTGCTGAATAATCAGTGAATCTGTGAACGAATCAGTCAGAATCATGTATGAATAAGTCCTATCCTTCACATATCGTTCAGCCTGATTTGATTAAAAAATTCCTTCAGCGTGTTTTGAACCCTAATATTCCTCTAAGAATGTGACAAGGCCACATGCAGAGCTTGTTCATTTCACCCAATGGCAAGATCTGACCTTCTAGCAGAAAGGAGGGAGGAGGTGAACAGAAATCTGTTGGAGGCGGACACAAAAACATCATTGAGCAGGAGGCCAAGAGAGACAGCCAGAAATAAGCAGGAGAGATTGTGAAGGCGAACAGAAATGAAGTCTAAACTAGAACTAACTTGGAAGAGGAACAAGAAATGTGTCAAACTGCAGTGCTTCTCACTTCACAAGCGCCCCAAGCTTTCTCCAGAGAAACTCTTCTGCGGCGTGTCGTTTGGAAAATGAATAGTCAATCACACTTTGCACTAAACCGAAATGAAATAGAAAGGAGAGAATGTAAGTGTATGCGGTTGCATCAGATCATTGGGTTTCTGGCAGGCCTTGATGTTGTTCAAGGTGAGAGACGAGAATGGCAGCAGAGGGGGGGGGGGGGGGGGGGGGGGGTGGGGGGAATCAGCAGCCGTATCTTCCCGCCGACCTTGCTTTCCCATCTGGGCAAAGTTGAGAACAGAGTTATATATGCATGGGGCACTTCATGAAAACCTCCCAAGAGTTACAGCCTTCAGCTATTGATCACAGAGAGCATTTAGACTGAGATAAAGACTTCACTGTTGCTGCTTCTCCTTGATAGGAGGTGTTTATTTTCATGCTCCAACTTCGAAAAATATGAAAAATTTTCAAAGTGACATATAAATGAAGGAACAGTTCTGTAATCATTTACTCACTCTCCTGTCAATCTAAACTTTTTATCCTTGGAAAACAAAATGCGAAAATTTGACTTTTCCATGAATTACATAAACTTTCATTTCTCACAAAAGCATTGCTTTAGAACACTTGGAATATGAATTTATACACTCTGAAGACCAGTTCACACCAACAACGATAACTTTAAAGATAACGATAAAGATAATAATAGTTCTAAAATTGTTCTCTATAATAAAGAACAGCAGAGTTCACACCACACGGCACAGAGAAACGATATCGGTTAAATCACTTTCAGAGCGATTTTATCCAACCGATGAACGATAAAAACATTGACAGCCAATCAGAATCCACCCTACTGTAACGAGCTAGAGCATTTAAAGTGACAGATGACAAAACTAAAGGGCATGCTTATATCAAACAGAACAATATTTTTATCGTTATTGTTAGTTATCGTTCTTGTGAACGGGCCTTAAGACTCTAAGGGCCCTGTCATACACCTGGTGCAATGCAGATCCAGGCGCGACGCAAATGTTTTTTTTTGCTAGTTTCAGCCCGACGCAGTTATCATTTTCACGTTTTAATAAAATCGGAGAGCTTTCTGTCTCTATTGACATACGCAACTACCACTTTCAAGCCTCAGAAAGGCGCGTTCGTATGGTTGCATTGTGTACTGATTCTCATGCCATTTTCAAAGAGTGGTAGACAAGGATGGATCCAGACAACGGTGAAACTCAGTTGGTGGATACACTTGAGAAACCTCAGTCTCTGTATCTCCGTCTTGTGTAAAAGCTAATCAGTCTAATCTGCTTTCTGATATTGGGCCAGAACTTTACTGCAGTTTTCATTTCATTTAAACGATGCAGGGGTTGGGTGGGCTCCAAGATGCGGACATATTTGGGTTCATTCCTAGACAAGAGAGAGAGAGAGAGAGAGAGAGAGAGAGAGAGAAGCAGAGAGAGCGGCTCAAATCTGTTACATAACCCGACCCAGGCTCAAGTCATTTAAAACATATGTTTTCAATCAGCTTCGAGATCCAGCGCTGAGCTATGTCTGTTCTTCACGTGGGAACCCATCGATCAGGCTCTCATAACCCCGGGGCCAGTGTTAAATGTGAAACAGAAGTTGCGATTGTGACGCATATCCGAGTGAAACGGCTTCTCGAACAAGAAACAAATGCAGGGCGGGATTTGATTTTGTCCATGGGGAATTGATTGGATGGTTGAGGTTTACTATTGGTGGATCTCATGTGAGTGACAGGTTGCCCCGCCCTCACGCCAGTAAACGCATCATCAGAGAAGAGAAGAGATGAGCTGCAAGAGAGAGGGGAAGCTATTTTGATTAAAGATTACGAGGCAAGTGGATAAAAATAATATATATATTATTTGTACGGAATATACGGATAAATCATTAATGAATACTGCATTAATAGTGGTGACTTTAAGATTCTGTCTCTAAAGTGTTGCAATCATTTATTACGTTTTTATGTCTGGCAAACTTGAACATTTAGTTCCCTATCGGTCAGTCACTACAACGTAGGTCAGACTGACCAATAGGAATCTCGCTAGAGAGCCAATTTACTTCGAGTGAATCTAAAACAAGCCAATGCACATTGGCGTGCAATCATTTGCAACAGCTGCGCGTCCTTGTCAGTGGGGGTATATAACGAGCGGCTGTGTGATTGCACTTCAGCTTTTTGCTTTGGAGCCTAAACTTCGATGCCTCTGCTTACAGTGACTTTCTACAAGCAAACTCTCTCTCTGGTACGGGTGTTACGGCGCGACAGCGTGGACAGATCTCCTCTCTCCGGCGAAGAAACCCAAAAGCTGTTTTCACAGCTGGTAAAACTGAGCACGAGAGCTGATCAGCGCACGTACGGGTGCACATTCGCGGCCGTGATCGTCTGCATCTGTCCCCCTGTGTGCCTCAGTATCAGCGAGAGCAGTTCCTAAAAGAGCTTACACAGATAGTTTGCGTCTTTTTAAAGATGACATTCTATCTGTGTGTTTCTGGATGCGGTCGTTACCTGGGATCGCGGGATGGTCACGAACACTGTCTTGTGTGTCTGGGCTTACAACACGCACAGGCAGCGTTCGTGGATGAGTCATGCACCCATTGTGGGAAGATGACCATCTCGGAGCTGAGGTCGAGACTCTCGTTCCTGCAAAGGGGCGGAGTCCCCGTGCTGGCGCCCCGTTCCAATCCTCCTGCGAGGGTTGCTTCGGACGCTGGCACGGGTGACCTGAGGGTTACAGTGAGCACGCTTCCTTCGGGGAACCAACCCCCTAGGAACCCTCACTCCTCTCAGCCTCCGCAACCATGTGAGCTGCCAAAGGAGCGCTCTGGACCATCCACGAGTTGTGTACCAACCGTTTCCTTTGGCGCTCCCGGCGATGAACAGATGTCCATCGCGGCATCGGAGGGTGGGTCAGATGTCTCTGCGGACGACGTATCGGAGCCGCTGCCTCCTTCGGGGGTGCCAGCGGTGCCCGATACGGACCCGGAGATGATGGCCATGCTTTCCCGGGCCGCCAAGAGGGTCGGACTCATGTGGAACCCTCCACCGGGTCCCGAACCCTCGAGGCTGGACGATTGGTATCTCGGGGTGGCGCGTGCTGGCTCTCAGCAACCCACCCCAGTGCCTTTCTTCCCGGAGGTGCATGAGGAGCTCACTGGGACGTGGACGGCACCTTTTACTGCCCGAAACCGCTCCAGTAGTTCCTCCTCCCTCACCACCCTTGACGGCGGGGCAGCTAAGGGTTACGCGCGCATCCCGCCGGTGGAGCGGGCCGTTGCTATGCAACTGTGCCCTAACTCCACTTGGCGCGGAGAACCGTGTCTCCCTTCCCGGGCCTGTAAGTACTCGTTGGACTTAACCGGCAAGGCTTACAAGGCCTGTGGGGAAGCTGCCTCTGCTGTGCACGCTTTGGCGTTGCTCCAGGTCCATCAGGCCAAGGCACTGAAGGAACTGGACGATGGTGGTCACGACCCACTGGTGTTCCAAGAACTCCGGCGGGCGACGGACCTCGCGCTTCGTGCAACGAAGGTTACCGCTCGCTCAGTGGGCCGTGCGATGTGGGTGGTCACAATGGTGGTCCAGGAACGCCATCTCTGGCTGTGTCTGGCTGACATGCGGGAGACCGACAAGCTCCGGTTCCTCAACGCCCCCGTGTCCCAGACCGGCCTCTTCGGCGACGCGGTCGAGAACTTCGCCCAGCAGTTCTCGGCTGTTCAGAAGCAGACTGAGGCCATCAAACACATGCCTCGGCGGTCAGCTGCTGCCTCCACCCCACCGCCAGCGGCTCCTCAGTCTGCTCGTCGCCGGGGGCGTCTGCCTGCGCCCTCCCCGGGTCCCGCGCCGCAGCAGCAGCCTCCACCGAAGCGGCGCCGCGGAGCCAGTCGCAGGCAGAACGCCCCGCCCAGAGATGGCAGGGACTGCTCTCCAGGAGACGATGGCCGCATCGCTCCCTCCCCCGGAAGAGGACCCCCAAATTTTCAATAAAAGAGCAGTTTCTATCATCTCTGGGTCCGAAGAGGACTCGGAGAGCAGTGGTGGGACAAAATCCTTACCACTCTCATCCTCCTCTTCTATCGCCAGCTGGCAGCAGTGTACGGTTCGAGAACGCCACCGAGCCGCCTCCCGCACCTCCTGCCCCGTGGAACCAGGTAAGCGCTTTACAGCACACTCAGACCCCGCTGGGGGCTGCCTCCCAGAGAGAGCCCCCCCAGCCAGGTCCCTGTGTTCCACTTCGCTGCCCCACTCCGGGTACGCCTACGGTCCCCTTGGTCCCGCTTGTACGGTCTCTGAGAGCCTGGTTAGCGCTCCCCAGTCCGTCTCGCTGGCTCATCCTGACCATCAGGCTCGGGTATGCGATTCAGTTCGGCCGGCGTCCCCCCAAGTTCCCATCCACTCCACTACAGTGAGAGCAGCCGATGCCCATGTCTTGCGCGCGGAGATCGCAGTCCTACTGGCGAAGGACGCGATAGAGCCGGTCCGTCCAGCCGATATGAGGTCAGGGCACTACAGTCCCTACTTCATTGTACCCAAGAAAGGTGGTGGGTTACGACCGATCTTGGACCTGCGAGTTTTGAATCGGAGCCCCCACAAGCTACCGTTCAAAATGCTCACGCACAAACGCATCTTCGAATGCATCCGTCCCCGAGATTGGTTTGCAGCGATCGACCTGAAGGACGCGTACTTTCATGTCTCGATTCTCCCTCGACAGAGGCCGTTTCTGCGCTTTGCGTTCGAGGGTCGAGCATATCAGTACAAGGTCCTACCCTTCGGGCTGTCCCTGTCCCCCCGTGTCTTCCCGAAAGTCACGGAGGGGGCCCTTGTTCCCATGAGAGAACAGGGTGTTCGCATCCTCAACTCTCTCGACGACTGGCTCATACTAGCACACTCTCGAGATCAGTTATGCGATCACAGGGACCTTGTGCTCAGGCACCTCAGCCAGTTGGGTCTTCGGGTCAACTGGGAGAAGAGCAAACTCGCCCCCGTGCAGAGGATCTCTTTTCTCGGTATGGAGTTGGATTCGGTCGCACAAACAGCGCGCCTCACAGAGCAGCGCACTCAGTCGGCCGCTGCAGGGCAGGGATGTGCTGGTCCATAAGGACAACACTGCGACCGTTGCGTATATCAACCGGCAAGGTGGTCTACGCTCCCGTCGCATGTCGCAACTCGCCCGCCATTTCCTCCTCAGGAGTCAGAAGCATCTGAGGTCGCTTCGAGCCATGTATGTCCCCGGCGTGCTCAACCGTGTGGCCGACGAGCTATCACGAGCTGTGCTCCCGGGAGAATGGCGACTCCACCCCCAGGTGGTTCAGCTGATCTGGAGAGAGTTCAGGGAGGCTCAGGTAGACCTGTTTGCCTCCTCAGAGACCTCCCACTGCCAGCTGTTTTACTCCCTGACCGAGGGAACACTCGGCACGGACGCACTGGCACACAGCTGGCCCCGGGGCCTTCGCAAATATGCGTTTCCCCCAGTGAGCCTTCTTGCACAGACACTGTGACACAAGTCAGGGAGGACAAGGAGCAGGTCCTTCTGGTGGCTCCCTACTGGCCCACTCGGACCTGGTTCCCAGAACTCATGCTCCTTGTGACAGTCCCTCCCTGGCCCATTCCTCTGAGGAAGGATCTTCTGACTCAGAGACGGGGCACCCTATGGCACCTGCGTCCAGACCTCTGGAAACTCCATGTCTTGTCTCTGGACGGGACGCGGAGGTTCTAGGTGACTTACCCCCAGAGGTATTTAACACCATCACTTCAGCACAGGCGCCGTCCACGAGACGTGTCTACGCCCTGAAGTGGAACCTGTTCGTCGAGTGGTGTTCTTCTCGCCGAGAAGACCCCCGAAGATGTTCGATAGGGTCCGTGCTTTCCTTCTTGCAGCAAGGGTTGGAGCGAAGACTGTCTCCCTCCACCCTCAAAGTCCACGCTGCTGCTATTTCAGCTTATCACGACCACATCGATGGCAAAACAGTTGGAAAGCACGACCTGGTCGTCAGGTTTCTTAGGGGGGCGAGACAATTAAATCCTCCTCGACCCCCCTCCATACCCTCTTGGGATCTTTCCCTGGTGCTCCGAGCATTTCAGGACGTTCCCTTTGAGCCTTTGCAAACAGTGGACTTAAAGCTTCTTTCCATGAAGACTTTGCTACTGGTTGCGTTGGCCTCTGTCAAGAGGGTAGGAGACCTGCACGCATTTTCGGTCGACGAATCGTGCCTAGAGTTCGGGCCGGGTGACAGCCATGTGGTATTAAGACCCCGGCCTGGCTATGTGCCCAAGGTTCCTATGTATGTACGTGGACAGAACTCAAAGCATCAGGACCTCAGACCAGCTCTTTGTCTGATACGGAGGCCAGCAGAAGGCAAAGGCTGTCTCCAAGCAGAGGATGGCCCACTGGATAGTGGATGCCATCGCCTTGGCTTACCAAGCTCAAGGCGTGCCCTGCCCGCTCAGGTTGCATGCACACCCCACGAGAGGCGTCGCATCCTCCTGGGCGCTGGCTCGTGGCGCCTCGCTAACAGATATCTGTAGAGCTGCGGGGCGACACCTAACACGTTCGCTAGATACTATAGTCTACGTGTAGAGCCGGTCTCCTCCCGTGTTCTCACCCTAAACGGGTAGAAGCACTGAGAGGCCCGGCTCTGTCGGCTTGCTGCACCCTACTGTGCAACCTTATTGCTCCAGAGTGAAAAACCTGTCGAGTCCTCCAACACCCCTCGGCCCGGACATGGCGGAGCGTCCGGAGCCAGGCCCCTGTCTGCTGAATCCTTGAGAGCCGGACCCGGGCTGGGTTCCATATGTGCGACCCTTCGGGGATCCCATATGTGTGTATGTTCCACGGTTGCTCCTAAGATGGAAGCCGTGTCTTTCCCTTGGGCTAAGTCACCCATTAATTCATATGCAGTACAGCCTTCGGGTTAGTCCATATGTATTTCCACATAACTCTCTGAAGAAAGTGGCTTCCGCAGCGTTCCCCTCCCTCTAAAAAAGGGCACGCTTTCCCAGTGTTATCCAAAGTCTCACTGTATGGGTTATAAAGGAACAACAGTGTCAGACACTCTCTGTGTAACCCTCCTCCTATCGTCCTTCCAGGGAATAAGGTGCAGAGGCTTGCATGGGGCGCTGGATGGGGTGCAGCGACTGTGGCGCTTTTGGCTTGTTTTAGATTCACGCGAAGTAAATTGGCTCTCTACCGAGATTCCTATTGGTCAGTCTGACCTACGTTGCAGTGACTGACCGATAGGGAACGTCTCGGTTACATATGGTAACCCTCGTTCCCTGAGGGAGGGAACGGAGACGTAGGTCCCGTCGCCACATCTGCTGCTGCCCGAGGGCCAGCTTCCCAAATTTGGCTCCTCAGCAAAAAACTGAAGTGCAATCACACAGCCGCTCGTTATATACCCGCGCTGACGAGGACGCGCAGCTGTTGCAAATGATTGCACACCAATGTGCATTGGCTTGTTTTAGATTCACTCGAAGTAAATTGGCTCTCTAGCGAGATTCCTATTAGTCAGTCTAACCTACGTCTCCGTTCCCTCCCTCAGGGAACGAGGGTTACCATATGTAACCGAGACGTTTTCTTTGATGTTTTAAACAATGTTCTGTGAAATCTGCATGCTCATGTAAAATTATTTAGAGTGATTTATCAGTTGTGGGTTGAAAATGCTAAACACATCATTTATATTTTGCACCGTATGCCATCGATTTCCAGCAAAATAATATCCATATATTATGTTGGTATTATATGTTGTATTTATGCATTTTTAATATGTCGTTTTAGATACACTCTTAAACTATAGATAGATAGATAGATAGATAGATAGATAGATAGATAGATAGATAGATAGATAGATAGATAGATAGATGGATAGATGGATAGATAGATGGATGGATGGATGGATAGATCAATATAGATCTATACAGGGGCGTAGGAGCCATTATACGTGGGGGGGACATGTCCCCCCCACATTTCAAAATCGAAGTTTTGTCCCCCCCACTATTTCCCAATGTAAGATTTTGTTTTGCATTGCCTGCCTCTGCCGATTTCTGAGTCTCCAAATTAATCCATTCGGCAACTTTTAAATACATAATTCAATTTAAAAAAACGGCCGAACTCTTCAGCTGCTAATCTCGTTGTCAGTCGACCATGACCGCGCACCGCTCGCGCATGCGCATCTAGGTGACACGGATAAATGTACGCAGCAACATATAATGAGTGTTCCTGGGAGATCCTAGTTGCGCGGGATGTGGAAGCGTGCAAAAGTTCCAGAAATGTACATAAAGTGCCCTGGCCTTGAATGACAAGGTAAGGAAAATAAGACTAAATCTAAATTAAATAACCAAGACTAGATTGGCCATGTGATTTTTCTCAGGAGATGTTTCGAGCATTTTACTTCAGACACCGGATTATCAGCAAACTGCCAAGAGAACTGCTAGCTGGCTACTCAAAATAAACTAGCAATCTATTCAGGCAGCTTTTTTGTGTATGATCTGTGTGAATTACAGAAATATAAGACTTGCTAGACCTACTTTTAGCAAGGAACCTTTCCACATAGATTGATTTTATTTTTCAATCTATCCTTGGGGGGTAAGCTAGGTGGTTAATGGAAATTAAATCAACCATTTATTTGAGTTTTTAATTTTTAGTTAATCAGTACATGACTGATTAACAGTAATGTAAATGCTAAATGTCCTAATACCTGTTGATGCTACAACAATGCAAAGTATATGCTCTTAACCTTGCAGTTTTTCAAATATCATGTAAGACTCATTTTCTCAATTTCTTTGCACAAAACTCTCCAGAAAGTGCCATTTAATGGTTTATTTTTCAAAAAAAATTCCCGGAGGAGCATACCCCCGGACCCCCCTAGGGAGAGCCCACATAATAAATCACAATTTAATCACTGCTTAGAAACAAATTAATACAGTCTGTTCCCATAAGTCCCCCCCCCCCCCCCCCCCCCCCCCCCCCCCAGCATTTACTGTCCCCCCCAGGTTCAAAATTGCTCCTACGCCCCTGGATCTATAGATCGATAAATGAAATATTTTTAAATCAGAAACAACATGGTTTTACACATAGAATTGACTTTATAAATTCGAATAACTTTAAAAAAAAACATAATTCTTTAGAAAACTATCTAGCACCATAAACCAGTGGAGAATCTAATGTAACGTCAAGACGTTTTAATCTCCAAAGAACCATAAGGCAACTCAAGAACTATATACAGGGGAAAAGGTGTTTTTTAAGAGTACATGAAGAGGCTATTAGCGCTGATCTCTCTTGATGCTTATGACAGCGTCAGCATCAACTCCATCCATACAGATGCGGCAGGAGATCGAGATCGGAGCCGGCGCGCATGAGAGCGAAAGGGGCGGGGGAATGAGAGAGAGAGAGAGAGAGAGAGAGAGAGAGAGAGAGAGAGAGAGAGAGAGAGAGAGAGCAGGCTGATCTCTATCTATCTCCCACAGACATCTTTCTATGTTGTAAAACACAGAGCATAGGACTTGCTGGTCGTTGACGGTGGCACAGCAACCCATAATGCGCGCCGTCTTCTGAAAACGTACAGCGGAAGGGTAAACGTCTGTTTTTTTTATATCTAATAGCGCCTGCGAATGGATGAACGATGGTTTTAACTCTCACGGGTCATGTTTGTTTCAGGCGCGAGGGATGATGGCTTAGTCGCGTGCGGAGCGCCGATGCTGCACGATGAGTGTAGCGCTGCAAGATTTACGAAATAACGTGAGTCGCACTGATGCCTTTTTTATCACATCACAACATCTGCAAGCCGTGTCATTGGGCGAATTGATCGAAGCTGCTTTAAATTGATTCTTGGCACGTAAAAAGGCAAATTGTGCACATTAGGAGATGCACCACGTTATCGCGCGTCTGTTTTTTGATGTTTACACTTTGGTTGCGCAATGACTGATGTAACGAAACTCATGACAAATGCTGTTCTACTCTTGTATAACGCAACAAACTGCTTATTTTTAATCAACGTTTTATTGTATTTTTGTTTCCTGGTTTCCACACTCGTTTCCGCGTTTCATTGAGCACGAATTCGCATCTTTTTTTATGGAAATAAACAGTTGATGTACGTCAACATGTTCGTGAGACTGAAATGTGACATCGCTATCGCTATATCACAAACAAACTATTTCTTGAAACGCTTGTAGATTCCCTGAAACCATTTAACTATTCCCCGAAGACAACACGACACGCTGAGCTCGTTGGTTTTCTAGAATATCACAGATTCCTTTTTACTGTGGAACAGCTGCTTCCCAACTCCAGACGAACTGGTTTTTATCCATTGACTCTTTGTTTGTTCGAGGTTTCGCTCGTTTGTTTACAGGGAGTGGCTTCGAGAGCATCTTGAGTTGCACAGCGCTTTATAGACTGGCGTACGCTACCATGGCAACTGGGGGGTCGCGCGAGGATAGTTGTACTAACAGGTAGGACTGTGCCATTCTCGCGCGAGCTCTACTTTACTACATTTTTTTTTCCATTTTTAAATGAGAGTCATGTCGTTTGAGTAATGGTTGTTAGTTAGATATGATACAAACAAAACATGGACTATTTTGAAATTGTCAAGTCAAGCCATCTTCATTTATATAGCGCTTAACAATGGATTGTTTCAAAGCAGCTTTACAGAGATAAACATATAATTTAAGGTAACAGATTGTTTTGGCGTTATAGCGGTTCTTGAATAATGTTACTTCCAGCTAAAGTTAACTTTGATTGATTCACCTCCATTGAAATGATCAGACTTTAAACGCGAACCTGTGATTAACGCTGACGGCGTTCACATGCTCATTCAGAATTGATTCTATAGTTATGTGCTTTTTAAAATATGTGCGCAGGTTTGTAATTCATACAACCCAGCCTAAACAAACTACTTTTCTTGCCTATAAATTGTGAGTGGTGCTCGTGCAAAACTCTGTTGGACCATATTACACGGACACTGCAAAATGGTCAGATAACCTGAAATGCGTACACTTAATACTACAGAATCAATCCAAATATATTAGGTTGATTGCATTGACATTGAGGGAGACTTGTTTTATTCTGGTCTGCTCGTCAATGTCGAAATTATTTAGATGGCCAATTAAATCAAAGTAGGCAGGGTTTACAGTCACAGATGCAGAGCGCCAATTAGCCTTTCGCCGAGCCCCGCCCCCCTTAGTTACTGTTGCTACGTCCGACAAACAAATGGTCAAACACGACCAGCGCGACAGATTGCCATGACGGGAAGAGGTGTACCCGTGCGTGTCAGTGACCTTTTTTTGGGCAAATACCTCCGCGATATCCTCCAGATCGAGGCAAAAGGGGTTACAGTAGCCTACGCAGTGGAGGGATATATTCAACATATAAAAATACGGAATGAAGGAGACACGACTACTAATCGAGGCTAATGCTTACCGGTCTCAAGCGAAATCGGAGAAACCCCATGACCTGTACATCAACCAGCACAGCCTTAAAGAAGATTTTATAAGCTGGTTCAGTGGCTAATTGTTTGGAGTTAGAAATATATAACTCGCGCTGCATATTTAGTAATTTTGCCTCAGATACAGCATTATACATTCGCTTTAACAAGCAGGTTGTTCATTACCACGGCAACCGCTTGCGTGTCATGCTCAATGCGATTTTCGTGTTTAAAATGTGACTATACATAAGAGACGGAAAGATGCAGATAACCATACATTATTTAAGGTTATTTCTATTCGTTATGATATATGAACTGATGTTGTCAAGTAAGCTTCATGCTTTCCCCGTTGCGAACGTGCACTCCTCTAAACTGTAGTCTACGGGTGCTACACTGCTATTGACTGTTGCTCATTTCCCCCCGAAAATATCATGTTAATAACAACCCTTAAGAAAACGTAATTCCTTTGTGGATCCTCTTGATCTGCTTTCTCCATGTTTCTTTGACTAATCTCAGTGTCTCACGGTAGAGATCCACTTGTCCGTGCGATACTTCTGTCGCGCCGCGCTCCGCTTTATTCCTATGGGTGACGTCACGCGACTTTAAAAGCATCCCGGGAAGGCAGCGCTTCATTTGGAAAAATGCTGCGCGTCAAAAAGCTGACCGATGCCCATCTTTATGCAAATGACTTCTGTTTAACGCGACACGACTATCCAATAGAAGTAGAGCATATGGAGACGGGGGAAGTCTCTCGCAGGTCCTCTGTTCTAGACTGGCCGCTGGCTCAAAACCACGCCCATAGCGGTAAACTTGAGGAACACCCATCCAAGTACAAATGTGGGGAGGCGTCGCGACACCACGCGACAGTCATGTCGCAAAAGTGGATCTCTACCGTTAGTCTCACGCACGCTGCACGCGAGTTAACCATGTTCGACACATTTAACTGGGAGTGGGGTCGTCCACAATGTTTGATCCATTGTAGGCACCGCTTTCGTTGTGTTTTCGGCTTTGGAAACGGAAAGAACACAACTCCTTCTCCAGACAATCTCTCGGGGTACCTAGTGTCCGATTTACAAACGCCGTGGGCGCACCCCTCCACCATCTTGCTTGGAGTCAATGGCTGTGTCCGAAATCTCCTCTCAAACCACTACTCCCTAACCCCTATGTAGGGGGTAGGGAGTAGAGCACTATATAGTGAGCTACCAGCATAATAGAAACACCACTTTCGGACACTACTCGATCGTCTCTCGGCGCCGTTGATTACGGCATTACTGTCGCACTATTTAAACGCGCCATCATCTGTCAGCTGGTGCCGAGCCAGCTCTGGGCTAAATAGATTTTTTTTTTATAAAACATTACATCATATTGAGCTTATTTCTCCAAAATTGTAAAATTAAAAGTAATTTCTGGCCGTTTCTGTTATAATGCGTTACTCCACACATGATTATAACTTATAAACATAAATAAAATTAATACACATATTTCATATATTTTCATTTTCGCGCCACACCGTTTTCACTTGCCTGTCGACATTAGAAAAAAAACAGATCTACGTTATCAAATATCTTGCTCATAATACTCTTAATAAAACAGCTTTTAGACTCTGTGGAGATGCCACTCAATATTTATCTTTTTTGTTTGTTTGTTCTCGTGATTCAGAAGATTTCGCGGATTAGCAAAAGAAACAGGATTTCTAGACAGAAAACGAACATAACTTACATTTGTATGACAAATTCGTATTGTTGTCGCGCTGCTCTCCTTGACGTCTATCCGCCTTTTTTACGATCAGCGCAATGCATGATGGTATGTAGGGCTTGGGTTAGTGACCATCGGTTGTACACTACTTTTCAAAATGCATTCTGGGATACATTGAGTGGACTATATAGGGTATAATAATCATCACTATACATTCGGACAGCACTACAAAATGGCGAGCTCACTATATAGTCCACTATATAGTGAGTAATGGGAGATTTCGGACACAGCCAATGTTTGACGGACCTGCTCACATAGTAACGGTTGCTATGATGTGTGATTGGACAATGGCCGTTTTGGGGGAGGGGCCGGCGAAAGGTCAATTCCAATTCCAGTCAATTTAACGTTGAACTGAGAGTGAGGTAAGAAACAAATAGGGAAACATTTTAAAATATGTCAAATGTTTTGCGAAAGAAATGTTAAAAGGCCGACAGTAACATCCAGTGAAGCAAACTACTCGACTTTTTTCTCAAATATGGCTGTTTTGAATTGAAAATATAGGGATTCATGTAATCGAAACGGTTTTCGACATTTTAGGTATGCAAATAAAGCGTGAAAGACATGGTAACGGCCTTGGGTTACCTACACAAACAAATTCAATTTTAAGCTCAGATAGAAGTAACTACTTAAAGTCCCCCTGTGGTGAAAGTCAAGTTTTTAATGTTGTTTGTATGTCTATGTGGTGTTTTTAATAGGCTTTAAGACAAACCATGTACACATTCACAAGTCAACACCATTGCTGAGTATTTTCTCCTTAAAACTGCAGTGAATCAGACAGTCTCAAAAACGGTTTGAAATCGCTGGTGTTTCTGACGTCACAAACATATCGTGATAGTCAAGGAGTGGATCTCTGAGCTGCTGTGAGTGAGTGGAGGCGGGGCTAATTTGCATATTCATAGAACCTTGTATACTAAATGAGGCAAGGGTGTAGAGTTACATTCAAGCTATTTAAAGGCATGAAGATTTTTTGTCAAGGAAAAAAACGTTTAAATATGTAGGTGATCAAAGATGAGTTTTAAGGGATACAATTATTGATTACAGGGAGACTTTAAGTTTGTGTGTGCATTGTGTGTTCTTGCCAGCAAGGTGCTGTACAGTAACAGTGGTGTTTTAAGTGGTTGTCACTTGTCACACATTGCTATTTGGTCGCTAGGCTTATCTGATAGTTGCTATGGTGTTGCCAAGTTGTTGTTAAGTGGATCCTTACTGGCTCAAGTTCTTATCTTATCTTATTTAACCAGGCAAGCCACTTAAGAACGAATTCTTATTTACAACAGCCTGGCAGGAGAAAAATCTCCCCGGAGGACATACAGACTGACACTGTACTACAATAAATCAAAATATAAAACAAAGAAAAAGGGATTAGTGAAAGCATTTACAAATAGTAACCGAAAGCTCCGTAATAATATTTTAAAAGCAGAGATTGAATACGTCTCCATTTTCAGTGATTTTGTAACACATTCCAATCATTTGGTGCAGCAAAGCTGAAAGCAAAGCAGCCTTAAACACTTTTTTTTATAACACAGATACAGTGAATATACACTAATGTATACATTTCAGTTAATTCAATTTAAAAAACGTGGTGTGGGAACCCACTATTCTGGTCCCTGGATATGGTTCGGATCTCTCATATATTTAAAGACTACTGGAATTTTATGCTTATTTTTTTGCCTGTCAAGGAAAAATCATAAGTCTAATCACAGCCCACCCCCGCCTAAACAGCCAACACGATTTCAGGTGTCACTCGTGACTGTAGCTTAAATAGTGTGGGACTCGGTGAAGCGTTAAAAGTAAGGAAAAGGGGGTTTGAAGAACTTAGCAATCACCACTAATAAGTGCAACTCATTTCTGTAAATTGAATGTACCTCGAGCAGATGTGAAGGCACACTGTTCCCTCATTAGGGAGGAGTGCTCAGAGGTCATGATGGAGCTGCTTTAATTAGCTCGGTTCAATATGCTGTAAATCAATTACTGCTTGCAGAACGAGAGCCATTTCCACTACTTTGTTATCCGGATCTGCAAGATTATTTATTTGTGGACGGATGCATGTCGTACACTGTGTCCGCACACGGTGTACTAATGTTATATAAAAAAAATGATAAATGACTTCACCACTGTTCCTGTCAAGATAAGCCACTAGTATTACTCCTGAACATACTGAATGTACGGCATATACCGTTTTTATTTTAGTGAATGATGGCCATGTATATTATTGCGGGCTTTTTGACCAAATGCTTTTATTCCTCTTTTTTAAGTCACTTTGGTTAAGTGTCTGCTAAATGTAAAATGTAAATATCTGTGAAATGCATACATGGATATTTCAGTTTCAATTAAGTATAAAAATTTAGCAAATAATTTGAAACCGATGCAGTTTGTAGATTGCTTCACAGAGGTCAGTATATCTGAATGGTATACTGGAGCTAGACATGTCCATCAGTCCTGGGATTTCAGTTAACGGGATAGTTCCAACACAATTTCATGGCAATTCGTAACTATTCTACTTTCTGGCGAATTGGTGTCGAATTGGTATGTTTTCGTATTTTATTCATACCATTTCATACAATCTGCGTTTCCACGTTTTACTAATTCGTTCCCTTGTTTTAAGTCAGTCATGTGTACAATATAATAATTTGTTCACTTCTTTTAAGTAAATCTTGTGCGGAATATATTAATTTGTTCCCTTGTTATAGTTTCAAAACGAGGGAACAAATTAGTACGTGTATTGTAAAAATTTATACCAATTCACAACCAATTTGCCAAAGCGTAAAATAGTTACGTTTTCTCATGAGTTCGGGTTTCATAGTTCACCCAAAAATGTAAATTTCATTAATCACTTACTCATCCTCGTGTTTTTCCAAACCTCTATGACTATCTTTCTTCCACTAAATGTTTCCACTGTTTTTTTTAATCTAATTGTTTTAGACCCCATTGACTTTCATTGTTTTAACAAAAAATGCTCTTTTGTGTTCTACAGAAAAAAAGAAAGTCATACAGGTTTCGATTGACATAGAGTGAGTAAAGAATGAGAGAATTTTCATTTTTGGGTGGATTATCCCTTCAAGATGTTTTTTGGCAGATTGAATATATCAGTTTTTAGGATGTGGAAAGATCCGAGACAGTCTAAAATTATATAATGTTTTATTAACAAAGTTCAGGAGGAGCATGTTCAGATAATCAGTACGAGAGGAGGCTTATAGAGCCGACTTACCGCTGTTCCACGATAGTTTTTCTAGCATCCCTCCTCCACCCCAACTTCTCACTGAGTGGGGGAAGAGTGATCTGGATTCAGGCCAAATCCCAAGCTCGGATCCCTCTCTTTGGACAGCACGCCAAATACACATATTTAATACTATATCTGATTATATGCAAGTGTGGTTTCGTGAAACAAGAATATGGCAAATTGCATTTCTAAAAGCACTTACCCACCACTCTCTGACATTCATATTGGATGCTACTACGTCGGAGTGCATTGCATCAAAACTTTCACCAAATTTGCAGTGTTGCAGTGTTCAGGACCGCTGATAGCTTACTTCTTTATCTTTTCTTCTACTTCCTCTGTGTTTCTGCACTTTGTGAATCATGGAAATAGTTCCAGTGTCAGTTTTTTTGGTGTTTTTTGCAAATTTAAATAGCAATGCTATTGTTTAGTACATTTCCAGAGGCTTGCTGTAAACTTCCGTCCAAGCTTTACTGATGTTTGGTATGGCCAGAGACGCACTGGCTTGTTTCTACAGTTATTGGATTGTTTGGTTGTGTAGATAAATGTGTTATGTAACCAGCATCATCCTGTTTGCATGTTTATGCTTCATGCACACTCTCTCCATCAACGCTCTCTGAAAATTAACCCATACTTATCTGGAATAGTGTTGTCTTTATCCCAACATGGTGCCATTTTAGGCTTAGCACTGCATACTGTGGTGTGGTAGTAGTAATACAAATATTTTTTGGGCAGCATTTGCCCTTTCGGTTTAATCTAGGAGCGGCTTGTCAAATCCCAATCCAAACCGTAACCATCGTTGGAGAGAACACAGCACTGGCTCCAGATCAGAAAGACAGGGGGACTCCAGGGTGTGGCTTGCTGTGGGAAAGGCTGGTTGTTAAGCTCTCTGGAGGTGGAGTGCACTCTCTAGTCATCCCCTGCGTGACCCGTGAAGCACTGCTCAGGGCTCGAGAGCACTGGTACATCCTGCCATTGGGTGTGTGAGAGCAGGGAGATGGCCACACTTTCCTGTCTACGCCAAGACTCCATCTGTACCGGTATGTGTGTATGTATGTGTGTGTTCAGGGTCCAAGTTAAGGTCAGCAATCTAGCAATCCACCTTCTCAGTTACCATCTGATGTTCCTTAGAGAAGGTCTTTTTGAACAGTGTTTCCTTGGACTCTGGAACATTTGGTTTTCTCTTATTCAAAGTCACAATACCGGACTTCTAGGCTAGAGGTCGACCTCTGTTTTTTTAAACGGCCAATGTCGATATCTTAATAGCCAATAGCCAATGGACAATATAATGGCAATAATATAATTTATTGCAAATAAATCAGACACGCATACAATTTTGGAACTTGAACATTTATTGTTACAACAGGCTCATTGTAAAAATGTTTGTCTATCTACTGTATATACTGTATATATACAGCACAATATACTGTAGGTAGAGGAACATTTTCCCAATGAGCCTGTTGCAAAAATAAATGTTCAAGTTCTAATCTTTCATTCAAGTAAAAGAATTGAAAGTGGGGGGGAAATCACATTACGAAATAAACATTTTCCTCCAAAACACGCTGGCCACAATTATTGGCACCCCTAGATTTTTTTCATCAGTAAGATATCTCTGAAGTATATTCCCATTAATATAATTTTTTTTTAGCACACCAGGGTGACTAGGAACAGGAAATTGTCCAGCCACGACTTCTTGTTTCACAGGAGTATTAACATGAAGAAACACAAAGGCCAAATTCTTAATCATCCATCACAATGAGTAAAACCACAGAATATAGTTCTGATGTGCAGCAAAATATTGTTGAGCTTCACAAAATTGGCTGTAAAACAATAGCTACAACATTGAAAATCCCCATTTCCACCATCAAGGCAATAATTAAAGGCACACTATGCAGGAATTCCGTTTTTGTCAAACAGCGACCCCTAGAGTCAATGCATTGATGAAGTAAACAGTTGGATGTGCCAAAACTTTCTTCAGTTAAACAAAGACAAAACTGAAGTTTTTGCGTTTGGGAACAAAGATGAAGTTCTCAAGGTGAATGCATACCTTGATGCTAGAGGTCTAACAACTAAAAATCAAGTCAGGAATCTTGGTGTGTCTCTAGAGTCAGACCTTAGTTTCAGTAGTCATGTCAAAGCAATAACTAAATCAGCATACTATCACCTGAAAAATATTGCAAGAATTAGATGCTTTGTTTCCAATAAAGACTTAGAGAAACTTGTGCATGCTTTCATCACCAGCAGGGTGGATTATTGTAATGGACTCCTCACTGGCCTTCCCAGAAAGACCATAAGACAGTTGCAGCTCATACAGAACGCTGCTGCCAGGATTCTGAGCAGGACCAGAAAATATGAACATATCACACCAGTCCTCAGGTCTTTACACTGGCTCCCAGTTACATTTAGGATTGATTTTAAAGTATTATTACTGGTATATAAATCATTCAATGGGTTAGGACCTCAATATATTGCAGATATGCTCACTGAATATAAAACGGATCACTCAGATCATTAGGATCACATCAGTTAGAAATACCAAGGGTTCGCTCTAAGCATGGAGAGTCTGCTTTTAGCTATTATGCCAGCCGCACCTGGAACCAGCTTCCAGAGGAGATCAGATGTGCTTCTACAGTAGTCACATTCAAATCCAGACTCAAAACACTTCTGTTTAGCTATGTATTTACTGAATGAGCACTGTGCCACTGTTTGTCCGACTGTTTTTACTGTACTGCTTTTTTTTTGTTATTTTTTTTTTGTTAATAATCTCTGGAAGAGATTTTGAAGGAGAGCGGGAGAGTCTTCACTCCGATGAGGCGAGTGAAGGAGTAAGTTAATTATACTGCTGAGAGTATAAGAAGTCGCTGAGAGCGTCGTTAAGGGTAACGGCAGCAGACATCGCTGAGACCGTCGTTAAGGGTAACAGCAGCAGACACCGCTGAGAGCGTCGTTAAGGGTAACGGCAGCAGACATCGCTGAGAGCTTAGTTAAGGGTAACAGCAGCAGACACCGCTGAGAGCGTCGTTAAGGGTAACGGCAGCGGACATCGCTGAGAGCGTCGTTAAGGGTAACGGCAGCAGACATCGCTGAGAGCGACATCGCTGAGAGCGTCGTTAAGGGTAACAGCAGCAGACATCGCTGAGAGCGTCGTTAAGGGTAACGGCAGCGGACATCGCTGAGAGCGTCGTTAAGGGTAACAGCAGCAGACATCGCTGAGAGCGTAGTTAAGGGTAACAGCAGCAGACATCGCTGAGAGCGACATCGCTGAGAGCGTAGTTAAGGGTAACAGCAGCAGACATCGCTGAGAGCGACATCGCTGAGAGCGTCGTTAAGGGTAACAGCAGCAGACATCGCTGAGAGCGTCGTTAAGGGTAACAGCAGCAGACATCGCTGAGAGCGACACCGCTGAGAGCGTAGTTAAGGGTAACAGCAGCAGACATCGCTGAGAGCGACATCGCTGAGAGCGTAGTTAAGGGTAACGGCAGCAAACATCGCTGAGAGCGTCGTTAAGGGTAACAGCAGCAGACATCGCTGAGAGCGTCGTTAAGGGTAACAGCAGCAGACATCGCTGAGAGCGTCGTTAAGGGTAACAGCAGCAGACATCGCTGAGAGCGACATCGCTGAGAGCGTCGTTAAGGGTAACAGCAGCAGACATCGCTGAGAGCGTCGTTAAGGGTAACAGCAGCAGACATCGCTGAGAGCGTAGTTAAGGGTAACAGCAGCAGACATCGCTGAGAGCGACATCGCTGAGAGCGTAGTTAAGGGTAACAGCAGCAGACATCGCTGAGAGCGTAGTTAAGGGTAACAGCAGCAGACATCGCTGAGAGCGACATCGCTGAGAGCGTAGTTAAGGGTAACAGCAGCAGACATCGCTGAGAGCGTCGTTAAGGGTAACAGCAGCAGACATCGCTGAGAGCGTAGTTAAGGGTAACGGCAGCAAACATCGCTGAGAGCGTCGTTAAGGGTAACGGCAGCAGACAGTGAAGCGTGCTCTGTGGGGGCCCCGCTGGGCATTACTGGTGTAGCACCACCCCAGCAGAGTACGTCCCTGGGCTAGAGGTCCAGTGGCACCGTAAACCGGCTCAATCTCTTCCATCTCAGATAGGGGATCTCTAAATTTAGTTAATCAGGCAGTTAGGGAAACTAACAAAAATAGGGTTGTTTGCCAGGGATGCATCAGGAACGATTCCGAGAGAAAAATAAAAGAAGTTGTGACCCAAATTTACCGATACTAAAATGTGACGTGAACACACTACAGATCACTGATTGGTCAGACAGAATCGTCACTACCAGCGTCATTGTATTTGCTAGGCATCAAACCCACTAGATTTAAATAGCCAGTAAAAGCCACCGCTGTAGCACCTGTTTTAAAACTACTTGCTTGACTTGCTTGAAGAAAAAAGAAGGAAAGAAAACTTCCAAAAAAGAAATGGCTGAATCGTGGTCAGTGGACGAAGTGCAGACGTTCCTCTCGTTGGTTGCCGAGGAGCGGATAAACTATAACGGTCAGACTATATAATCCCACCCACTTTGAAGCGGTACTAACTGCAGTGAAAAAGCAAACCGAGCTAAAGCGAACCGAGCCGAGTCGTACCACGCAGTGGAAAAGCGAAGCGAGCCGAACCATACTGATCCATACCAGCCCTGGAAAAGCGAAGCGAGCCGAACCGTACTGAGCCGTACCAGCAGTGGAAAAGCGCCATTTGTTGGAAATTTCATATGGATCCAAACCGTTAATAGTGCCGATTTTGTCCACATACCGGTCCCTGGCTTCCCTATTTAACTTATCTCGGTAAATTCCACATCCTTTTAGGGATTTTAACATCTTTTTTCTTTCTTTTCTTTCTCCTAACTTTGCTTCTTCTCCTCATTCGACTTGCTGTATGTTTACATTCGCAAGGCCATCAACATGGCCACCACGTCCCAGAATGCAACGTGGCACCCAAGCCCTATTCGGGGGTGGCAATTGCTTGAGGTCTTATCAGTATTATATTGCTTATTATTCTTAATGGAAAACACAACAACAAAACAGTACAATGACAAACTTGCTTAAATAGGCTCTTTCACATTTGGCTTTGAAACCAAATCTTCTGCCATCGTCTTGTCAGTCTAGAGCGAGGTGAAATGGGCAAAGTGAGGTGAAATCTGAGTCCTGCTGCTGATCTGAGCTGTGACTCTCGTTCGGCTCATGCTAAATTGAGCAGATGCCTTCAGTTTTTGTTGTAGTGTCTGTTCTCTAACTGAACTGAATTATTTGTATTACTATAAAAAATCAAAACAACGGCGGGGATGTAACCGGTGTTGCGGCTAAACCTTACAGGTTCAGATCTTTTCAAATCTGTTGTTATTTGCTATTATTTGCATGACCTTTAGTAAACATTAACTAGGAGTCAAAAAAGAATTATTGAAAAGTTGGAAACTTTATTTTTTAATAGTCTAGATTATGTCATTTCAGAAGCGGAGCATGGTATTTGATTTAAATAAAATTTTATGAAAACACATATATGCGTATTAACCCTCATGTTCTTTTAAGATTGACTTTCCATTTGTTTTGCTTCCCAGAGGCCCTAGTGATGGGTGTGTGTAGAATAGATAATGGTAGTAATTGTGCAATTAACCTCTTATGTTCCCTTCGGATTCTTTTCATTTGTTCCTCTGACCTAATCAAAATTCACTTGAGAGACATTACTGAAGCTTTAATCTTGTTGTTTCAGAAAGTAGACTTCAGAAAAACAACTATTATCAAATATAGTGATCTTGCTTTTGCTTCTGTAGAAAAATGAATTGAAAAAAAAAAAACCTGTCAAGTGTTTCTTCTGCTCATACATCAGTCGGTGTGAAAATTCATTGCATTTATTTATGCTTATCTAGCGTCTCTGAGCCTCCAGACATAAGTAATGTAAAGGCCGTTTGAAGTGTGTTATCAAGTTGATATTTCGTTTACAAACACTTCTCATAAGATTAGGAAAACTCATGAAGTATTAACCAGACACTTCAATGTTAATTATGTTTTTCTCAGCTATTAAAACAGAATATGAAGGTTAAGAGAGTAAAAAGACTTGCTATTGATTTCTAGGGACTGTCTGTCCTGACTGTCATGTCTCTTTCATCTTTTCAAACCAGCTACTTTATCATCAGCGTTTGTCCTTCGGTTTTGCCCCCTGTTGTCTTTACCCTCTTTCCTCACTTTATACCTTCCCTTAACTTTCTTTTTTATTTCTCTGTGTCCCTATTATTCCTCCATGTTACCATTATTGGCTTGTTTAACATTCTGCCAGCTCTGCACTGCAGTACCTAAAACCTGGCATGGAAATGACGAGAGAGAGAGAGAGAGAGAGAGAGAGAGAGAGAGAGAGAGAGAGAGAGAGAGAGAGAGAGAGAGAGAGAGAGAGAGAGAGAGAGAGAGAGAGAGAGAGGACAAGGTTTAGCTTTGCCTGCTGCGATCTCTCTTTGTCAACTGTGAAGAACTCAATTTCTCTTTCTCTTAATCACATCCTTCCGTAGTAAATTTACAGCTTGTCTAGATCACTTACAGATTGCGTATTAGATCTAAACAATATTATTATGATTTGTTCTCTATATTTTTAGCTTATTCTTTTAGAGACTGCATTTTGTCTTGTTGTGCAGTTGCATAAACTGCTCATTTAAATGTTGATTTGTTTGACAGCCCTATAATCTAAACAAGATACATTCCCATGAGAATCAAAATCTATATGATATTTATTTTCAGAAAATATATCTTAAATTAATTAAACTTTTTTCTTTACTTCAGTTTTATGCTTAAACAAGAAAAAAAGGTTTGGCAAAAATTGAAGAAAGAAAAAAAGAAACTTTTTCAAGTTTAACTTAAAAAAGTTAAACTTTTACACATTTTTCTTATTATTCTCCGAAAGGAAGTATCTTACACATTATTTCCTCTCAAGTAGATTTAACTTGTTGTTTTGATAGTGTTTAGATTTGTACTAGACAACTGTACAAAACTACTTCATAAAAAAAAAGTGTTTTGCGGTGTAAGCTTTCTGTGCGCAAACACACCTGCATGAAAGCTTAGACAACAGGAGGAAAGCTATTTGAAGTCTGTCAGGGTTGCACAGGCAGAACTCCACAGGAAGACAGGAAGTAAGCGGTTAATAGATGACGATATGCTGTGAAGAACAGCTCTACAGCAGAGTGTGACGTTCGGACGGCTCCCTCCCATGATTCCTGTGGTGCATTACCACTCCAGCTCGGAGGAAAGCTGTATGTGTTTGCATAATTTGCTTATTATGAGTCCTAAATGTTCCTTTCAAATGTGCGTTGGTCAACAGTTTGTGTTTTGAAAAAAAAAAAAGAATCATTGTTTGATGCTCATGCTCAACTGAATCTGTTGGTTATCTGTTTCAAAGAAAAAGAGCACAGTATCATTGCAAACCAAACGCAACTCTTTGCACTCTCTCCACTGTCTTTTCTTTTCCTTCCTTCCTTCTGTTTTTCCTCCGTTGCTCCCTTCTTCCTCTCACAGTCTGCGTGCGGGGAGTGAGGTAACCTTGATGCCCAGATGGGTGACGTCATTCGGGCACCCTGGGGAATATGCACTCTCTTTCTCAGAAACACAAAAACACACACACAGTGAGTGTGGTTCTTTTCGTTTAATCGATGACACGCTCAAACCGAGGGTGGCATAGCAAACAGAAAGGAGAATGTACATTCTCATAAGCAGATGCCTTTATTACCCTTAATGGCTGCATTCACACTGCTGTTGAACATGGCTAATGTTAATTTTTCCATGTGTGATTAGCAAAGATCATATTGAATCTGATATTTTCAGGTCAGATCTGAGCCATTTTCAAATGTTGAAATACATTTAATATACTCTTGGCATGTTGCAATATATATATATATATATATATATATATATATATATATATATATATATATATATATATATATATATATATATATATATATATATTTTACCTCTAATTTAATTTAATATAAAACATCAGATTTAATATAAACCATTCTGACTGAAACTTCACTCTAGCTGCTGCAGTTTGGACGGCCCCAGTACTGAGCCTTGTGGTACACCATACTGAACTTGTGATTCATCTTTATTTATTATCTGACTATAATAGTATAGTATATATGTAGTCAGATCAATAAGATTTAAACCATGCTATATTGCGGTCAATATTATCAAAGGCAGCATTAAGGTCAAGTAATACAAAAATAGATATACAACTATGATCAGATGATAAGAGCAAGTCATTTATACTCTTATCTAACTCTGAGGAGAGCAGTTTGGGTGCTGTTATATGGTCTAAATCCTGGTATGGTATTCTCACAGATACCATTTCTCTTCAGATAGTATTTGGTTTATTTACCATTTCTCTAGCAGCACTCAAGCTGCATGAACAACACAGGTTGGTTTGAATCTGGATGATAATGTTCTCCATGATGTACAAAGGTGTTCACATGATCAGTGTAACAAATATACTTATTTTATTAGTGTAATTATTAATTAAACAGAAAAGTGCAAAATGTTTTAAGACTTGGTTTAAACAGTGACAATATATATTAAAATGTGTAATGAAGACAAATCAGAAGGTTCTTCTAGTTCGATATGATTTTTTTTCATTTATGATATTATATTACAAGTCTTTTAAATTAATGATTGTATATTTTTAAGTTTATTTTTATCTTTCCACTTTTTTTCATGCAATAAGTCAAATTGACCCAAGCTCTACAGTCAAACATGAAATTAATAATTAACATGTTTATTTCCTTAATAAAAATTCCGAGATTTTTGTGAATGATTCACCAGTGCATGGTATTCCAAAAATGTTTGTCTAATAACTTGTTCCGCCTGTGATACAACTGATGTCACCAATGTCGCTTACTTCTCGACTCCTCCCTTCAAACAACCTGCCTCCGTCCTATTATAAAACACCCACTATTATGATCTAATCAATTCCTTGCAGATAAAATTAAATCCAGCCCTGCATTCTTCAACATTTGACATTCCTGTTAGTCCTGTTAAATGAGTTGCAGATGGCATTTCACTTTGACTTGATTGTCAAAAACAATATTTCATTAAAAAAGCTGCTATCAGCAGGTCTACATGCAGTGTGCGTATTGGTTTACAGTGGAAGGGGGGCTCGTGTGAAGTGCGCTCAAGTGTCTAACTACTTCAGGGCATGTTGGGCTGCCGGCACAGAACAGAATGGCCTTTTGTACCACAACAGTACGACTCTCTGTCCTTGTACCCTTTAACCGGCCACAATGGAAGCCCCCTCTAACGGCGCAGAAGTGTTAGCACACTCTGAGCGGGCAGCCTGAATGAAGTCCCTATGAATGAGCGGTCAGAGGACTGTGGGAATAGGGGGTGGTGGGACGATTTTGAATGGGAGTTACTGTGGAGTGAATATGTACAGAGGAAAGGAAGGGTTGCGGTTTGTTTTTACGGGGTATGCCTCGAACTCTGTGGATGCTCTAAATAGCTTGATGTAAATGTATGTTACTGTATAAACTGCGAGATGGTGGAGTCCATGTTATTTTTGTCCATGTTATTTCCTTTTTCTCACTCTTTTAAAAGAAGAGTTCACCCCAAATTAAAATTCTGTCATAAGTTACTCACCCTCGTGTCATTTCCAAGTCGTATGAATTTTTTCTTCTGTGAAACACTAATGGAGATGTTGAAACCAATGATTCAGAAATATAGTATACATTTAGATTTAAAGTGCATGAGTCATTCATTTTCCGATGCTTTTATGGTGTTATTTTTACCTTTTAGGAGCTTGATAGCTAATAGTCTCCAACCATTTGGATTGTATAGAAAAGGGCAAGATGACATTCTGCTAAACATATAATTTTGTGTTCAACTTTAAAAAGAAAATAATACAGGTTTGAAATTATACATAGATGAATGATACCTCAAACCATGTGGCTTGTTTCTTTTCTAAACAATCAGACTTTTTGACTTGGGGGATGAACAATTTTGCAAGCAAGATTTGAATTTGAGTTGCCTACATAAGCACCAAGGCTTAAATTGTGAATAAATGATTGCAACATTTTCATTTTTTGGCTAAACTATCCCTATTTGGGGGCATTTTATTGGGCAAACATCATTACATTAAAGGGATAGTTCACCCAAAAATTCTGTCCTCATTTACTCACCCTCAAGTACATTCAAACCTGTATGAATTTCTTTCTTCTGCTGAAGTTCATTGATAAACATTGAAAAACATAAGGTAAGGAAAAGTAAAAGTAAAAAATATACAAGGATGATTCAGTCACAAAAAGATCTACAACATGCATTTTCAAAATAGCGTGAATTTTTATTTCATGCCGACTTCTCTCACAAAAGTATTGTGTTCCCTCGCAAAAATGTTGTTTTTTCTCTAAAGTTTGTTCTTACGCAGAACTATTGTGTTTCCCGAGAAACTTTGCATTCGCTAGTAAAACGTTTGCGTTCTTTGCCAAAACTACTGTGTTCCTCGACAACATTACTAATATATAGCTTTTCCTCCAACCTCATAATATTTCCATCACAAACGTTCTGAGAGTGAATGCAAAGTTTCTCGGGGTAACACAAAAGAGAAATTTTACCTCCCATCTTTAATTTTTTAACATCACCTTGTCCCATTAGGGGCTTCAAATTGTTGCCTGGCAGAAGATGTTAATGTTAATGTTGCGAGCAAGATTCAAACATATGTTTCCCATAGGAGCACCAGGGCTCAATGTGTCAGCATGTCACATTAGGCCAAAGCTCCTATTTTGACTTCTCTCTTTCACTGGGTCTTACATTCATTTATAAGGAACTTTCCTCTATTTTCTCATAATGTGGAATGCAACAAATAGCCGCCCCAGGTATTTTTCATAGACGAAACTGTTTACTTTTCCCACTATCTTCATCCCTTCAGTGAACTCCCCTGTTGATTCTCTCTCATCCCTTTTTTGTGTCTCCAACCCCCTCCTACCCTCACAGACCCTCCTGACTGTGATTTCCAAACTCCCCTGCATGTGTTGTTTGTCTGTGCGTTCATTTTTCCCTCCCGCCCCTGTCTGAAAGCGTTCTGCTCGCTGTTTACGGTCTCTCTGTGACGGAGGCCACCGCCAGAGTAAGAGACGAGAAGAGGAAATGAGAGGGGGAAGGCAGTGTCTTTCATGTGTTTGTGGCGTGTGAGGTACGGTACAGTGCTTGTTCTCGGCGTGTTGAATGAGGGATTGATTTATTGGTTTGTTTTCCCACTGCCGTTGCTGACTTAACAGAGATGGTGAGAAAGAATATATGCACATGTAAAGCTATATGTGTTTACTACGGGCTGTTTCATTATGTTTACGGCAGTGTTTCTGCCCACTTTTGCTCAGAGAATTTAGAATTGGAACAAATAGCTTATTTGAACTTTGTGTGAATTGCGTTTATCTCCATTTGCACTTTATGTAAACAAGATGCAATTTTTTAGCTATCTACATGTGGTGCACAGCATGTACATCAATATACGCTTAGTCTAAATAGCATCTGGGTCAATAAGCCAGAAGAAAAACTTAGTTTAAAAGAAAATATAAATTAAAGAGCTGTCAAGTTCTTAGAAATGTTATATCTGTCACAGTTTTCAGTTGTAAAGATGCTAAAATGTCAAGTGGTGTAACCAACAAGTAAAAAGTTCTACTTTTCATTACACAAATTACACTCTTCTCAAACAATTTATGTATTAACAATGTTTGGAGCTCTGCACATGACATATATATGGTGTATATTTATATATATATATATATATATATATATATATATATATATATATATATATATATATATTTACATACATATATATATATATATATATATATATATACATACATACATACATACATACATTATATATATAATCGTGGCCATGATTTACTAAAAAGTGAAAACAAATTCTTAATTCTTAATCTACTTTAGTTTTCTCATTTTAGTAAATCATGGCCACGTTGTATTAATTCGTTCCCTTGTTTTGATTAAACTAAAACAAGGGAACAAAATACAACACGGCCATGATTTAGAAAACAAGGGACTGAATTATCATATCATATGCACGATTAACTTAAAACGAGGGAACAAGTTAGTAAAACGTGCTGACGTTGACGTAAGTTGTGGAAACGAATTGTTAATTCGTGCCAAAGATATGCATATTTTTTGTTTTTTTCTTTCCCATGGGAAGGCTTGGGTTAGTGGCTTGAACAACAATCATTGCATTCAAACATTTCCCTCTGATTGTAGCTGTAGTTAATGGTAATGTTTAGGAATGTTTCACAGGAACTTTGTTTCAAGAACCACAAACGATGTTGATCTGTCTTGCCGAGCAAAAACAGTCACTGTTTTGATACAATAAAGTGTCTGAGGATATGTCTAAGAGATAAGTAGTGGTTTGCTCAGTCTGCATTAACAGGTGTGTGTGTGTGTGTGTGTTGTGGTTGTTTGTGTACATGTGGGAGTTATTGAGTGGGTCTCGCTGTCGGAGTGTGGAGAGAGGTCATGAATTGAAGAAAAGAGGAAAAGGAGATTGCTGAACCCTGACTTCCGTTTCGTGTCACCACTGAGAGCTCGGGCCAGCAGTCTCTCTCTCTCTCTCTCTCTCTCTCTCTCTCTCTCTCTCTCGCTCTCTCTCTGTCTCTGTCTCTGTCTCTGTCTCTCTCTCTCACACACCCTTGTTTTGCCCTCTCACCCATTCGCTCTATTAGATATGTAGCATTTATTAGAATTACGTTACAATAAGGAAGGTGTAATGTGTAGCGACTGTAAGCCATTGGTTGGTTGACTTCCTGAAAAATTGTGACTCTGTGGTTTTAAAAATAACACATTTCTGTTTTTTGAGCGGTCCAGTGGTGTGAGTTTGGGGCGGGACAATCTGTTGATCGGGCAAGGAGTTGGAAGGTTTTGTTTTTAGTATTTCTTAAGAATTCAAACAGGTTATTTCATTCATAGAGCCATATGTAATTGTTGACAATGCTTTTGACAGAGCATAGCTGAAATTAATTTTATTGGATTGATTAGATCCTAGAATTTGAAATTAGAACTTTTTAGCTGATTTATGTATAGAACAATGTAAAAACAACCACATAGAAACACACCAAAAACCACTTGGAACACATTAACAACCACCTATACATCACACAAGTGTTGGAGAGTTTTGCACAGACAGGCATTATCCATATTTTGGTATGGAAAAATCTTTGTGTGTGTGTGTGTGTGTGTGTTTGATTGTACTTGGTATCATTAGTGGCACAGAAATCAGGCATAGGGGTACTTAATGGCACGGTTCACCCAAAAATTTAAATTCTGTCATTAATTACTCACACTCACATTATTCCGAACCCATAAGATTTTCGTTCATCTTTGAAACACAATACTTTTAATGAACGGAATGAAGGGAGTATTTATTTACACTTAGTGGCTATTTTCATGAACCCTGTTCACCATTATTTGATTAACTGATTGAGACAAAGTTACAAAAGAAACTCATCTGATAACAGGATCAGTGGTGTTGGGCTTAACGCTTTAGCTTTTGTTGTGACTGACCTGAATTTAGATCCACCATTTTCCAAACTCATTCTTCTCTCTTTTCCCCTTGCGCATCAGCTAGGAGAGGCGTTCATTTTAAATAATAGTTAAGAAGATATTAGAAAAGTGGGTAAAAAGCACCAAACGTGTATTTAATGCTGGGGTACGGTTATCTTATGGCTTCAGTGACAGGGTAATGTCCCAATAAGGCAACATCCACTTATGATTTTAATAAATATACACTGAATATTATTCCATTTTATAATATGCTACAATACCTTGAGGTGCAAATAGGGCCAAATAGCCTGAAGAAGCATGAAGAACACAAAAGCAAAAAAGCACTTGATCGATGATGTCTGTGAGTTAGGGTTGTGCAATTAATCGTAATTGATTTTAAATTTCGATTTTGGCTTCCAACGATTATGAGAACAAGATAATCGAGGTAAAACGATTATTGTGCCGTCCAGCACACCTTTCTTTCCTTCACAGCGGTGCACTTTCGTTTCTCCCTAAAAGCCTTAGCTTAACATCCAAATCAGCCAAATAAGTGAGCGTTGTAAAATGCAGTCTGCTGTTGCTAAACTGCGGGACGTGTTTGAAATTAAACAGTGTTAAAAAAGCCCATTAAGCTGCAAAAGAGACACTGTTCCCCGGGCGGCTTTCTCTGTGTGCACTCCCGAGTCGGAGTCGAACGCGAAAAAGCAAATGGGCTTTGTGCGTTACATTAGATCTTAAAGTGACAGCAGCCTAATTACTCTGCTGCAGTCTGTCATTAATGATAATCAAACAACAGATGGCAAAAGAAAATCACTGATCTTGACTGAATAACGTAGCTTTAATAAGGATGAATCTATATGTAATGTGTACTGTAAGACCATGCAGTGTTATATGTAAGCCAAGGGATAATGTACATCCAGTCGGGGTCGCGCCAGGGTCCTGAACAACCCGTTCGGGGTTTATTCTGCGAAAAAAAACGGCTGAAAAATTTACATTATCCCACTTATTACATGGCTATGTCATGATTCTGCCCTCTTGTCATTTCATTTCTCTAGTCTTGAGGCAGGATCATGACAGACCCATGTTTTGTGTGCAGGCACATGGCCTTGATTTTGGGTTGTGTGCTTGTGTTGTCTCGGTCTCTTTCCCCGCCCCTTGTTATCCTCATCTTGTCTTCATTGCCTGATCAGTGTCACCTGCTGTCATTATCTGTTCTCCCTATATTATCCCCTTGTGTTTGCTGTCTTGTGCTGGTTCATTGTGATTGATTGTGTGTGTATCCACACACGGTAATACTTGTGAGTACCTTGTCTTGAATTCTGTCTATACAAAGAAGTTTTCTTGTTATAGTTATTTTGTTCCTGTGAAGTTTTATGTTTAAGTCTTAGTCTATTGTTGTTAGTCTTTTTCTTTGCCTGTGCTGTTTTTCCCCCCCTCGTGGGGTTTTGTTTTCCCTTTTTGTTATCAATAAACCTTGTGTGTCAGCAAACTGTCTGCAATTGGGTTCGTTCCTGAAGATCCGTGACAGGCTACTTGCCACATAAGCTGTGTCATTTTACATCTGATTATTAAATCTGAATACCACTCTGAAACTTAAAACACTGTTTATTTAATTTGTATTTTCTTGTTCTGTTTAGTTTGTAATTAGTTTCTTTGTTCTTATTGTATTGCTGACTGTTTACTTTTTCTTAGTTAACCTAGTATTATACCTACTACTGTAATTGTTCTGAAGTATCGATAATTGTGAAATTTCACTGATATTTAAAATGACTCAAATCATGAACTAAGACTTTGATCATATCGCCGATCAATAATCGTGTTAAATAATCGTAATTACAATATTGACCAAAAATAATCCGGATTAGGATTTTTGCCATAATCGTGCAGCCCTGCTGTGAGTTCACTTCTCTGTAGAGCACTGGCCTAATTACAGATCTGGTGTCATCCAATTTATCAGAGCTTTCCCAGCTGCTCAATATCCACTTTCGGCGAGGCAATGTTTTCCCGTGCGCAAGTGTGTTTTGTTTGTGTAATCCACACCCTGCGAGGAATTCCACTTCCTCAAATGATCAGGCAAGGTCACTTAGGCCCTGACATTTGCTGTTAAGATTTTACAGATTGTGTGTGTGAGTGTGTGTGTGTGCGTCACACCTCAAAGCCCTGATCAAACTGGAAAGTGCCACTCACTTCCTCTAAAAAACAACAGTGTAGTCAGTGGGAGAATCTTTTTTGTAGAACTGAGCCCATTATCCTTACCAAACTTTGTTATATATATATATATATATATGTTTAGATGTTTTCCAGTCATAATAATAAGAAACGTAATATTTATAGCTGTAATGTAAAATAAAACTGTTTAAATTATTTTTCTTAAAGGAATTGTAGGTAGGAATTGTATAAAAAAAAAAAAAACTTTTTCCAAATTTGTTTAAACTTTCTGTATATATCAATGCATAATTAAAATGTAAGTACTCTGAAAAAGAAAGTATAAAAATTGAGTGTCTGTAGACCTCTCACGACTGTTTTAAAGACAGCTCATTATTTCCATTCTCTCCACCCCCTCCCTTCTGGGCTCCTTCCAAAGCCACGCCTCCAAAACACATGAACGCGCGACTCCGACCGCTGAGCTGAAGACGCATTATTTACCTGAGACGAGCGGAGAGGAAGGAGCACAGTGCATGTAGTGACATCATGTCAGAATCACATGTAATAAAAGAATCTAACTTTATCATTATGAAGATAAACAAATAATATGTATTTTAGTACTCACTATCAAGTAGCATATTGATATTGGTTAAGTTTAAAATATATATTTATTGATTCGCTAACGAGCTAGTTATCTATAAGGCAAAGCTAAAAACAGGTTGCATGATACACGTTTTTCCATTGCCATCATTTACACTGTGATGAAGATGAATTTCGTGTAACATTCATAACATATATGGTGTTCTGCATGTAAGAGTTTCCATGATGAAAGCATTGTTGACTCTGATGAGGACTACACTCCAGAGACAAGTACCGCATCGTCAGCTTGAGGACAGATCCGGGGTCGAGGGATTTTTTGTTTAAAAACAAAACAAAGGCGAAAAACCGTGCAGGTAAACTTCCAGGTGAACATGGTAAAAGAGTTAGACAGAGGGTAAATATAATTCTAAGAAAAGTTCCTGGATGAGGATCGGCCTACTATCTGTTAAACATGTATTTAGTTATCTAAAGCAAAATTATGCACAATTCAACACTATAGCTATCATCTTGAGCTATATTATTTATCATCTCTACTACGGATCGCTAAGTAATGTTATGTTAGCTATATTAGGCCGCTACGTGTGCTAATGACACATGCTTCATGAAAACATAAAGAAAAAAATATGTATGATCAAAATACAAAAAGAAAGATTTACCTGTCCAGCAGAAATATAGCCATCCAGGCGTCACTTTTCAGCCCCTTGAGGTCTCTCAGTTCTCGCCATCGCTGGAAAGCCACGCCGATATTGGCATGCGTTTTATTTTGTTGTTTATCCAAAGACTTTTTGTTCATTACCTTTTCTAGTAACGTTACTGTCTTCCTTTTTTTGCCTGGTTTGCCTTCGCGAACTGCATATGTGAATTTTGCTTGATCTTTCTCTGCCATTGTTTTGCTATTCCTAGGTTCCGTGCCTCTTGAATTTCTCAAATCAAACGGATGCGCGCGCAAGTGGGCAGGTCCTGTGTGGCAAAAGGGTGGTTGCCATGGTTGCGAGAGAGTGACAGTCGCCTAAGCCAATTCTTTGTTTCGTCCCGAATGTAAATAATGAGCTGTGTTTAGTGCAGATTAAACGGTCTAGAGTCACTCGATTTTTATACTCTTTTTATCAGAGTACTTACATTTTAATTATGCATTGATATATACAGAAAGTTTAAACAAATTTGGAAAAAAGTGTTTTATAAAATTCCTACCTACAATACCTTTAATTGTTTAGAGTGAAACATTTCAAAAGTTATATTTCTTGTTTTGTTTTAATAAAATTTTAATATATTTTACATATTTTTTTGTAATAATAGTAGTAATACATTATTATTATCATTTTATAGCCATAGTGAGATCTTGGCCAAATTGTGTAGCCGTACAAACGATGTTTATAAGAAAAATCGCAATTCGATTCCTCCCTATATCGTGCAGCCCTATTTTTGCATGAACAATATTTGTAGTCATCATTCGTTTGCGAGTGCACTCATATTTTAGCAAGTCAGACAATGTAGATTGTGTGTGTAATTATGTATGTGTATGTGATTATTTGTACTTGGACCTCACCCACGTCTGCTGGCGACAGAATGTCTGAGCACCTTCATTTGGACGACTGCAGACCGATGATGGCCTGGCTCTCGGACTTGCGCTGTTTCCCACCCTTTCTGTATTCTTCTCACTTGGATCGAGTAATGCCCATGCTGGCTGTTTAAAGCAGGCTTTGTTACCTCATCTTTCCTTCGGATGGTCTCTGTGGGCTGATTAAAACGTGTGTGGCCCCGCTAGTCTCTTAATAACCGTTCAGAGAGTTTGTTGTATATTTGGCTCTCCCTCCCTTCAAGGTGGCTTTGGCTTGGCTTGGGTGGGTTTCTTGGGGCAGGAGTGTAAGGGTATTTCTAGCTCTCAGGGGCAGAGGTTGGGCTATGCCAGCCTTCCCCCCACCGAGCTGTTTCCTTTCAAAAACACTCCTCAGGAAACCACTTCAAACAATCACATTCCGCACAGAGAAAGGTCCAAACCACTCCTGGAACTTGGGAAAACCTCTCCCTTCCCCTCGAAAGGCTACTCTTTTTCTCCGTCTGGCTCTCATGAGTGAGTCTCCATCTCGCCGTGGGTTTCTTGTTGGCCGTCAACTTACACATACGGGCAATTGTTTTCTCTTTGAATTACATCAACCTTTTTTTGCTATTGTATCTTTAAGTAATATTATATGTAAATGAGTTATGTTATGATTAGTTTATCTCCTGCATCTCGTACAATCAGAACATTTTATGATTGGCTTACATGCACTGGCCTTGGTTTGCATAAAATATACAGTACATGGATGAAAGTATTGGGACACGCTTCTTAATTTGATTGAATTCAGTCAGACCCACTGCCACAGGTGTATCAAATCAAGCATCTAGCCATGCAGTCTGCATTCACCAACATTTGTGGGTCGTCCTGAAGAGCTTGGTGAATTCAGATGTGGTTCTGTGATAGAATGCCACCTTTCCAATGAGTGAGTTCATAGAATTTCATCCCTGCTAGAAATTTCGCACTGAACATTAAGTTTTATTATTGGAAAGTAAAGCGTTTTTGGAACTGAAGCAACTCATTCACAAGCGAAAGACTACGTAAAGTCACAGAGCGGGGTCACCGAGTGCGGAAGTACGTAAAAGTCGCCAACGCTGATACCATAGCTGAAATCTTCCACTGACATGAAAATCGGCACAAAACTGTGTGGCGGGAGCTTCATGGATTGGGTTTCCATGGCCGAGCAGCTGCATGCAAGCCTCACATAACCGAGTGCAATGCCAAGCGTCGGCTGGAGTGTGTAAAGCACGGTGCCACTGGACTCTGGAGCAGTGGATACGTGTTCTGTGGAGTGGCCAATCACGCTTCTCTGTCTGGCAGTCTAATGGGCGAGAGCGTTCCCTGCCTGACTGCACTGTGCCGACTGTAACGTTTGGTGGAGGAGGGATTATGGCGTGGGGCTGTTTTTCAGGGGTTGGGGTCGGCCCTTTACTTCTAGTGAGGGGAATGTGTAATGCTTCAGCAAAAGGAGGGACCAACCCCATATTAATGTCTATGTATTTAGAATGCTATTAGAGTCCCTGTTGCTGTAATGCTCAGGTGTATCAATACTTTTGACCATATAGTGTATATATTGGATATTTAATTGTGCATGGTCATATTCCCTTAGAAAGATTTGCCGTCATCTAATGCTCACTGAAATTTAATATTTAAAATAACTAATGAGTATGTTAATATTAATATAAGTGGTTAAATCTCAACTCGATTAGTATATTTTAAAAATATTGTCAAAACTGTATTATATTTTCTTCCCTATTGTTATGGATATCTGAGTCAAACGGCTTCTTGAACATGAACAAATGTAGGCTGGGACTAGTTTTTGTTCATGGGGAATTGATTGTATGGTTGTGGTTGTCAGGATTCAGAGAAGGGAGGACCCAGGCGCAGAATGAGCGGGGAGTGAGGAGGCGGAACAAGAGCAGCACATGGCAAACACAAACAAAGACAAAGCCATGTGCTGACACACATAGAGGCATGAAACAAAGATAACACAGACAGAACCCTGACAGTGGTTTGTTATTGGTGGATCTCATGTGAGTGACAGGTTGCCCCGCCCTCACGCCAGTAAACGCATCATAGAAGAGGGAGGGGAAGTTATTTTGATTAAGGATTATGAGGGCACAAAAATTTTAACAAAAATATTGATGTGTACATATAAATCATTTATAATAATTACTGCATTATTCCATAAAAAAATATGAATTGTCCATTTTGATAACGTGGTGACTTTAAGATATGATAAACATTAACATCAGGATTTTCTGTAAAGGTACGTCTGTAATTGGTTGTTTTAATTTTATAAATTGTTAATGTATTTTTAATATGTATTTATATTACACTGTGAAATGTAGTCTTTAGCAAATATTTAAATGAATATACCTTTTTCATAACATACATTATAATCTTGTGATGCCTAAATGTACTTGGATTGTTTATATTATATACATTTTAAATGGATTGATTCATTTTTTTAATTTTTAATATCATTTTTAAATTATTGGTGTATCGCATCAGTCAGTATTTTTATTTTGTTTCATCCCTACGTTATATTTTCACTAAAAGGCACCTGTTTTAGTGATATCTGAGCACATGGAGATTTATTTTACATGTGAAATTGGAACCAGCTTTGATGTCGGATTGATTTATTCAAGGACCTTGAATATAAACCCCAGCCTCTGTTTCATAACACTGGCATATGTTTAGATAATATATCATGGCTGATGTAGAGAGACGTTCACTTTTCCTCCATTGCGTCAAGGCTTTAAAAAGGCCTTCTAAATAACAATTATAGCTTGTTTCATGACCTCAATGTGCATGTAAGTGTTCTCTATTATTATCTCCATATTGCTGTTTATTGTTTGTGTGTGATTGTGTTTCCTTGTGGTGGTGCACAAATGGCCCCTCGCTCTTTGAGTCCCGGTGACCCCACACGACCTCACAGCTGTTCGTGCTTAAGGCTTCTGATTGGAGAGTTCTCTATACAGTCAAACAGCCCGTGAAAGGATATAGAACATATTGATTTAATTAGTGATAGTTCACTTGATGGACACCTTGTTGCCATGGCGATGGGATGGGCAGTGAAATCTCCGGCAGTAGAGAGTGTATGATGGCCTATAAACAGAGCTTTGACCTTTGAGCATCACCGTATCTTCCACACATATACACACGTGACAAGGCAGGTTTTGAGTCCCTCAGTGTTGTTGTTGTTGTTTTTTTCACCTCTGTTTTTTTTTGTCTGAATTTGTTCAGTTATAAAAAAATACATAAACTGTACAATTTATATAAAATGACTTTAACACACCGCTTGTGCGGCGCAGAGTTGTGAGTGTTAACTAAAACTAAAACGTTTTTGTTAAATGAAATAGTTCTGAAATAAAAGAAAATATATAGATATTAAATGAAAGGTTTAAATTAAAGTACTAACTAACTAAACCGCTAAAATAAAGCTAAATATAAACGCTAAAAAAATAATAAAAGCACATGACAAAATTACTTAAAACTAGTGCTGTCAAAACGATTAATCGCGATTAATTGTGATTAATCTCAGCTAACATAGAAGTTTGTGTGTGTGTATATATATATATATATATACACAGACACAAACTTCTATGTTAGCTGAGATAAATCACAATTAATCGCGATTAATCGTTTATATATATATATATATATACAGGATATGATATCATCCAGGTCAGTAAGTCTCTGGTCTCTGAATTTTTTATGACTTAAGTCTTTATCAGGTTGTAAAATGTCATCTGATACAACTTCCCCAAAATCTTATTTATGATAAGATATTTATGAAGAGTTTATTATGGTAGCACATTATTTTACCTGTTCCCCATGTACATACCATATACTTATAGCAATTACAATAACTGGGTTATAACTAGGTACTAACCCTGAACCTAAACTTAAACCCAACCTGAACCCACATTACCAGTACGTTCATGGGTAAGTTCACTGTAAGTACACATAATAAATGTATTCAAGGTGTATGAAAAATACTACCTTATGCAAGACATTACATTTTAAAATTTGTATTAAAATATGTTTTTTCTGGTCAACGTTTCTGGTTATTCGTTAGCTATGAGTGTCTTCAAAGAAATATCCAATACAAATATGTAAGAAATATTGACTAAACAGGAGCAGGCTTATTGAGTCATACCGGCTGTTTCTGGAATGAGGATGGTTTACAGAAGAATAGAAATGCAGCCAGCAGCCTGATCGTCCGTAAGATTAGACGAGTGGGACATGGAACAGATGAAGAGGAATATTTGGCCAGATTTTAGCATGTCATTGTCAAACCATGAATTCTGTTCATGAATGTGTGTTATGCCACTTTCAAGCCCTCCTGAAAAGTCATAATTATGACATGATGTGCATTCAAGTCGTCGGACGCGTTGAGCAATTCCATATTTCCTCTGTCTTTTTAACTTATTGTTCAATAACAAGAAGTTTCTTCGTGCCAATGCATCAGAAACAAATGCAGATGTTTGGCGTCTGGTTTCACATGGTTACCATCCCACATTATCCCATATCCTCACAACGTCTATCAGAGGTTCGGTCCACAACTGCTGTTTACTGTAACTTCAGTGACTTTTTAACAACTTCCCCACATGCGTGTGTTTCACTGTTACCCGTGTAACCGAGGTAGGAGTCTCCTTTTCGGAAGTGAGGTTTATCTGTTCCTCATTCCTTGCAGCTTTCCCTCTCCCACGGTAGCGACCTGCCCTTTCTGGGTCATGTTAACACAACATTGGCTTTCCCCCCCCCCCCCCATTCTCCAGTCGATGGTTTATTCCAGTCCTTCCACAGCAGTGGCACCAGTTCGCTTCTGCTTTTCCATTGCTGGTGTGTCTTATACTGCGTTGATGAACGGTAAGTCCATCAATGGTTTTGTCTGGGCTGCTGTATAATGTTGCTTGTTGGAGTCTGTAATGACGTTCTGTATCTGTTATTATATAAGACTATCTGTTCAGTAATATACTGTGCAAAACTGGACTTTGTACTGCATATGCTGCATGTACTTTGCATGTTTAATGCCACATCCTGCTATTTTCTTCTGATTATTTTGCATTTTGACAGTAATTTTAACTTCTGGCTGTCCAGTCAAATAATGAGTCAAGAAAGAGATGCTAATATATCCCTGATGTTTAATATCTTAAACAAGCTTAAGCTGATTGTCAGGTCTTAGCTTCTCTTCCAGCTGGGTCTGGCGGGTCTGTTGGCTGGTTTTAGATGGATTTTGCAAAATTTTCAGTTGGTCAAGCTGGTAGATCAGCTATTACTAGGTTGAATAGGCTGACAGACCTTTTTTTTTTTTTTTTTAAAGAACACGCTAATAATTCATCTTAGGCTGGTTTAAGGCTGTTATGGATGATGGGTGGTGTAACAAATGTCATAGCTGAAACCTGATCCATGTTGCCCCATGATATGATATGATATGATATGATATGATATGATATGATATGATATGATATGATATGATATGATATGACATGATAAATCACAACTTTTCCCATCCCTTTTTTTCATAAAATGGGGTTTAAACTTTTTCAAAACACATTCATGGTTTGCTTTCACAGACAGGGCTTAGATTAAGCCATATGCAGTGTATACAGTTGGTTCAGTTCATTTTGCCAATAAAATGTCAAATATATATAGCCTAGTTTGTAGTATGCTATTCCTAACATAGCCTTAGAGACTAAAATACTGAATTTCACATGACTCCACGTCATGAATGTGTCAGTTAGAGTTCAAGAAGAACTTCAGTACTAGTATGCATGGGTATTTCCACACCAAGGTGTCCAACATTGTTTTTCCTTCCTCTAAGGCTACGTCTACACTAATTCTTGCCTTACGTTCACACCGAGATGGTGTTTTTGGATACATTTGAAAACTTGAAGTGTAGACTGTGAAAACCAAGGTATTTGAAAAGGATGCCACATGATGTTTAGTCATAAAAACACGCCAATAAATCATCTTAGGCTGGTTTAAGGCTGTTAGGGATGATGGGTGGTGTAACAAATGTCATAGTTGGAACCTGATGATCCATGTTGCCCCATGATATGATATGATATGATATCATATCATATCATATGACATGATAAATCACAACTTTTCCCATTCCTTTTTTTTCTTCATAAAAAGGGGTTTAAACTTTTCAAAACCCACAGACAGGGCTTAGATTAAGCCAGGATTAGGTCTTAGTGCAGTTAGGAAATATAGCTTCTATAAACGTGCCTTAGAAAAAAAAACATAACTACTGTGCATCTTGAGACAAAACAATGGCACTGACATATTTTAAGATATGTTAGTACGAGTTGCTTTCAGTTGAAACTGCTTAAACATGCATTTTAGTCCGGGAATAGCCTTGTCTGTGTCTTGTCTTTTACCAGGGGTAAAAGTTTGCATATTTTAAATGAGGGGCTGGACAGTATGCAGTGTATACAGTAGGTTACATGACATCGTTTTCAACTAAACACAGAACACCTTTTATGAGTTTTGAACGTTCATTTACTCAACAACAGTGTTTTGGGGGTCTCAAAACACAAGCTTTTGAAAAAGAATTCAGTTGAAAACAATGGCATTTTGCACATGTGTTTGACCTGTTCAGTCTATAGGCGAGTAGTGTTTCTTTACAAAGTGACATCGGCAACCACTGGCCTGGCAGCAGAATTCAGCGTTTTTAGTCGTTTTCACGGATCCGTGTGAACAAGGGAGCGTTTTGCCAACGTTGCCGCCTGTATGCGAAACACACGAAGGAAAAACATTTCCGTTTTTTGGTGCATCATTGCGGTGTAAGACTTTGAATAACAGATCTCCGGTGCGACCGTACTGAACGCCACAGAATGTTGTAGTTCACACATGGCCGTCATTGGGATTTGTGTGTGGAATGTGAAGGATTCTGTATACAGAGTTGAAAATCTCCAACATTGATAGCGGTAATTTCTTTTAAATGAAAGCTAAGAGCAGCAAACAAAGTAGAACAAACTCATCTCCTGCGGTTGTTTACATGCCAGTGATTTTCTCATGCCAACCCCTGTTGGCCCTGTAAACCCCTAGATTATTCATCACAACTGAAATTAACAGTCAGGTGTATTGCATTGCATTGTTGGGGGATGCAGTATGCAGTGTATACAGTACAGTACATTTTGCCAATAAAATGTCAAATATATATAGTTAGTAGTATGCTATTCCCAACATAGCCTTAGAGACTAAAATACTGAATTTCACATGACTCCACTTCATGAATGTGTCAGCTGGAGTTCAAGAAGAACTTCAGTACTAGTATGCATGGGTAGTTTCCACACCAAAGTGTCCAACTTTGTTTTTCCTTCCTCTAATGCTATGTCTATACTAATTTTGGCTTCTCAGTTCACACCGAGATGGTGTTTTTGGGTAAATTTGAAAACTTGTAGTGTAGACTGTGAAAACCAAGGTATTTGAAAAGGATGCCACATGATGTTTAGTCAAGTGACGCATATTGTACCCATAGATATCTTAAAGTGGCATGTGTTTGCTATGTGCTTTTCACTCTTCAGTGTTGCTAAACATAAATGATACTTTGTACAATCTTCATATTACATTACTGCAAAGATGGCAGAAAATGTACTCGCAATTACAGTCAAAACATGAGGGCCGTTGCGTTTTAGACCATACATGGATTGGCGACTGAGTGCCACTTGGACGTACCAGTAAGTCGTGGGATATTCTGCTAATGAAATTATCATCTAAGAATAATAGCGAGCATCTCTGTGAGCTTTTATTATGTTTTACGCATGTGCAGTATAATGTTTTGATGAGAAACTTTTGGGAAACTTGAAAACACTAGTATGAACTGTTTTCAAATGTATTCAGATGAATGTAGACGTAGCCTAAGACGCTTCCATGTCCATTCACCCAGGAATCATGTCCAGACCTCAGGAGGGAGTTCTTGTGGATATGACTTCTTAAAACTGCATCCATCTCCCAAACCATGGTCATTGCATTGCAAAGTAGTATGGGAACTTATGACAAACAACTATAGTGTCAATTGACCTCTTATGGGGGGGGAATGATGTGAAACTATCAAGCCAGTCATTAGCAGTTGTTTAGATGCATGTTTGTGTAGGCTTAGCATGTGTGCATGCATTTGTTTCACATCACCATGTCCATGAGTCAGTGTTTTTGTCTTTGTAATATCATTTACAATTTCCCGTAAAAGCCCATTGAGGAATAGCTTACTGAAACTCCAAATCTGGCTGTGAAGATGGAACATTTATTTAACTTAGACACTAACAGCCAAGATGATTGAGTGTGGCGTTCCGGTTGAACTTTAAAGCATGTTGCAAAGGGCTCCAATTGCTTTCTTGTGTCTTACTTGCTCTGGTGTGTGTGTGTGTGTGTGTGTGTGTGTGTGTGTGTGTGTGTGTGTGTGTGTGTGTGTGTGTGTGTGTGTGTGTGTGTGTGTGTGTGTGTGTGTGTGTGTGTGTGTGCAAAACCTTCAATTCAATCATCAGTGCTTTTAGACGAGGGCTTTTAGCAGATGAAAGTATGTAAAGTGTGTTAAAATACACTCACCTAAAGGATTATTAGGAACACCATACTAATACTGTGTTTGTCCCCCTTTCGCCTTCAGAACTGCCTTAATTCTACGTGGCATTGATTCAACAAGGTGCTGAAAGCATTCTTTAGAAATGTTGGCCCATATTGATAGGATAGCATCTTGCAGTTGATGGAGATTTGTGGGATGCACATCCAGGTCACGAAGCTCCCGTTCCACCACATCCCAAATATGCTCTATTGGGTTGAGATCTGGTGACTGTGGGGGCCATTTTAGTACAGTGAACTCATTGTCATGTTCAAGAAACCAATTTGAAATGATTCAAGCTTTGTGACATGGTGCATTATCCTGCTGGAAGTAGCCATCAGAGGATGGGTACATGGTGGCCATAAAGGGATGGACATGGTCAGAAACATGGTCGGCCCATTCTCCTCTGACCTCTAGCATCAACAAGGCATTTTCGCCCACAGGACTGCCGCATACTGGATGTTTTTCCCTTTTCACACCATTCTTTGTAAACCCTAGAAATGGTTGTGCGTGAAAATCCCAGTAACTGAGCAGATTGTGAAATACTCAGGCCGGCCCGTCTGGCACCAACAACCATGCCACGCTCAAAATTGCTTAAATCACCTTTCTTTCCCATTCTGACATTCAGTTTGGAGTTTAGGAGATTGTCTTGACCAGGACCACCCCTAAATGCATTAAAGCAACTGCCATGTGATTGGTTGATTAGATAATTGCATTAAACGAGAAATTGAACAGGTGTTCCTAATAATCCTTTAGGTGAGTGTATGTTAGAAAGAAATCTTTTTTTTTTCTCTTGTCTGTTCCAATTCTACTGATATACTCCGATAAATATTTTGTTTTTTTTATATTGACTCCTTTGTAAAAATGGCATAAAATGTGTTCATTTAATGTAAGTTTTGTGTATGTTTCATTTACAACAATATCCATAGGAATGAGAAATACAAACCAGTATCACCATTGAGACTGTACAGAAAGCGAATGGAAAATTTTCCTCCTGAGAAAAATACACTAGTCTCGCATTGTTTCTTTTAAAGTTGACACTTAAATGTAACGATTGAGAACTCCATTAAGTCTGCAAAGAGCAAACTTTGAGCAATACAGTTTTCCTATGGGCACATCTCTTTGTTTAATGTCAATGTCATCTCTAAGTTAACTTAGCTAGACTTTCTGGACAAATGTGTCTCCAGAAGTTATATAAAGGGACATCTTCAGTTGATAAAGTAATTCATAAATCAAACAAAATGTGTTATTCTAGACATGCACAAAGGGTCAGGGTTTGGATTATTCAGAAGCATTTAATATAAAACATATTAATTTTAATATTTTTAATATTTTATTGTATATAAAAGGTAGTGGTATGCCCTCATTAAGTCAATGTGTGTGAGAGAGATTCTCTGGCTGTCTTGTTTAGTCTGCTCTTGCAGTGGGAGTTTTTGCTTTAGGCCAGTGCGTCTGCAGTCTTCATGGCTGTCAGTGCCGGCAGTGAGATATCAATAGACAGCATGAATAAGGTTACATTTAACTAAGAGTTTCTGTTCTCTGCAGAGTAATGCTTATAACACTGAGACTAATGCAGCAAAGTGCAACATTTGTGTGTAGATTAGCCACCTCTTCAATTGTGAACAGTGGGAGTTGTGTTTGTGTGTGTGCAAATGTGTGTTTGTATAAATTCCTGTCCAATGTCCAAGACGGGGGTGAGGAAACAAGGGATACCTCCCAACCCAACATTCATCTCCATTTCACACTCTCTTGCCTTCAGACTCAAGGCCTTTAAATTTTGTTCTGTAGATTCTGTTGGAACAAATATAAAGAAAGTAAATAGGGTCAGTTTGGGTTTCATGTTGCATCTTTCTCAATTGACATACACTTTAAAGTGGCTGTGTGAAAAATCTCAACATATAAATCACACATTTCTTCATGTTCTACCAGTGCCTGGTTGTTTCGGAAGCTCTCGTAAAAATACGAAAAGGAGTATTTTAACTTTCCCTGTCTGCTGCTGTTCACATCACATCTGATCTTCTTTTTTTCATGTTTGCTGTAAATTGACCTTAATTGCTAACCATGGTAATATTTCAACACATTTATACATACTTTGTCTCTCCCTTCCAGATGTCTAACTACAAGCGTGCGACGTTTGAGGAGGAGGACGGGACAGACATCCCTGCTGATGGAGCCATCTCTCCTGACAGTGTGGAGGTGAGTTTGGGTCAGGGCCCAGTGTGGATGAGCATTTTATGTTTTTTCTTTCAGACTTTTTTTTTTTATCCAATGCCACATACAAATAAATAAAGCAACCATTTAAGCTGTTAGTTTTTACAGAAACTATGAGAAGTATTACTGTTGCACAATTCCCATGAAAAGTAGAAGATCAGAAATGACGCTAAAACACGGCAAAAGATAGAATAGTGAATCGCTGGGTAGTTGTGATGTTCTCTGTGAAGTTCAGCTGTTTCCTGGCTGACTTGGGATGCTTTTACCGCTGAAAAATCATGCTGACAGTCATGTTATGGTGAATTGCTGGGCTAGCAGGAAAGAAACACTGTAATGAGTTGGTGGTGAAGTTCTTTCTTCCAGGCTGAGTTATCAAGGCAGGACACTGTAGGAACACCAGATACATAAAACAGGAAAATACACTCCTTACAAACCGCTACAAAACAAACTGTTTTGGTTTCCCCAAATAAACTTTTACTAACCGTTCTTTTAAGAACACATTTTTTTCTTAATTTGTCAACATTAAAAAAAACTATAAATATCGTTTGTGCTTTGGAAAAGGTTCTATGGGTGTTAAAGGTTCTTCACTGAACCATCAATGCCTATAAGTAACTTTTATTTTTAAGTGTGTAGATCTCATGTATTGTGAATATTTTGAGAACAGGAAGGGGCCAAGCACCGAACCTTGAGGTACTTCAGTGGTTAGCTGATATTGCTTAGATACTGCTTCCCTGAAAGTCACCATGCAGAGTCTACCCATGCACAGTGTGTAAAGGGTATATTATTTACTGTGAGGAATGTCCTGATGATCTAACACAGTCTCATCCCAAGACGTCAACTAACTGACGCTTTTGACCATACGTCAACATTCAACGTTTTAGGGTACCCTTTAACGTCAGTTAGATGACGATCCTGGGGCGTCATCCAACTGACGCTTTACCTTTAACGTCAGTTAGATGACGCGGGTAGGTTTAGGTCTGGGGTAGGGTTAGGATTAGAAAGCGTCATCTAACTGACGTTAAAGGGTACCCTAAAACGTCAGATGTTGACGTATGGTCAAAAGCGTCAGTTGGTTGACGTCTTGGGATGAGACTGCGCTGGATGATCAACAGTATTTCAGTTTGTTAAGATTCGCCAATTATATTGTATTAAATTCATATAAGAAGTCATAAACATACAGTAGAAAAACAGTTTAGTAGTCTGGACAATACAGTATATGGCTAGGTGATTATTACATAATGACTCATGACTAAATGGTCAAACACCTTGTGGATATGGATATTCTTCTTTTTTTTGTTATAGAAAGGCAAAATAAATCTGAACAATTATCCAGGTATGGTAATGATCTCAAAACCCATAAAACCTTTTAAAATGATCAAATGGTGGATTAATATGTAATTGGAAAGAGATCATGGATAACAGTTTCATAAAAATAAGCATTATTTCATTATTATATTTTTTGCAGACATTTGCATTAGCGATAACTTTTAAGTGATGAAAACAGCAGGTCAGATATCCAGGGAATTTACTTCAATGAATTATGAGTGACATTTGATATGGATTCAAAGCGATTTATGTGGCCCCTTTCATTTGCTGCACACTTTTATGTCAAGCAGGAAATGTCATACCTCTTCTGTTGGCTTTCTGTTCAAGCAATGATATGAAGCATGCGTTTGATATGGTATCCCCCAGGCAACTTGTTTTAAGTTTCTTTGGGTGCTGAATGATGAATGATGAAGAGATGTGCAGTATTTCTTGAAAAAAAAAAAAAATCCGTACGTGATGTTCCTAGAGTTTCTACAGAAAAAGGAGACTTCTTTGGGAATATTTGTATGAGAATATTTTTTATTATAAGGGAAAGAAAGGAAGAATGAGATTAGTATTAGTCAGTGGCCATTTCAGGAGAACTGCAATGACACAATTTGTCTTTTTTTACATTGAACATTTTATTCTCACAGAAATGTGGTGTTGAAGTGATGGTTTCAGTTGGTAATGCTGCCTTCACTATCATGGCACTTAATGACTACCATGTTCAGAAACCATGGTATTTACTAAAACGCCAAAGAGAATTGTACTAACGTGGTACATATCCAAAAAGCATGGTATTACAGAAACTCTATCAAATAAATGCATAAGATTATCCCAAACTTTTTGAGAGTTTGGTATTTTAACCAGCAAATAGTAACAATTTAAAAAAAATCTAACTTAAAAAGACTCTATGATCAATATTTGACCCTCTTTAAGGTGGGTTTCCGTAAGGGCGGTGTTCAGTTGTTTGGTCCACTGGGCAGAAGGACTCAGCTGGAGGTGGTTTTGGCCGGTCTGCTTCTCACTTCCCTTCTAGCACTATTTGGCTGTGCGATCACACTGGGAGTCCGCTATAACGGAGGTAACACACACACACATACACACATGCACGCACGCACGCACAGTAAAATGTGTGTAATGTACAATAACTTACTGATAAATATGGTGCCATGTAACACTGATTTATATAAAGCAGGGATGCTTTTATGACATCAGTTTAGTATATTTATTTAGTTAATAATTTCCCAGATTTACGTGATCAATTTGACTAGGAACATCCCCTTATAGATACTTAAAGGGGTAGTTCACCCAAAAATCTTTCATTATTACTTACTCACATTTGTTTCAAACTTGTTTGGATATATTTCTTTTAGAAACATAATTTAATAATTTAATAGAATATCTGTTTTGGTGAATTCCAAAAATGTCATCATCAAAAAATTATTTCCTATGGTTAAAGTCCTGTTCAAATCAAGATGAATGTTCGGTGTGAACATTTGGTGCCATAAACGTTTCAAGTAATGAAAGACTGTTAATGCGTCTGTCAAGACATGATAATCTAACTAGGGCTGTGTTTAAAATCGCCCTTCACTATTGACCACATTGCTCCACTAATATAGTGCACTTGAAGGAGTGAATGAAAGCGAGTGAGTGAATTCGCACCCTGAGTGAGCCGGAAGGGCTGCCGCTTTTGCATAGTGTGTGCTTGCTATTTAATAATCATTTGAAACTTAGCAAACTGGTTGTTTCAGTAGTTATGAAAGGATTTATGTCATTTCATGGAAACTAGCATGTATAAACCTTGATAAAACAATTTAATAATCAATAAAAATATTACTCTGGACCAGCAGTTTGGAAAATGGATAGATGGATGATTCAGCTACGGTCGCCGACACTCACAGTGCATTATGGGTATTCTCTAGCCATTGTGCGTACATCGGTTGCACACTCGTTATTGTGGTGCATTGTGGGATTGAATGAGTGCACTGGATAATGTCCAATATGGTTTCGGACACCACTACAAATGGCGGTAACACTTTACTTGAAGGGGTGTGCATAAGACTGACATGACACCTTCATAACCATGACATGACATATGTCATGAATATGAAGTAGGGTTTATGCATGTTTATGACAACTGTCATTAAGTGTCTTTCGCTCAATTTGAATGCAAATATGACATTGTTTAAGATGTCTTTGTTATGACATCTTTACATAAACCATAACATCATAACCTGTCAGTGTCTTTGTCATGACAACTTGACATTAAATTAAATTAAACTGTCATGTGGTTGGTTTTGACACTGGCTGTCATGAGGCCATTATAACTGTGTCATGAATATTTTTCGTGACCTCAACTACAGTGGTACAAATTGAATTTGTCATTAAAACGTTATAATGGCTTCATGACAGCCAATGTCACAACCAACCACCTGACAGTTTAATGTAATGTTAACCAATAAAGCTAAGTGGTTTCTTAAGTTTGATAATTAATCTGCTAGGTCATGTTTATGACAGGTTGTGTTGTCTTAGTAATGTCGTTGTCATGAAAAAGACACTGACATGTTATGATGTATTTGTTTATGTCAAGGTGTCATAACAAAGACATTTCAAACAATGTCATATTTGCATTAAAAATGTCATAACTGAGCGAATGACACTTAATGACAGTTGTCATAAACATGCATACAACTTCCTTCATATTCATAACATGTGTCATGTCATGATTATGAAGGTTTCATGTTAAGGCCCGTTCACACCAAGCACGATAACTAAAGATAACGATAAAGATAACTATATATGCGTCCACACCAACGACTGATAGCGGTCTTTTTATTCTAAGCACGCGCGCATCCGCGCTGCGGTTTCAAAGTAGACCTTTAAATTAGAATGGATTCTGATTGGCTGTCAGTGTTTTATCGTTTGGCAGCTGGAAAAAAATCGTTCTGAAAGTGATCCCAACGATATCGTTCCTCATGTCTTTATCGTTATAGTTGTGGTGTGAACTCTGTTATTCTTTAATATGGAGAACGATTTTTAGAATTATATCTTTATCGTTATCTTTATAGTTATCGTGCTTGGTGTGAACGGGCCTTTAGTCTTATGCACACCCCTTCAAGTAAAGTGTGTCCCCTCAGATAGGGCATAGGGGGCGATTTCAGACACAGCCTATGACTTCATTGCGACTTGGGCAAATGGTATGGGAAAACCTTTTGTGACAAACATTTGTGTTGGTATGAACAGGTCTTAATATTATTACTATAATAAAATAATTAAAATATTATCATTCACAATCCAATGAAATCCCACTGGTTAAAATCAATGCCCTCCTTGTATAACTTTTAACATTCAGTTTGATGTCACATTATGGGAGTTTTAAGCAATTTATTTGTTGTTTCTAACCCCCAGATCCAGCCCGTAGTATCTGTCTAACGGAGGCGTGTGTAACCGTGGCCAGTAAGATCGTGGAAGCTCTGGACCGCTCCGTCGACCCATGTCAGGATTTTTACCAGTACGCCTGTGGAGGATGGGTCCGCAAAAACCCCCTGCCAGATGGCCGCTCCCGCTGGAGCACATTTAACAGCATCTGGGACCAGAACCAGGCTGTGCTCAAACACCTGCTGGGTAAGTGCCGGAAAACACACACACACACACACACACACACGCACGCACGCACGCACGCACGCGCTTGTCCTTTTTGTAGGATGGGATTTGCTCAGTACATCTTTCTCAGTGTTTAGAAAATGGAATATATTTAGAAAGACATCTTAATGATTTCCTTGATTTTCCGATAGAAAACAGCTGCATTCATGCGTTTTGAAGAGTTTTACACCTCAGTTCTCTGTACTTGGGTTGTTTTTTTTATTGTAGAACCTTTCATCGATTCCTGCTCTGTGTCCTGATTTCTTGTTTTCTCTGAGTGCAGCCATCCCTGTCTGATTGTTCGATTAGGGACAATGACTTTCTGCACTCATTCTCTGTTTCTGTAACTTTAAATCCCTCCATTATTCATCCTCACATGGATTTACAGTATATTGCTTGCAAGGCCTTTCATTGGTTATACTTTTTTCAAGAAATGTACAGTTAAAGATTTAAAAACATCTATTCAAACTGGCAGTGAGGATGCCATTGACTTGTACTTCTAGACTAGGTAAAATGCAATGCATGTGTTCTGAATGTTTCCCAGGGTGTTACTAGGTGGTTGCTAGAATGTTCTGAGGGGTTGTTGGAATGTTGCTAGGTGGTTGCCATGGTATTACTCTGTGGTTGTTAGGCTGTTCTGTAATTGTTGTAATTGATCATTTGCTTGGGTGTTCTAGGTGATTTCCAGAGTACTGCAGTACACAGCTCTCGTTGATTGGCAGGGTGTTGCTATGCTGTTCCTGATAGTTGCCATGGCATTGCTAAAAGGTTGTTAGGGTAGGTTGCTAGGTCATTTGCTAGGGTGTTTGGAGGGCGGTTGCCAAGGTGCTGCTAGGTGGTTGCTTCAGTTCATGATGATTGCCAGGGCATTTCTAAATGGTTGCTGGAATATTCTCAGTAGTTGTCTGGTACTGCAAGTGATTTGCTAGCTTGTTCTGGGCGGTAGCTACGGTGTTTCAAGATGGTTGCTAGGCTATTGTCAGGTGGTTTGCTCTGGTGTTCTTGGTGGTTGCTAGGTGGTTATTTAAAAGATCAAAAGAGTCTACCCACTGAAGTCCTTCCTTCGATGGAAGTCTGAGGGAATTCTTTCACCTGTTTATTGTCCACCAGGCAAAAGAAAAAGAAAAAAACATAGGTCTGATCTCTTAAGGTTGGCCAACACCAAAAGATTAAAAAGTCTTATCAGTCTTATTAGATTTTCTAAATGTGAGAGACCACAAACATGACGATAAAAATAATGAAACATGAAAATAATAGATTTAACAGTTTTGTTCCTATAGTGTGTAGAGTGCCGCGATGTGACCAGGAAAGCACAACACACACTAACAGATTCCATTCACAAAATCTCTTGCAGTAAAGAAATGGTGATAATAATGTTTGGACTGCCTTTTAAAGAAAGATTGCGGAAAAAAAGAAAAAAGTTTTAAATAAAGTTGTGTTATGCTTCTATCTTAAGTCAGCTCGCTTTCTGAGTTGCTATTGTTTCATTCCACGTGATAATCTACAGAGTGAGTGCGCATTTGTCCTCGGGTTCCCTCCACACAACAGGATTTCTGATCATGTTGAATATTTAGGATTTGAGATTGGAGCGGCCCCGACATTCTTCCAAGCAGATTCAATCACCCTTAACACACCTCACACCTGATAGACCATCAGGTTATATCTGATAGAACCATCAAGATAATCGGCACTTCACCTTGGATTGTCGGAAGGGGGAGAATTGGGCCCAAAATCGACCCGATTATCTTGTGGTGAGTGGGGGCCTTTAGAAAAGTGAGAGTACCTCTCCTCAAGCCATATGACTTTACATAAGCTAAGCATTTGTTACATACCGTATTGTACAAACCTAATTCTAACTCTAAGTATGATAAATAGTAGTATTGATGTTTTTCTTAGCAAACACCACTAATTAGGAAAATCAACCATATTTTGGAAGTCTCATCAATCTCCCTCTCCCTCTAATTCCCACTATGTATATCTGAATGCAACTTTTCATTTTTCAGCAAATTGTTTACTGAACTCTCGGGTTTACTTATTTGCTGCCTTGCGAGCTCTAGAGCTCTGTACAGGAATGCTAATGTAATTTCTTTTGTGCTTAAACGCATTGCTCCATCCCTCTCTCTAATTGTTGGTCTATCAGACTATTTAATAACCTGTTGTAATGCACTGGCTGTGATCAAGCTCTCTCTCTCTGTCTAATGAATGCGCTCTCACACTGGGGTCCCTGTAGTCGTTTTGCTCTGATGACACTCCATCACATTGACACTGCATGTTGCATCACACCCACAGGCACCCTCTCACCCTTCTGCATATTTAATAACACTCGCCTTATATGAACATATTTTTGATCTCAAATTACTCTTAGATATGTGATACATCTTTTGTGGTTCTTTGTGGTGTGTGCAATTGGGCCAGTGAACACCTCTGCATGCTGAAGTGAACACAACGCTCCAGTGAACAGTAAATGAAGAGTATTCCCTAATGACCTGCGTCTGAGAACTGGTGCAGCCCCCTAGAGTGAGAGAGAGAGAAGAGAGAGAGAGAGAGAGAGAGAGAGAGAGAGAGAGAGAGAGAGAGAGAGAGAGAGAGAGAGAGAGAGAGAGAGAGAGAGAGAGAGAGAGAGAGAGAGAGAGAGAGGGTGAATAGGAAAACAGAAAGGAAGAAAAGGTTGAGAAGAAGGAGTGGTGGGATAAACTCACACTGGATTTGATTATGGCCCCACTATGAGTATGGGTAACAGTACATGACATCACACTCCAGGGCTTCTGTGTTGCAAAAATGATAAATGATCCTGCCAGGATGTTGCTAATGGGTTTCTAGGGTGTTCAAGGTTGTTACCAGGGTGTTGCTAAGGGGTTGGCAGGGTGTTCTGGGTGAATGTTTGATTGTTGCTAGGTGTTTACAATGGGGTTATGGGTGGTTGCCAGGAAATTGCTAGGTGGTTGCTGTTATGTTTGATGGAATGTTCTGATTAGTTGCTGGGTTATTGCTAGGTGGTTACTAGGATGTTCTACTGTAGGTGGTTGCCAGTGTGTTGCTAAGTGGTTGCTAGGGTGTTCAACGTTGGTTACCAGAGGATTGCTAGGTGGTTGCCATGGTATTCTGGGTTGTTGCAGGGTGTATGCTAGGGTATTCTGGTTGGAAGCGGGTTGTTGTTGGGTGGTTACTAGGGTGTGTTAGGTGGTTGCCAATGTGTTGGTAAGTAGTTGCTTGGGTCTTCTAGGTTGTTGCCACATCATTTCTAGGTTGTCACTAGGGTGTTCAAGGTTGGTTACCAGAGCATTGCTAGGTGGTTACCAGGATATTCTGTGTGGTTTCCAGGGTATTGCTGGAGGTTTGCTAGGGTTGTATGGATAGTTTCTAGAGCATTGCTTGGTGGTTTGCTAATGTCAAGTCAAGTCACCTTTATTTATATAGCGCTTTTTACAATACAGATTGTTTCAAAGCAGCTTTACATAGATAACAGGAAAATAATGCAACAAAGTTGGTTTCCAGTAGAAAACAGCATCACAGTCCAGCTTAAGTAAGTTCAGTGATGATTCATTTTGTTGTAAAAAAAAGTTATTCATTTAGTTAATTTATATATATAGCCACTCTGGAGAAAACCGTTATGTCATCGTCCAGCTCAGTTCAGTTCCCTTTCAAGGGAACTCGAGCTGGGTCGAGACGCGGTGGGAACGCCCTGCGTGATTGCATCGTGAAGCAAGTGTATAATCAGTCCAATGGAAAGACGAGACGTCATAGGCGGGTGACGTCATCGACCAGGAAGCTATAAAGCACCCCTGAAAACAGACCGCGTCAGCTTCTGCGCCTTCAGCAAGCGATCTGTGTATTCTGTCCTTGTCATATTTATTGTTGTCTGTTAAGTTGCAATATATATATATATACTATGGCAAAAGAGAGCAAGCAAGCTTTGTGTTGTTCCCTGCCCACGTTATATCACGGGTGGGGATAGACACATCAGCTTTGTGTTGCTGTTTGGGAGTGGAGCATGCCAACAGTCAGTTCTCGAGGGGGCTGACTGTGAGCATTGCGAGAAGCTGTCCGTGAGGATGCTCCACTCCCGCCGGGCGTTCTTCGAGGAGGACGGTTCGGTTCGGTTCGGTTCGCGTTTCCCGCGCGGGTCCCGCTGTTGCCGAGGCACGGCGGCGACTCGCATTTCGGGGTCCGTAAACAGATCTGACAGCGTGGGTTGGGACGGGCGCCACCCTATCTCAGCTTTCACCTGCCAGATCCAGTGTGCTGCGATTTCATTTCCGAGCAATTGGTATCGTTAGTGTTTTGTTAAGAAAAAGAGAACAAAACAAATAAAGATATTAAGAATATGGCAGATGTTTGAGTTTTCAATTAATAAATAAATAAGTCAGCTCATAACTCTGCTGAATAAAGAGGAGCTTTTAAAAGGAGGTTTTATCTAATGCTGTTGCCAGTTAATATTTACTGGCCAGCTGAACATTATGAGAGTGAAAATAAAAAGAGTTTATTAGATGAAATATATCTAAGAAAACAGGAAAACTCTGTATCTCAGCCTCCTCGTCGGGGACTGCCGTTTTTTCCCTATCTCCACACTGAGGTGTCGAGAATCGTGGAATAAACCAGTTTCTATTTTATGTGTTTAATCCCCAAACGTCTAACTATAGTAATGTTATGGGTATTGAGTATCATGGTATGACAGTGCCTCGGGTTAAAGAGACGCTTGCGAGCTTTCTCTCTCCCGAGTCGGCGTCATCATTATTAACCCCGACGTTACCCACCAGCCATCTTAAATAATAAATACATTTTATTAGGCAGCGCTGATGGGTAAAGTATATAGGACATGGATGAATGTGAGGATGTCAGCACTGACGCTATTCGAGAATTGCGTCATGCAAAAACAGATAAACTATACCGGGGAGGTACGGTTTTGAGAAATCGTTTCTCCTCTGCGTCCTCTGAGGGGCGACTCTCTGAGGAGGGTCACAGCGCTGCCCGTTCGGTTGTTTTCCTGCTGGTGGCCATGGAGTGATATATATATATATATATATATATATATATATATATATATATATATATATATATATATACATTTTTTCTGATATAAAAATAAAGGAAAATAAAGATAAAAATATGTCTGTTCTTCTGGACGCTCCGCTTTAAAAAAAAAACTAAGAAATAAACCATTCAGCGGCGTTCCAGAGGTTTCTTCCTCACTAATCTAATGTTCCTGAGACTGCTGGGCGGGAGCAGTCTCGGCCTACTAAGCTCCTCGCAGCACAGAGTGCAAAAGAGTGCGTCGCCATTTGGGCTCCTCCACAATCGAGAGGGACCTGGGTGGCGGTCGCAGTCTAGCCAGTTAGAGATATGCAAGATCTGAGGACTGTTTTATCTCTAAAATAGCTTGGACAAAGAAGAAGCCCTGATGCCGAGGCTATCAGGCTTCTGAGGGTGGCCCCTCCGGGGAGAAACGGATTCGAGAAATCGTTTTTCCTCGGCGCCCTCTGACCGCTGTCAGTTCGGTTGTTCCCTGCCGGTTATCCGTTTCACGGCACCGAGGTGTTAGCGTCCCCAAACGATCCTCCGAGGAGGGTCGTGGAACAGTCAAGTCGGTCGTTCCCTGCCGGTTATCCGCTTCAGGGCACCGAAGTGACTGTTCGGTTAAATCCAGAGGCCCGTCTCGAGAGACTGGTCCCCTTAGTAGATTTGCTGGCAGCGTGGAAGCTACTGCCAAATATATCTCGTTGGGTCCTGCTCACTATAGAAAAGGGTTACAGAATTCAGTTTGGTTCTCATCCACCCATATTTCTAGGGGTCCTCCCTACGTTGTGGACCCCGAGCAGGCTCTGGTTATGTTATCATTCCTGGGAAGCGACTGTCTGAGGAGGGTCGCAGCGCTGCCAGTTCGGTTGTTCCCTGCCGGTTCGCCGCTTCAGGGCACCGAGGTGTCAGCGTTCCCGAACGATCCTCCAAAGAGGGTCGTAGAACAGTCAGTTTGGTTGTTCCCTGCCGGTTCGCCGCTTTAGGGCACCGTAGTGACTGTTCAACCAAATCCAGAGCCCAGTCTTGAGAGACTGGTTCCCCTAGTAGAATTTCTGGCAGCGTGGAAACTACTGCAACATATTTCTCAGTGGGTCCTGCACACTATAGAAAAGGGTTTCAGAATTCAGTTCGGTTCTCGTCCGCCCAGATTTCTAGGGGTCCTCCTCACAGTGGTGGACCCCAAGCAGGCTTTGGTTATGGAGCAGGAAGTACTGACACTTCTGCAAAAGGAGCTGTAGAACGGGTTCCTCCTCCCAGCAGACGGTCAGGGTTTTACAGCCATTACTTCACTGTTTCCGATAGAGGACGAGGGGTTGCGTCCTACTCTAGACCTGCGTCAATTAAACAGCAGGTTTCAGAATCTCAAGTTCAAATAAACTTAAGGGACGCTTACTTATCTATCCATCCTCATCACAGGAGGTTCCTGAGGTTTGCTTTCGGGGGCGAAGCATACCATTATCGGGTTCTCCCATTCAGCCTAGGTTTATCACCCCACACCTTAACAATATGCGTGGATGCAGCTCTGGCTCCTCTGAGACTCCAGGGCATTCGCGTATTATACTATATCAACGATTGGTTGATCCTAGCTCAATCTGAGCATATGGCAGTTCGGCATCGAGATGTCGTTCTGTCTCATTTAAAGATGTTGGGGCTGCCACTCAACGCCAAGAAGAGTGTGCTCCTCTCAGCTTAGAGGACCACTTTTCTAGGTGTAATATGGGATTCGACAACGATGCGGGTACGATTGTCTCCAGCACGTATTTCTGCGATTCTTGCAGCTGTAAATGGGGTATATCTAGGCCAGTCACTCACTGTGAAACAGTTTTAGACTGGTGGGTCTCATGGCAGCTGCGTCCAACGTAATTACTTTTGGCCTTCTGTACATGAGACCCCTGCAGTGGTTGCTCAGGACCAAGGGGTTTTCTCCGAGGGGAAATCCGTTTTCGCATGATCAAGGTCACGCGGCTATGCCTACGTGCCTCGGTCACCTTGGTTCCTCGCCCAGGCCCAGTGTTGGGGGCTTCTTGTCGACGCATAATGCTATCGACGGATGCTCAGTCGGGGGTGATCATGAGTGGTCGCTCAGCGAAGGGTGTTTGGCAGGACCATCTACCTTTTAGCACATAATTGGCTTAAAGTGATGGCGGTATTCCTGAGAATCTCAATACTTCCTGCCAGACCCAAGAGATCACCATGTGTTTGTCCTTCCGGACAACACACTGATGGTCTCGTATATCAGAGCAGATATCCTGTTGAGGCAGGGGCTGAGGCCCAGGGAATGGAGACGTCACCCCGAGGTGGTGGAGCTTCTTAGGGAGAACTTCGGTCAAACTCAAGTCGACCTTTCGCATCGTTTGTACAACGCATTGCCCTATGTGGTTCTCCCTCACGCATCCAGCTCTGCTAGGACTGGATGTGATGTATTAGGTGTGGTTGACGCTACACCTGTACGCATTTCCCAATATCTTTGCTCCCGGGAGTTTCTGGGATACAATATTTCACCCTCATCTGGAGTTATGGATACTGTGGGCTCGGCCTCTGAGGGGGGCCAGCTCATAGATTCAGGTCTCTCGACCGAGGTCGTGGAGACCATACTCCAGTCTAGAGCTCCCTCCACAAGAAGACTAAAATATGCATTGATATGAAAACTGTTCTCTGCCTGGTGAAGAGAACGCCTTCTGAATCTTGTTTCTGCTCTGTTGGTACAGTACTTGATTTCTGTAATGAATGTTTCTTTGCTGGGTTATCTCTGAGGAGAGATCCTTAAATTTGTCTTCTCCGTGGTGCATGAGGCTGAGGCCTGCACGTACTTGGATTTGCACCTGGTATGGTGATAGTATTTCTTCACCCCAGGTCGGGTTGTATTTCTAGGTCCCTACTAAATGTGTGGGTCATTTGTGCTGCAGGCCTTCTGTCCTCCACCTTTAATACCCCAGATCAGGAAAAACTTAATCTGTTATGCCCTGTCCGGGCTTTGGATGCGTATGTCCACAGAGCTGCTCTGTGGCGTATATCAGAGCAATAATTTGTCACCTAAGATTGGTTGCCCTGCATCTAAACAGATGATGAGCAAGTGGGTAGTTGAGGCTATCTCACTTGCTTATGAAGTGGCCGGACAGCCTTCACCTTTGGCTGTCCAGGCTCATTCTACGAGGTGTATGGCTGCCTCTATGGCATTAATCTCGGGAGTTTCCCTTCATGGCATTTGTGATGTGGCAGGCTGGTCCCCACCGCTTACATTTGTTAGATTTTATTACTTGGACCTTGGCTCCACTTCAGGGTCTAGGGTGCTTGCTTCTTAGTGTGCGCATTGACTTCACACAGAACAGGCATTTGTCATATGGCGTCGTGGGTATAGGGTTCCCACCGCGTCTCGACGCAGCTCGAGTTCCCTCTCAGGGAACGTCTCAGGTTACGTATGTAACCCTGGTTCCCTGAGAGGGAACGAGACGCTGCGTCGCCTTGCCATACTCCCTGCATGCCTGTGATCGACTTGCTTCGGCTTTCAGAAGCTGACGCAGTCTGTTTTCAGGGGTGCTTTATAGCTTCCTGGTCGATGACGTCACCCGCCTATGACGTCTCGTCTTTCCATTGGACTGATTATACACTTGCTTCACGACGCAATCACGCAGGGCGTTCCCACCGCGTCTCGACGCAGCGTCTCGTTCCCTCTCAGGGAACCAGGGTTACATACGTAACCTGAGACGTTTTCATATAATGGTGTCAATGCAGCAGATGAATAATATTGTTGAATGTTTAATGAAATGTCCCCAACTAAGCAAGCCAAAAGCCAATGGTGACAAAGGCAACAGTGGCAAGGAACCAAAACTCCGTCAGGTGACAGAATGGAGAAAAAAACCTTGTGAGAAACCAGGCTCAGTCGGGGGCCAGTTCTCCTCTGGCCAACGAACAAACGAAATGTGTATGATTATGATTCAGGCAGCATTACAGGTCAGAAGTCAGATTGGATTGGAACAATCAGAATATTATCCAGTTCCATCTGGTTGAAGATCAGAGTCATCACGCCGGTATGGAGAAGGGTTTGTTGAGGATCAGTGCCGATGGCTGTCGTGTCGATAAGGCCTTCACAGGAGAGAGTCTAATTGACACAACCTCTGCTGACATTTCAGGGATGCGTTGTGGTCGTGTCTAGGCACAGGTCCACCATCTAATCTGGATACGGCCTTGGTCCGTCTGATTACAGTTAACCTCGGAATAAACAGAAAGACTAAAATTAGCGTAGATGCCATTCTTTTTATGATGTAACATGTACATCAGGTGTTATAGGAAGTGTTCTCGTTTCCCGGTTGCATAGATTATTATCTATGCAGCCTAATAATAATGCCGGGGACACACTTAACTACTCGCTGAAACATTCTAATACTGAACTGAACACACTTGTTCCCAACGACTGGAGTAGATTTTAAACACAGTCTGAATGCAACTGTCTCTGACTCAATCAAATTACAGTCGTTAAGTGTGTCCCCGGCATAAGGTGTTTTGTAGGGTGTTACTAGGGTGTTAGGGTGTGGTTGCTAGGTGACTACTTACTGGTCCAAGTCATAAAAGAAATTCTTGTTTACACCCCAGAGCTTTTGCATAAATTACTTTAAATAAAAATATAATTTGAAATGAAACAATTCAACAAATATTTGATCATGACTTGTATTATATTGTAGTTTTTGCAGATATTTATTATGTTGCGATAATATCTGCATATTAAATTATGGACTGGGTGATGTACTGTGTTAATGTTTCAACACAGTTTTTTCTACACTGCAGTAATATTTACCGCAGATATTTACACAATAGTTGTGTGACTGAAATAGAAATAATGGAAATGATAGATGATACTCCAAATTGAGTGCTGGAAAGGGAAATTATTTCAACAAAAACAAGTTGTGAAGTCAGATTATGTGGTTGTAAGCGTACGCTTTGCCCTCACACGGAGAAACTCTGAAAAAGACAAATTAGCTCTTTGTGCCAATGCGCCTGGTTGATGGTCACCTTTTGCCCAGCGAACACAAACAAACATAAGCAAAATCTGGAACTAGAACGAGATCAGCTCTGAATTCTGCTAGACGAGCAGCGAGTCCTGCCAAAGCCCATTCCTTTCTCACCGTGTGTCCTCTCTCTAGACTAGACCTGCTGACCGGTAATTGGACTGCCACTGTTCCCCTGAGAATTTATTACTTGAATATTCCTGCCTCCTGTTTCTTAATGTAATTGCGCTGTTAGGTGGAGAAAATACTACAGAAAAGAAAAATGAGCAAGAATAGAGGGGAATGTGAAACTACTGTAAGTGGTGGTTTAGGGATTGTTTGCTTGAACGATCATGTTGTAGATTAATTACGCCATCTCTCTTTCGCACAACACAGATGTGTATAAAAACACAAAGAGCAGAGTGAATTATTCCTCCTCCAAAGACGTGTGAGGTGTATTACCATGACAACAACTAAGAGCACCAATCAAAGATCACGATGACAAGCATAATTGTGTGCTCAGGAGTGGGTGGTTACATGTATGTTTGCGTCTCATCATTTGGGTGCCTTTATCTGTTTGTTCACACCTCTGTGTTTCCTTGTTTGGTTGAGATGTTTAAAGATAAAGTGTATAATTTATGTGCCACTAGAAACACAAAATGAAATTGCAACATTATATTAGATTACTTTTTGGTCCAGATCCATTTTGTTTTATACAATTTATGAATAATGGAATGCTTACATACAATTACACATCTTCTATAATGAATATAAGCAGTGGAGCAATTTTGTCATAAACGGTTGTCTGCCAAGTCATGTCATGCAAGAAGCATGCAGAGAACAAGGAAATTATATCATGAGAAGAACCCTGGTAATGACAAGGTATATGTCAAGGTCAGTAAGTCTTATAACATATTAAAATATTTTGACCTTTTTATATGACATGTTAAAGTTTTGATTGTCACTTGGTGATGCTCCCCCAAAACATTGATATATATGAATTAGCAATGAAAAATATATATTTTTAAAAAACTTTTTCTGAAAATAATGCTTAGGTTCTATACACTTGCATGTTTTTTTGGTGTAAGAATTTAGTTTTATTACTTTTTAATGAAAAATATATGTTTTTTAAAAAAAACTTTTTCTGAAAATAATGCTTAGGTTCTATACACTTGCATGGTTTTTTGGTGTAAGAATTTTTTTTTATTACTTTTTACTTAATGGTAACACCACATGACATTAAAGGGTTAGTTCACCCAAAAATGAAAATTAAGTCATTAATTACTCACCCCCATGCTGTACCAACCCCGTAAGGCCTTCGTTCGTCTTCGGAACACAAATGAAGATATTTATGATTAAATCTGAGAGGTTTATGACTGCTACATAGGCCCCCTAAGGGAATGACACCGGACGGCCCAGAAAGTCATTAAAGAAAATGTTTAAATATTCCATGTCACAACAGTGGCTCAACTATAAGTTTATCAAGCGACGAGAATACTTTTTGTGCGAAAAAACAAACAAAAATAACGACTTTATTCGACTATTCCTTTTCTTCCTTGTTGGCCTGAAATGAGACTTCAAGAGATTTCCACGACGCGCACGCGCGAGAACTTAACTGAAGTAGTTGAAGGAGATCGCAATTCTTGCGCATGCGTCGTGGAAATCTCTTGAAGTCTCTTTCAGTACACTGTTGCTGTGTCAACTGAGTTGGATGTGCTAAAATCTTTATACGCTACGTAAAGCTGGATGAAACGTCACAACTGTGCTGCAAAAACGTTGCCATCTCTCTGTTTGTATTGCTTGCAAACAGCTGGGGTGATAGGACACATTGACCATGTTATGCAGAAAAAGTCAGATACAATTGTGATGTGTTGACCTCAGAGGTCCAAATAAAGTGGACTCTTTTCCATTGCCACACATTTTCTCTACCATCGACCTGACTAATGCTTACTACCAAGTGCCCCTGAGGACAGTCGTGACCTCACGGCCTTTATTACTCAACAGACTGGATTGGCTTCAGCAACTGCAGCATTTCAGAAGATGAGGTGTTGAAAATTACCTGGATGACATTATCATCCACGGATGTGACATGTCTATGCATGACAAAGCACTTCAAGCGGTCTTACAATGACTAGAAGCTGCTGGCTTGCAGCTCAATAAAGACAAGTGTCGTTTCCTCCAAACCAGCCTGCTGTTCTTAGGTCATACTCTTTAAACTAAGGGTCTCCTTCCTGATGAATCACATGTACAGGTGATTCAAATTGCTCCTGCTGATTATCTGTCACGTTTGCCCTCACCTGCCTGTCCTGCAGATAATGCGGTTGCTCCAGCTCCTACTGATGTTGATGAGGACTTTGTTGCTTTTCTGCTGCTAGTTATTCTCTTTCTGTTGTTGATGCTGCATGTGCTTCTTGTCCTGTTCTAACCAAACTTTGCACACAGATTTCTCATTGTTGACCTCCTTCACCCAAGGGTCTGGACAGTGAGTTGTTGCCGTACTGGTACTTTACCATTTTAGCTACTTAATGGCAGGCAAATGTGCACAAGGCTGTATATTTTGCCATCTGCTCCTGTGCACCCGGCAACTGACACGACTGTTCGTCAAAGGGTAACGTGGCTGCAACACAAAATGAAAAAGTAAACTGATACACAGAAAGGACAGAAAGTTTTCCAATCTTCTCACAGTTGCCAACAGACTGTTGGTGGGTACATACGTTCTTAGTGATGGAAAGACATGGAATGCTTCCGATCTCACTGCATTTCCATGCACACATCTCTGGCTAAGAACACAGCTCACTACACAGACGCTCATGCCACTAGATCTAAACGTGATTTTTGGAAGCCTAGTTGGTTAACCCTTTGACGCGTACGATCACACCGGTGTGATCAGTCTTGGCTGGTCCCTGGAGCGTACGATCACACCGGTGTGATTAGAACGTTCAGTGAATCACGTGATCAACTGCTAAATTCAAATTTTCTAACTTTTGCTTTTACTGCTTTCCCGCTTTGACTGGCACTGAGCCAGAGACGGACGTGCACAACTCTCATCATTATCACAACTGTTCAGTGTATTTTAATGTTTATTTTAGGTTTCATTCACTTTAAATTACATTACACAATAACAAATATATAGTTTATTATTGGACACTAATATTTATAACAACAAAATAACCTTTTAAACATGATGTAATATTAATTTTTATTCGAGTCAAACACACCTTGTAGAGAAAACGGCCTTTTCACACAGCAAGCGTCAGCGACGCGTGAGCAGCCCATATTTTTTTCGGCGTGCGTGCATGTTAATCAATGAGTGGATTCACACCAGGAGCAGCGCGTGAGCCTCAAGCAGGAGCGTCGCGTGAGATGCAGTGAAGCGGAGGTTACTGTCATATATTTCGGGAGACATGGATGATCTTGCATGTTGTAAATCCAGCAGGCTCTGAGTCCAACTCTCCATCAGTGTTGTAAACAAATAATGGCGGCGCCCATAGCCCGTATATCTTACCGATCAACTAACATGATCTTTTTTTCTCTAAGTATTAAAACCACATTAGGAGTTCCCTTACATATATTTAACGATGTTAATAACTACAAGTTTGTAAATATTTTGTATAATAAATTAAAAAAGATTTGAACTGTCATGCATTGCGAGTCTTTTTTTCCCGCTGACAAATGATGTAGAGCTGACGTCACCGTTACCTCACACTCGCCTTTGTACTAATTTAAAGACACAACTTTAATCCAGCTCACCAACTTCTGAGATAATGACAGAAAATTTATATAAAAGACGACAACTGACAAATGAGGAAATTGAGGACATTTTTTTTAATTCTGATGAGGAGATTTTTGACAGCGAGGCAGAGATGAAGATCTTCCCCCAAACCTTGAAGCTCTTGACAACATTGCAGATGAAGAGACGACACCAGTCCCAAATGAGGCAGAAGAGGTAAACTCATTGTTATGGAAGGCAACCAACCTTTTTAATCCTCCTGGGCCAGGCAATTTTGACAACCAGCTCTGTGGTGTGCAAAATCCACCAGAATCACCCAGTGAGGTCAATTGTTTAAATTGTTCCTCACAGAAGATGTCATGGGAGAAATTGTGGAGGAAACAAACCGCTATGCCTCTGACTTGCAAGATTTGATGTTTTATTAACAAGGTTCGGGAGGAACACGTTCTTATGATCAAACAATCAAGTCATTCCAGTCAGCTGTCAGCAATCAGTAATTAACAGGTCCACTCAATCAGCACGAGTAAAGCCTATAAATATACTCAGTCGACTCACCCATATTCCTCGACAGTTTTCAGCATTTGGTTTACTGCTTTGCTACGATGTCCCAAATGCAGCTTTCACCATCCGATGACGAGCTTAACCATGCTCCGGTTCCTCCGGCGCCATCAGCTGGCCCCAGGACAACCTCTCCACCTGATACCGCCTCCGAGCCCCACGGTTCATCTCGTGGGCGCCGGTCTGCGCAAGCAACCCCCCTGCATGTCAAGACGCCGAGGTTTACCCTCACCTCCACCGGCGAGGACTCCAGCTTCCTCCCCGGTATCCTCCTATCGTTCGGCCGTACCAACGATTCCGCCTATTGGGAAGTGGACAGTCCTGAGTCTGAGACAAGCGCTGATAAACTCTGATATTCAGCCCTCGCGCAGGATGACTAAAGCGCAACTATACAACTTATACGTTACCTTGCAATCATCTAATCTCTCTCCTAAATCCACCCCAGGTTCCAAGGCGGCCAGCAGGCCGGGAAATTCTCGCGAGGCCCCGAATTCGCCTCGCCCGACACCACCACCTTCCCGTGCAAGATTCGGTTTGCCGCGCGCTTCAGCCCGCGGCGCCAGGATTTCTGCGAGCCTGGGTCGCGCTCCAGATTCCACCGCCACGAGACCTCACTCGCCTCCCGCTTCAGCTGAGCTTTTCAGCATGGCGCTTCCCGCCGCAGCGCCATACACAGCTGGGCCCGCCGGCTCACCCGCTGCCTCCCAGTTTTTTCCTCCTGCTGTTTTTAACTCTTTTCCTTTGCAGTGGCCTCCGGCTCCCGTAGCAGACGCTAGCGTGAGGCTGCCTCCGCTAGCGGTACAGGCTCAAACTTTCCACCATCTTCCTGCAACTACTGCTAACCCCTCCCATTTTCAGTGGCCTGCAGCTCAAGCAAGTGCGAGACCGCCTCCGCTTGCAAACCAAACTCAGGCTTCTCATTCATTTCCTCCTTTTTCCCCTTATGCTTTTCTCAATTTCCCTTCTCAAGCCCCACAGGCCGACCTAAGCGTGAGGCTGCCTCCGCTGATAGTCGCAGCCCAGGCTTCTCTCCCTTACAGCTCTCTCTTAAATGCCAAATCACAATTTTCTCTTTTCACAGATACCCCGATGCCAGTCCCACCAAACGCTGTCGCACTGGAGCCTCCCCCAGTGACTCAAAACATCCGAGCACAGATTCTGGCAGGTGCGGATGTAGACCTTTCACATTTACTTTCTCTGCTTCCCGTATCCGATTCTAACCGTCAGTTAGACTGCGGGGATTTTTCAGTCACTTTAAAAAACCAAAATGCACATTCAACACGTTTACTTTCTTTTTTGGAGTTTTCAATCGCTTTCAGCCACTTCACAGAAATAATTTGCTCAGCCTTCCCTCATAGGCGACGCGAACTGAACGACTATTTAGCGCTGATAGCCAAACTCGCGTTGTCCTACGGGGGAGGGCACTTTTACACCTATCATAAACTTCTCAGCAAAATGCGCTGTTAGGGTTTCACAGTGGAACCAATGCCCATACTGGGGAGCACTAGACACTGACCTACACAGCAGAGTTTTCCTTGGCTGCAGGAATATTTCTTGCGCGGTCAGTGGCACATTCCACAATATCGTGCCCTCAAGTTAACCCCTCCGTTTCCCCATGCCCGGAAACAGCACCAGTCAAATCCACCAGCTATACACCAAGACCGGCGACTAGCAACCCATATCCACACGAGGCTAATTTCAGCTCCAGAGCACTTACGGACAGCAAACAGCCTTGCAACAATTTTAAATGTCGGCAAGTGCATCAGGCAGCGTTGTCGGTACTTGCACATGTAGCTTCTGTGGCGGTGCTCATGCCCGTCCTGTATGCCCTGTCTTTAAAGATGTCAATAAAAAAATTAAAAAAAAATATTTATCGACTCCCGTGAATATTTCTCGCCTTTCTATCGAACTAGCTCACCACCCGGACTCAGACTTCACTGAATATCTGCTGTCTGGCATACAACACGGTTTTAAACCTGGAGTGGTTTGTCCGCTCTCCCAAAACATCATCTGCGATAATCTCCAATCGGCTCTCGCCGAGCCCGACGTGGTAGACAACCTGATTAAAAAAGAAGTCGAGTCAGGCTTCATGATTGGCCCTTTTGACGAGCCTCCTTTCAAAGTTTTTTGCATTAGCCCCATTGGAGTGGCTACGAGAAAGTTTTCAGGTAAGAAACGCCTCATAGTCGATCTGTCAGCTCCACATAAATCCCTGTTCCCAAGCATTAACAGCCTGATCCCACTCGACGAATTTTCTTTCAAATACCACGACGTAGATCAAGCAGTCGACCTGATAAAAATCGTGGGTCGGGGTGCCTGGCTCGCAAAAATTGACATCACTTCGGCTTTTAAAGTGATGCCCATCCACCCGGATTCATGGCACTTATTTGGAGTGCCTCTGGCATGGGAAATTCTATTTCGCTGTACGCTTAACTTTTGGATGCAAAAGCAGCCCCAAAATTTTTGACATGCTATCTGAAGCCGTTTGCTGGATCTTGTCAAACAATTATGCAATTCCTCACCTCATTCACCTGCTGGACGATTTTCTAATAATTTCGCCTCTCGGCGCCATTCCAGCAGCCCAGATCCTCACAGTTCAAAAAGTCTTTTCCGAGCTCGGAATCCCCATCGCCCAGGAAAAAAACATGGGTCCCGCCACATCCATTGAGTTCCTTGGCATTAATCTAGATTCAGTTAAATACCAGGCCTCCCTGCCCAAGGAGAAAATCGATAGAATAATCCTCATCTCATCTACCCTCGCAGACAGTTCAAAGTGTTCCAAACGCGAACTCCTATCCATGCTCGGCCACTTAAACTTCGCAATGCGCATTATTCCACAAGGCCGCCCTTTCATTTCTCATCTCCTCTCTCTCGCGTCTTCAGTTCACGCACTAGAGGATCTCATTTCCCTAATTCCAGCATGCCGCGACGAACTCAGCCTATGGATAACTTTCCTTAAACAGTGGAACGGCCTATCCTTTTTCTATAAGGATCTAATTTCCTCCCCCATCGACATCCAGCTGTTCACAGATGCAGCCCCCTCAGTCGGCTTTGGGGGGTTCTGCCAAGGACCCTGGTTCGCGTCTACTTGGCCCCCCCAAATACAGGACACGCTACAGTCCTCTGCATTATTCGAGCTCTACCCTCTCGTAGTAGCAGCCTTCCTGTGGGGGAAAGAATGGACTGCCATCAGCATCATAGTGCATTGTGACAACGAAGCTACAGTCCAGTGCATTAACAATGGCCGTTCCCATTCACCCGCACTGATGCCACTTTTAAGACGTCTAATCTGGATTTCAGCATGTGATCAATTTATCTTAATTGCTAAACACATCCCCGGATCAAAAAAACATATTGCTGACTCTCTGTCTCGCTTTACGTTTCAGAAATTCAGGATGCTGGCTCCAGAGGCAGACAAGCTCCCAACTCCAGTACCTCATTATTCGGAATTATTATTCCCGTAACCCACCCGCAAAAATCCCTCCTCAACATATCACTCGACACCATTCTCCAAGCAGTTTCCCCCAGAACTCTCCAATCCTATGTGACCGCATGGAGATGTTTTAAAGCCTTCCACCTTTCTTATAACACACCATTCCCTGATTTTTCCCTCCTTACAATAACCTCCTTCATTTCTTACCTTAACAGCGTTAAGAGCCTCCAAGTCGGGTCCATCAAAAGTTACTTAAGCGGCATCCAATTTTTTCACAGATTGATTCACGGCGCCCCCTCACCGGAGATAAATAATTCACAAACCTCCCTCTTAATTAAAGGCATCCAATGACCCCAGCCCACCCGCCCGGACACCAGACAACCCATAACGTTAGATATTCTTACCAAATGTATTCATACCCTCCGCACAGGCTACCGATCCCTTAATACCTCTCGCACACTTGACGCCATGTTTATTATAGCTTTTTTCGGTTTCCTAAGATGCTCTGAACTGGCTATCACTTCCAGATTTGACCCAAAAATCCACCCAAACATTTCAGACATTTCAGTGCTTGACAGTGAAACTATCTCTTTTCTGATTAAACAAAGCAAAACAGACCAAACCAAAAAAGGCCACTTCATATATATTTTCAACCTCTCGTCATCAATTCAACCATTCCAAACTATACTAGCATACCTCCAACTGAGAAACTCTCAGGCTAAATCCCATCTCGAACCCCTGTTCATAGACGACTCTAACAAACCCGTGACACGCTTTTGGTTCCAAAAACACCTAAAATCTGTTCTCCAACTATCAGGCATCCCAGCAGAGAATTTCTCCAGCCATTCCTTCCGCATCGGGGCAGCAACTTCAGCAGCCCAAAAAGGCCTCTCCCAGCAACAGATCCAAGCGCTTGGAAGATGGTCCTCAGACGCGTTCCAAACCTATATCAGAACTAATCGTTTCCATATCAAAAAAGCCCACCAAATCCTCATTGGTTAAAAAAAATAAAAAAATAAAAAAAATAAAAAATTGTCCATGTCTTCTCTTTCTCCATCCAGCTAGTACTGATCTCCCAGCGGACAAAGCGAGAGCTTTCCCGGTCGAGCTTCCATGTCTCCTCTTTTTCGTCCAGCGAGTATTGATCTCCCAGCGGACACAGCGAGAGCCTTCCAGGTCGAGCATCCATGTCTTCTCTTTCTCCGTCCAGTGAGTATTGATCTCCCAGCGGACACAGCGGGAGCCTTCCCGGTCAAGCTTCTATGTCTTCTCTTTCTCCGTCCAGCGAGTATTGATCTCCCAGCGGACACAGCAAGAGCCTTCCCGGTCGAGCATCCATGTCTTCCCTTTCTTTGTCCAGCGAGTAGTATTGAGACAGGCTTCCCGGTCGAGTATTTATATTTTCTCTTTCTCCGTCCAGCGAGTATTGATCTCCCAGCGGACACAACGAGAGTTCCCCAGGTCAAGCATCTTCATCTCCTCCTCCGTCCAGCGAGTATTGATCTCCCAGCGGACGTAGCCAAACCCTCCCAGTCAAGCATCTATGTTCTCTCTTTCCTGACTGGTGAGGCTTACCCTTTCCGGTGCCGTGACCATTGCCACAAGAACCCTCCCGTTCGAACATCCATACTTACCCGTCCGACACCGTAAGCATTGAACTCTTGTCGGACACCGCAAGAGCTCTCCCAGCCAAAACAACCAGACTCTCCTCGAAATGCCAGCCCGCCAATCTCTGTGCTCTTTTCGGGGGGTCTTTAAGCAGGCGGCTGTCCTTTGCTCACTTTGCTTTATGGGGAGTACTCTGGGTTCGGGCCCAATTTCCGAGCTCGGAGCCCTCCCCCCGGACAGCACGCCAAATACGCATAACTATTTATTCTCTGATCATTTGTAAGTGTGAACTCGTGAAAGGGAAATTAAAGGAAAGCTGGTTAAATGGGTTCCAACAAATATCCCTGAAATGTACACATTTTTAGTGGCAGTTCTCTTAATGGGGGTGATAAAAAAAACCATCACTTCGTGATTACTGGAGCACAGACCCCATGCTCTTGACCCCATTTTTTGGGTCTTTGTTCTCACAGGATCGCTTCCTTCTGCTCCTCCGCTGTCTTCACTTCGCAAACAATGTGACAGCAGTTTCCAATGACCCGCTGAAAAAAATCAGACACATATTTACTGCTCTCACCTCCTCCTTTCGTCGCATTTTTGTGCCATACAGGGATCTGTGTGTGGATGAGTCTCTGATGAAGTGGAAAGGCAGGCTGGCTTTTCGTCAGTTCATTCCATCTAAACGGCATAGATTTGGGGTCAAGTTTTTTGTTTTGTGTGATGTGCTAACTGGTTATGTGGAGGACATGATAATTTACACCGGATCTACCACTGACATCCAACATTACCCAGGACTTGGGATTTCTGGGTCCGTTGTGATGACACTTCTAGCACCTTACCTTAAAAAATGTCATGTTCTTTATGTGGACAACTGGTACAGTAGTCCCACACTTTTCCAGCACCTCTTGTCACTTGGCACTGGAGCTTGTGGCACTGTGTGCTCAAACAGGAAAGGGATGCCAAAGTTCACCTGTAAGATGAAAAAAGGTGAGGTGGAATTCGTAGAGAGTCGGTCACAGATGGCAGTAAAATGGCACGACAAGAGGGATGTTCATGTCCTTACCACAGTCCACCCATCTGGTATGGCAGCCACAGGGAAGATTGATCACATCACTGGGCAACCAACGATGAAGCCAGTCTGTGTGCTGGAGTATAACGAAAAGATGGGGGCAGTTGACAAAGCTGATATGATGACTGGTTTCCATGAATGCACCAGAAAGTCCACCAAGTGGTACAAGAAGATATTTTTTCATGTACTTGACACTGTTTTACTCAACAGCCACATCGTCTACCGGCAAATTACTGGTGAGAAATGGATACAAATCACCTAATAATAAATATAAACAAGATAAAAAGTGATAACATTTTTAATTAATGTAATCTAAAGTGTTAACAAATTCACAATAATAAACAGACCACACTGTCACATACTATTCTATTCTCCTCACTCCCTCTCTATTGATGTGCTCTACTATGAGTAGGAAAGGAAATCACCTCCCTACAATTCAGGACGAACCTGATGAGAGGGCTGCTGGAGGAGTACAGCACATTGCGCGGTCCAACCAAAGGGGGGCGTCCTGCCTTAGACACTCCTCTGCGCCTTACAGCCAGGCATTTCCCATCTGAAGTCCCTCAGACCACTTGCCAGGGCAGCAAGACCAGGCGGCACTGGAAGGTCTGCCTCTCCAGCACACGCAAGGGCAAGCAGAGGCGCCTCACCAAGCACATGTGTGTGCCATGCAACACTCCCTTGTGTGCTGTCCCATGTTTTGAGGAGTACCACACACTGAAGCATTATTAAGCCTGTAAAAAGCCAGAGTATATTAATTAATTTATGATACTATTTTAATGATTATTTATTGTAATTATATTATTAAGTATAAAGGTATGTATAATAGTTTGTTTTAAACAAAAACATTTATCAAAATTCAGAGTATATTTATAGAATTTTTGTTTGTTTGTTTATGATGATACTATTTTGATATTCATTGTAAATATATTTGTTATCTGTTTTGTAATTATATTAGCAAGTATAAACGTAGTGTGTTAAAAAAATTTTTTAACTTACATTAAAATAGATTTAATAAAACATACATGAAATGTGTACATTTTGTGATTTCTATTTAACAAATGTCATACGTTTAAATTCTATGAATAATGCTAAACTTACACTATACATATACTGTATCTCACTAGCAAAGCAGAGAAAAGCTACATGGTATGACATCGTTAAAGGGATAGTTCACTTTAAAATGAAAATTCTGTCATCATATACTCACCCTCAATTTGTTTCAAACCTGTATAAATTTCTTTCTTCTGCTGAACACAAAAGAAGATATTTTGAAGAATGTCAGTGACCAGACCGATAACTGGAGCCATTGACATAAACAAAACAATATCAACCATAGTCGGTACACGCTAACAAATTATTTGAGAGGTTTTGAAAAAAAAATAAAGCGAAACATTCAAACTACTCACCTGCAGACGGTTATCCATCGTTTGCGCTATTGTGACTGCGAAATGTCACGTGACAAGGTTCATGCGTCTCCATGGAAATTAGAACGCGATTGATTGCAAAATAACGGTCGCAGAAAAAAACTCACGCCAGGCTGCCAGTCTGACTATTTTAGAACGTACGTGCGAAAGGGTTAAAGGACTATCTAACTTAACTCTGATGTAATATTCTGTTCTTTAAAAAAGGGGGAAATGTTATGTTTATAACTGAATTGTTGTTGACTACTATTTTGAAAAGTGTTTTGTGACATAATGTGTGAGAACTGAAGAATAAATAGGATGGATGAAGTTTGCAACTCCTGTCTCGTGTGCTTCATTGATTTATTATTCCTGTCAGATACCACAGTCTTCTCTTGTCAGTCTTTGGCATAAAATGCAAGGCATACGGCACAGTATACAGACATTCTTTTCAGATTTGCTGGTGCTCAAAACATATTTTCTAGGAATTTCTTTAGTTTATTGCTGTTGCTGTGGTAGCCAACAATAGCACAGCTTAACACTGCACTCATTTTTATTTGTAGTAATCTTCAAAAAGTTTCTGTTTAATTAATTCAGTCTCTCTTTTTACCCCGTTGTAACAATGAGATGAGAGATGAGATGAGAACAGAACAGGACAGCATACAGACGGAAGTTAGAATCCATCATGGCTGCGCACATAATTTACTCAGGAAAAAGGTGGATACATATGGAGCTGGCTGTGTGATGCAAACATCAAGATGTATTAGTTTACAAATGTTGGAGTATGGTAAAAGAGTTTTGAGGTCACAACAGTATTGTGCAAGGAACTGCACAAAAATAAGTCTTTAGTAATTGATAATCTGACCCTGTAATCATAATTTGTGTGAAATGATAAACTGACCTTTTAATTGTAATTTGTGTGAAAAATAATAAAAGTTGTTGGTGCCAATAATGTTCAATTCAACTGGAAACATCTCAGGTTACGCATGTAACCATGGTTCCCTGAGAATAGCATGAATCTAAACACGATAATGAACTTGTAATTGGCAGGTCGCAGGGAGTAGTAGTAGCCATGGAGGCTCCCAGAAAGCCTAATAACCCGGTATACTACCCTACCATCTAGCCAAGCTCTAGGAACGGAGGACTAAGTAAGGTGATTCTCTAAATTGAGAGGAGACCTAGCTACGTCCCATGCTCAGGACAGCTTACAAGGAGAATCACAGAGAGCCAACAACTTGCAATTGCTATCCCAGCGGAACTCAAGAGAGCAGAGGCCTCAATGAATATATCTTTACCTGGCGAGAAGAGGCTTGACAATGCTCGCAGTAGCCAAGGAGGCTGACAGAGAGCCTAACAACTCAGCAGACTCAAGGGAGCGGAAGCCTCAAACTAATATCTCTCTACAGCGAGATGAGGCCTGTCGGCACTCATGATAGCCAAGGAGCTCTAGGAAAGGAGGCCTCAGCATAATGACTCTAAATTGAGAGGAGACCTAACGACACCCCCCACTCTGGATATCTGGCCAGTAGGCTCACAGAGAGCCTGCAACTCGCAATTGCTATCCCAGTGGAGCTCTGGAGAGCAGAGGCCACAAAAAGACAACTCTCTTTGGTGAGAGGAGGCCTAACAACGCTCACAATAGCCAAGGAGGCTCACAGAGAGCCTAGCAACTTAGCAAACATAGTCACCGAGCTCTAGGAGCGGAGGCTGCAACAAGACAACTCTCTAAATCGAGAGGTGGCCTAATGACGCCCCACGCTCAGGACATCTTGGAAGGAGGCTCACAGAGAGCCTGCAACTCGTAATTACTATCCTAGCGGAGCTCTTACAGAGCGAAAGTGCAGTGGCCAGGGAGGCTCACAGAGAGCTTAACAACTTAGCAAACAGCTAGCCGAGCTCTAGGAGCGGACTATACCTAACTACACCCCATGCACAGGACGCCTTACAGTGAGGCTCACAAAGGACCTACAACACGTAATGCTGTCCCAGTGGAGCTCTGGGAAGCGGAAGCATCATAGGATAACTCTCTCTAGCGAGAGGAGGCCTAAAGCTTAACCTATGACTGAGCTCATAGGACAAAAAAACAGTATGTCCTATGTCTATCAAGGAGGCTACACAACAGTGCCAGCAGCCCGACACAATAATAAGAGCTAGAAGGAGCAGAGGCCTCTAACAGAATGACTCTCTAAGTGAGAGAAAGCCTGACAACGCTCTGGTTAAATAGTGACCAAGGAGGCTCGCAGAGAGCCTAGCAACTTAGAACCAAGGAGGGGGGAAGGAGGCAGATGTTATTTCGCCTCTGGGACCTTGAAACTCTGATTGCGTTTATTCTCGATCACTTCCCTCGGATCGTTCCTTCTCCCTCTGGCTTCACGCTTCCTCAGTGCTCTACCCCTCGAAGGAGAGGGAGCGCAATATAAAGGTCTTAAAAGCAGCGGAGCGTACCTTCGCCTTTTTTAAACTTCACCGAACACCGTCTCGACGGATGTGCCGATGTGCTCAGATGGCAAAACCGGTGCATCGAGGAGAAAGAAATCTGTGGTGCGGCGCAGCTCCTCTACCGCCTCAGGGGGGAGCCCCTGGCCCTGGTCCAGGTCGGCCTGGTAGGCCTGCAGCACTGCCATAGTGTGTATCGTCGCACCGGCCTGACCGCCTGCCGCATATGCTCTGCCATTAAGATGCGATGTGACACGCAACGGTTTAGTAGGAAGAGTCAGAGCCTTCAATGCGGATGCCTCGCCCACCGAGAGATAGCTGGCCAGCGTCTCTTCAATCAGAGGCATCGGTGCATACCAATACAACTGCATCCTCTCAACATCAGCTTAATTCACCTGAGTGTGGAAGCGTTCAACGAGGAAGCGTTCATCGAGGTGGCTACGAGGGAGCTTGTACCCGTTTCCATGGCAGATCTAATCTGGGTATGGGACATAACTTCCAGTAACTTGTCATATGCAGGGCACGGGGGCTGAGAGTGCTCGGAAGCGTCATCGATCTCATCAGCCTTATCCTGCTCGTCATGGCTTGAAGCCAGGAGCGTGCTCGCTGCCGGATCGGATGGCGTGAGACAACACATCATCATCTTCCGGCAGCCCGCTCTCGTCAGCCGCAGATGAATGAGAAATATTCATACCTTTCTCTAATTCATTCACGTTTCCTACTCGTCTCAGCTGCAGCAGGTCCTGAACCGCGAAGCACAGATGGCAGTCCCGATTCCCTCAAGAAAAAGGAATGACGAGAGCGAAGTTCCTTCATAGAAAGGCGCTCACAATGCACGCAAACAGCCCCCCCGAGGATTAAGTGTGCATGCTTTTCGCCAATGCAAATGACGCACATTTCGTGTGTGTCACTGTGTGTCACGCTGACATGGATACACACACTGCCTGAAAGACTTTGCGCCAGTTGCCACAATCGCCTTGTTTAGACACACGTTCAAACAAACAGGTATCCTGAAGACAAGAAAGAGGATGGCATACGTACTACCGGCACATCCGGGAACTTAACTGTCAATTTTGTGAATAACTTAAGAAATCACTAAGATTAAACATGTCAAGTAATTATATGTCCACCCTGCCTGCCATTAGAGCATGAAAGATACATCAACAAACTTAATTTGGTCAATTTAAAAACATGTCCCTTCATTCTCCCAGCGTCAAATTGGTGGGGTTATATTATGAGATATATTATAGTGTATGTTATAAAACATAATATATACATTTAAAGATGTTTACTTTCAATAATGAAGTAAAATCATTCACTGGCTTACCACGGTGACTCGATGAGGTACGACTACGAGTAAATGTCCGGGTAAGACACCTCTGGCCACTGGGTGGGGTTGTTACACCAATTTGACACTGGGAGAATGAAGGGACATGTTTTTAAATTGACCAAATTAAGTTTGTTGATGTATCGTTCATGCTCTATGGCAAGAAGGGTGGACATATAATTACTTGACATGTTTAATCTTAGTGATTTCTTAAGTTATTCACACCTGTCGGCTGTGTACGGACGTTGTTTTGTGACACTATTTTGTATTGAAGTCTATTGGAAGTCTAGTTTATTTTCCCCTAAAAGTAGGCGTGAATCTGTTCAGAGACATTCTATGATGTTGCGCCGGTTGTGAGTATATTTCACAGGTGCCATTTTATCTCACGGTCGCACTGGTGATGACGTCATAGGCTGTCGTCTGCCAATGTCAAGTTCACTGTCGTAGCTTCATGCTTCAAACACCAGCAATGCCGGAGGCATTCCACCCATAGCAACCCCTAGGGGACGAAGCGTGAGTTCCCTTTCAAAAGGGAACAGCAGTTAAATGTATGTATAGGTACGTTTTTGGAGTTTTGAAAAAACGTAGGTAGAGGCACGATTTTCCAATTAACCTATTTGTTTACTCTCTTCAGGAAGACAACCTGCATGGCTTACTTATAGGTTGGCTCTCACTGGTTGTTTCAATTTGCACCCAGTCCAATTTGCACCCAGCATTGCCAATCACCTTTCCCGGATGTATCCTCTTAATTTTGCCATTTCTCATGTGAATAAAGATAGCATGACAGTGCTTTTCCCCTCTGCCGGTCTTCCCGCTGGCAGCTGCGGCACACAGTGTTTTGACTGCGACTGATGGCAGAGGTTATTGAGGATGAAAATCACTGTGGCGAACAGGATGAGGCCGAGAGCCGTGAGAGATACGAGACTGGTGCACCGCGCAGGTGTCGTTCATTTTCAATCACGCCACCAGCCTCGCACCGTTTTCTCATGGCCCTCGGCCTCGTCCAGCTCGCCACAACCACCCTGGTTGTTTGGCTCGCCAATGCCATCTGAATTTCATCACGTTTTGTCGTGCGAGGGCAGCTGTCATGGACGTGACATTAAAAAGATGGATGAAAGGACCCTTTTTGCAGTTCTTCCAGTTCTGACTCAGTTTACCTCCAGTGCATTGCTTCTGCTTATCATCATTCCATGCAACATGACGGGAGCCAATCATAGGGCACCGTCTTGTCAGCTTGTCAGGCAGCTGGAGAAACTCAGATGGCTGTTTCATGACCCTGTGCAGTGACCCCGCACAACTTGTTCTCCCTGCTGTCATGTTTGTTTACCCTAGTGATGGTGCGCTCCAAGCTTCCCCCTTAACTATGTGACGTTCCTGTCTCTTGTCCTTCATGTCCTTTTATTTCTGTGGAGGACAATTTTGCCTTAGCATCAAGCCTTAAAAGAATATTTCCCCTAAAAATGAAAACGGTCATGTTTTAGTCACACTTTTAGTCACCCAATGTTGTTCCAAACACAAAAGGAGTAAATTGAAGAATGTTTTGATAAAAGCATAGGGCAGTTGAGCTTGAAAAAGTAAAAAAAAAAATACATTAAATTAAAGCCTATAACTATACCTTGGCCTATACCTCATATTTTGTTTTAAGTTAAAGAGCAGCTTGAAAATTTCTTGTTTTGTATTCTATGGAAGACAGAAATTTGGATATAACGTTTTGAATAACATGAGAGTAAGTAAATGATGACAGTTTTCATCTTTTGGTGATACGATTTTTCAAACTATTTTGTGAACTCAAATGCAATTTATTATGTGTTCCTGTAGAAAATGGCACCTTTAATTCAAGTAGTGAGGCAGAGAGAAAGACGCAGTCCTACTACCTTTCCTGTCTCAATGAACAACGAATAGAAGAGCTCGGAGCCCAACCACTCATCGACTTGATTGCAAAGGTAAGTGTTTCTGTGGCGCCCGCTCTGGTGTGGAGGGTAAACAGTGCAACCAGGAATAGGGAACCCGTTCCATTTCAAGAAGGTTTCTTTAAAGTAAAGCTAATGCAAATGTTTATATAATTGTTTACTATACAAAATCATGGTAACATCATCATTTAAACTGTAAAACCGAACTGATAAAAAAGAGAACTTTATTTTTCCTTGCAGAGATGCAGAAATCAGGATGATGATGATTTTATGGTTATTCTAAAAGGCATATATAATGCAATTGTGCATTATTTACTACAGCAAAACACAGGGGTGAGGAGGCACAAAGGTATCCTTGTGAGGAAAAAGAAAATAATTTTAAAATCAATGAAAATCCAATTAAAGTCATTGGATTTTTTTTTGTGTTGAGAAAAAATGCTTATAACAATACAGTTAAAGTTGGTGTCAGCTATTTATTTGTTGTCATTTTTGTGTATTAATTAGGGACACAAAAATACCAATTTTGTTGAATGACCTTGAGAATATGAGAATAATTTGATGCCTGATTTATTTTTTTGATTGGTTTTCTGTGCATATCCTTTATTTGAACTGAGCAAGATGACTTGTCTCAAATGGCTACGATACTATCAATTCCTCTTGGTTTAAAATCAGCAAGCTTTGAAATTATGTAGACATCCTTCAGTGAAAAATGTTTTCATGCACTTCTATCTCTCTGAATCAGCCATTTTGAAGAAGAAAGCTCTGAAACTAACCCTCAGCACAGACCTGAAAGATTAATCCGTGTAACATACACAAAGCAGTGATGTCAAACAGCACTCCATCTACTTAATATACAACCTTCCCCACACAACTGCCTTTTGGAAGGTTTAAAAGAGATACGGCTGGGAAGATGGAAGCAAAAAAAATTACACTGGTTCTGATGAGCTGCCTTTTGAACACACTTTTACAAATGCTACCCTTCTCTTATGTCTTTCTCTCAATCTGTCACTCTTTTTGTCATCCTGTGTCTTTGGGATCACAGTGATAGAGCCAGAGCCGATCCTGACCTCCCTGGGGCCCTAAGCAAAAATCTGTTAAGGGGCCCCTACCTGACCCATGAGCCATGTAAACCATTTGCCATTGCCACACAGTCACACCTGACACCCAGTTCTCCCACTACAATCCTCCCTCGTTTAGTTAGTACTAATGAAAATGTAATTCCTGATATCAGAAATAGACATATTTTATATTAATATCAATAATTCACATTTTAAATAGTACAAATTGAATTATTGATATCAAAAATGCATCCTGTGAATTAATAAAAGCTAAAATGGCTTGCCATTGCATGTCACTGTGTTTTAAATGATAAAAGCAATAATTGATACTTGATGGTTATTATTTACTGAGGGATGTGCATCCATATTGACCAGTATGTCCAGCCAATCAACATTTTAAATGCAATATAGTCAATGTCAATAGATTGCTTTCCATCTTGCTTTATTGCAGAGTTGTAACTAAACTGACTTGGAGACTAGATAATCAATTGTCTTGTTTTAAAAGTATGAGCGCCTATAATGAGGAGTGCCATCACGCCCATATTGTACTGGTAACTGGTCCCCATATGTTTCACTGGAAAGTGCGCGTTTCATTTCCTGCACGCGCATATGAACTCATGTTAACGCACGACGCGGTTATCTTTTCCGAGCTGCAGTTTATAAACAAATAACGTTGTCCGTTGCCCTTTGTATTATCGCCCACGTAATCTCATGAAAGTGCGTATCTATACCACGAATTTAATTTCTCGTGCTATTTATACGCCAAAAATGTTTTTTTTTTGCGTGCATAAGCTACGCACTATAAATTTCTTGGGTAGGGAGTGCGTGCATATTATACGCCAAAAAGTGCGTATCATGCACGCAAAAACTATTTTTGGCGTACAAATGGCACAAGAAATTAAATTCGTGGTATAGATACGCGCTTTCAATTCACTCACATGGTGTTTTTCTCAGTCTCTTTTCGTGACCAGAAGGATAGTTCCGCTTAGTTATCTCATCGATGTTGTAAACTTTGATTGACGCGCTTTGACACGAGGGGGAGGCGGGGCCTTGAGTTATTTGCGGGGCCCTACGCAACTTGCGTAGTGTGCGTATAGGGAGGATCGGCTCTGGATAGAGCGTATAGTGTTAAAGAGAGCTGAGAATAGTTTTTTTCTCAAAGGTGAGAGATTTAATTGGCTTTGATATTAGGTGTCAGCCCGAATCATGCACTTCAAGTTTTTGTCTTTTTTACCTTTGATCTTAACCTTTTAAAATCAACATGAAATGGCATTTGTAGCTTATTTTATTTCTGTAATGTGTCATATTTCAACAAGAAAATGAATGTGAGTTGGAACTTGGGCTTTCCATATCAGAATAAAAAAAGAGATTTGTGGAGAGAATTCAGCAGTCCTAGTTGTTACTTATGAAATCAGTTGTTTACTGCATTATTTTCTCAGCTAATAAAATATGGATCATAATGCAACCGCCCACGGTGCGCACTTTGTGCCAGCCGCCGTCACCGTCTCAAAAGGCGATAACCGAGCCTGCTGCGATGCCAGAGCCAATGCCTGAGCCATATATCACCCTGGAGCCCGAGCCGAACATGTCTGACCCAGAACTGAGTTATTGATGTCTTTGATGTTCTACACTGCCCAGTCCTTCAGCCCTGTCTTCACTGCCTCTCATTAGTCCTTTGTTTCCACCTATGCTGTCTGCTCAGTGCATCATGTTCTTGACCTGGACTGATAGTTTGTCAGTTTAACCCTGGACTGTCGACCCGTTTGCTCTGCCTAGAATCTCCAAGCCCGTCACTTCACCTCGGCCCGTCGACCTGTCGGCTCCACCATGGCTCCTCACCCCCTTGGCTTCACCAGGGACCATCAATCGGGCTTCCTCATCCCTACGCCTCAGCCTTGGTCAGTCGCTCTACCATTGCCATGGATATAAGGGCCTTCATCTTTGACTTCGGCTTCACCTCAGTCCTCGGGCACCCCAGCTCCGGCTGGTAGCTTTGCCTTGGCCGTTTGCCCCCACAGCTCTGCCTTGGTCTTCAGGACCTTCTGTGTCGCCCAGTCTCTTCGGCTCTGCCTGGGTCTCCACCGCCATCAGCCTCATCTCAGTCAATTGTCCCCCTGCTTCTGCCTGCCAAGCCTCCACCATGGCTCATCTCTCCCTCAACTCCGCTATGGACTTAGGTTTTAGGATTCCTGCTGGGGGTTCCGCCCTGGCTCCTCTTACTGCTAACTCCACCCTAGCTTCTGCTACCGTCGTCTCATCCCTGCTCTCTTCATGTTGTCTGCTCTGCCCTGGCTCCAGTGGTCATCCCTTATGCCTGGACTGGTAACCCGCAGGTTGCGGGTTCAATTCTCAATACCAGCAGGAAATGACTGAGGTGCCCTTGAGCAAGGCACCTAACCCCCAATCGCTCCCTTGGTGCCACAGCAAAAATGGCTGCCCACTGCTCTGGGTGTGTGTCCATGTTTTGCAGTGTGTGTGCACTACTCACTACTCCTAATGTGTGTACACTAACTTGGATGGGTTAAATGCAGTGGACAAATTCCAAGTATGGGTTACCATACTTGACCTTCACATGTCACTTTCACTGCTCAGCGTCCCCCACCTTAGCCGCCTCCTGCACTCCTCTGTTGGACTATTTTTATTTTTTATGTTAAAGGGGTCATGACATGAGAAACCAAATTTGCCTTGGTCTTTTGGTATTTAAGAGGTCTTTGTACCATTAAAACCTCCTGCAAGTTTCATAGCTTAAGACGTCCTCCCCATTATAAACGAACCATTTATTTAATCAAGCTCTAAATACAGCTCGTTCTAGATCCTCTGAACTGTGACGTCACGGTACGAAGTGACGTACCAGTCGTTTGCATATGACCGCCTCCAGCGCAAGACAACTACGCCTCATTTGACATCATCGCATGCGTTGACGTGCAGCGAGGGGGTCTGTTTACAAGATGACTGCGATGCCACGCAGATGTGCTGTTCCTGGCTGTGGACAAACAACATGTTTGAATGCTGCCGAACGATCCAGACGTCAGGGAAATCAGTGGGATGCAGTTTATTTGCTGCATAATGCAGCCCGCCAAAGCCTTATTTGTTCGGTGAGTGATGTAGATGAGTGTGACAGGGCGCATGTTACTGAAAGAACGACAAGAGAGAGAGAGAGAGAGAGAGAGAGAGAGAGAGAGAGCCCCGGCCGCGTGCGTGCCTCTTGCTCTCCCTCTCTCTCTCCCTCGCGCATATGAATCAAAATCAATTGAGAATTGATACGATGGTAAAAGATCGGAAGACCGAAGTTTCACGTGGCGGAGCATTGTGTAGCCTACATGTGATACAAAATGATTAACGTTAATATATTATGCATAAGCAGCACTGGCGTTAGCCGATCATAACAATGGGCGTTAACACTGAACTCTTAAAGGGGAAACACCTCCAAAACAGACTGTTTGAATCAGAGGGGGAGAAACAGGGTGGGAAAAGGTCACAAATCACTACATTTTTAAAGTTTTTTGTACAAAAAACTATAGTAATACTATAATTGCACATAAGGGAACATAATAAAACCAAACAAAAAACCATGTCATGACCCCTTTAATAGTTAATGAATCAAGGAAGCACCTTCTTGATTTGGGGATATGTTACGGATGTTCTTTGTCAGTTTCTGTTTTTGAGTGGGTTGGATACGTGTTCTAGCTCTGTTTCCTGTGTTTGAGTTTGTTGATTTGATCATCAGTTACACCTGTTCATATCGTTGATTAGTTTGCCTTTTGTATTTAAGCCCTGTGTTTTGTTCAGTTAATTTGTCTGTTCTCCTCTGATTTACCAGTTGTTTTGTTCCAGTTTATAGAGTCTAATTACTCTGAGTATTTTGTTTCTTTGAGTTTTGTTTAATAAATCTACTGCCATATTTGGATCCTGCCATTTCTTGTTGTTATTGCAACCATTGCTGACATTAACCTTAAAATATGTGAATTGTAATGCAATTTTGGAATTGCTGTGTTTTCTTCACATTCTTTACATTTCTCAATATGAAACATAAATTAAATATGTTAGATAATAAATAGATAAAACAGATCATTTCTTGCCCCCACATTTAAAATTTTACATATAGGGAACACGTTTATCCCAAAAAAGATGATGAATATAGTAAAAGATAGTAAATAGGGTCACTTTTGATTTCTACAGTAGGACCACCTCAGTCTTTTTGCTAGAAACTGATGTTTTTCCTTTTCTTTGTGTTTGTGTGTGTGTAGATAGGAGGCTGGAACATCACAGAGTCCTGGGATAAAGATAATTTTCTGGACGTTTTAAAGATAGTTTCTGGACCTTACAGAGCTCAACCCTTCTTCACTGTCGGTGTCAGCGTGGACCCTAAAAACTCTAACAGTAATGTCATTCAGGTACATTTACTCAGTTATCAGGTTTTAATGAACATCTGCTGTTTGAAAGTTTTTGTTCCATGTTTTGTTTATTGTATTTGCTATATTTATCACACCTGTGGTGTTTGCTCACCTGTGTAAACTTTCTCCAGGCTGACCAATCAGGACTCTTCCTCCCATCCCGTGATTATTACCTCAATAAAACAAACGAGAAGGTATCATGAAGGAGAACTTAAAGTATCAATATTTAAAGACATTTTGTAATATTTAAAGTAGCTTTTAGTCTATGTCTAATAGCCTGCCACTGATCTGGGTTTAGGTGTTGAAGGCTTATCTGGATTACATGATAGAGTTGGGATTGTTGTTGGGAGGAGACAAGAATTCCACTCGGGGTCAGATGCAGCAAATTTTGGACTTCGAGACAGCACTGGCTAACATCACGGTTCCTCAGGACGAACGGCGAGACGAGGAAAAGATTTACCACAAGATAACGATAGCTGAACTCCAGGTGCGTGTGCAGGTTCATGAGGGTTTATTTAGACAAAAGTTATGAAGGTTGGTGTAGTAGTGCGGTAAACAGATGAAAGCAGGGCCGGAGTGGGACTCATTTTCAGCCCTGGAGGTTCATGCCTTAGACCGGCCCACTTTAGTTCCCGTCTGACTATATTAAAATAATGTAATTGAAACCTCAGCATATAAGTCTGCAATAGTGCAGTGTTATGTACAGCCTTGTTATTCATTGTATTTTAAAAATATATAAATTTCTATTCAGTGCAAATTGCAATAGCCGTATAGAGGGTTTTATAAATAGGCTACAGAGGTCCGAAAAGTGATCTTGGGGGTTCGGGGGCATATGCCCACCCAGACAAGTCAAGTAATACAGACAGTGAAAAGTCCCAGTGCTGATACTGGGGAAATATAAACACATTCGAGGTATACAAATATATATATTTATACAATAACAATGGCAATATATTATATAGGTGCTTGCGTTGTTAAATTGAGCTTATTTTTACACTGATGATCATCATTGGCAAAGAACATATGTATGTCTGTGTTAAATAGGAATCTATTGTAATAAAGTTTTTCTCAATCTGGGCACAGTATGCAATAGGCTATTCCTCTGCTCTCATTACTCATCTCCATCTTCTCTCATTCTTCTTTTCTCAGTCTCTTTATCTTTGGGTTACCTGTAATCTCCCCTTCCCGAAGCTGAGTTTTGATTGATACAGTCTTTACAAACTGATTATTTCTTTCGGTCGTTTAAAACTTATTTCGTAATTAAAACAGCTGTTTACGTAGTTTATAGCCACTTGCATCTTATCTCGTGAAGCGTCGCGTTGGGATTCGCGCGCGGCCGCGGCTCGCGCTTCTGTGAACATAAATCCCGCTTGCTTTGATCGGTCATCTCAAACATTTTGCCATTGCCGACGAGCGGTGTTTTAATACTGACGCAGCTCAGATTATGAGGTCGGTTATCGTCGCGATATGCAAATCACCAAATTCGAGTTAATATTAGGCAATTATTTCACAACGTTCATTATACAATCAGAAAAATATACACTCAGAAAGCTGTGACTGGAGCCTATGTAAAGCATTCAACCCAGTGCCATGACAACACCGGCCCTCCTGGCCAATAAAACAGACCGGCCCACCGGGAATTCTCCCGGTGCTCCCGATTAGCCAATCCAGGCCTGGATGAAAGTGTGTTGAGGAATCTATGAAATTCTGAGCTGAAAATATAATTAATCATTAAATTGTCATAATGAGTGTGTTTCAAACATTGCTTATTAAAAGTGTTTGTTTGATATGCGAGAAGAGAGAGTTCATGAATAATGCACAACCACTGGAGGTTTGCCACTGTGTGTCTGTGTAAATTTGAAGATCCATCCATCCTTCCATCCATCCATCCATCCATCCATCCATCCATCCATCCATCCATCCATCTCTGTCTCGTATATCTGGTATATCTGGCTCAACAGAACACCATACAGTATCTTTTATCCCTCTGTGCATAAATATTCATTCCTTTTTGTGTCGTCTGGCTTTTTTCCCCATCATTTAATTATTAAGATTTTTTTCTTTGAGCACCTGCGTTGAAACTTTTGTTTTATGGAGGCTCCTGTGATTTCCGTGGAAACAGTTGCTGAGCAACTGTACAGTGAAGTAGCATGACGGCTGATAGTTTACTGATTAAATTATCTCTGCTGTCAGTATAAAGGTAATAAGTCCAATCTTTTCAGAAAGGTTTTTGTTACAAATAATTTTTTAAATTATTATTATTATCATTGTTGCTAATATTATTTAATGCTTATGGTTATTATACTTAGATTCTAAAATAATAATTGTATATAGTTGTTTTACAAATTATGTCTATCTGATTATATAAATGTACATGTGGAGTACTTTTTTTGTATCTCCGTTTATAGAATATTTTCCTTCTTACGGAATTTGTAAGAAAACCATCTCAAGTAAGAGTGTGCAAAATTACCAGCAGTTCTTCATTCCTGTGCCTTAAAGCTGAAGACCAATACATTATATATTCATGTCACTCTTCTCTTGAATGTGATGAGCAAATGTCTCTGGCAGCCGTGGAGCTCAGATGTGTGGTGATACCCGGGAGGATTATTATGTTTGACTTGGGTATGGGTAACACAAATTTACAGAAGTGCTCTTTACTCGCAAAAAAATAAAATAAAATAAATGATATATATATATATATATATATATATAGGCCTATATACAGTATATATATATATATATATATTTCTTACACTGCAACAAAATGCGCTGGAACTGTCACGTTTGATCACGTTATTGACAGCAACTGGTTGCAATAATCGCACAATGATAGAAAATACAACCAAACAGTCTTTGATCATAAAATCCAACAAGGAACATGTAGGAAATTGCAGGAAAAAGCACAGAACACAACCACATAATAAAATGGCGATACCAAACCAAGAACGGTGAGAAATACACAGGGAGTAATCAACAGAACAGAGAACAGGTGTGAAACCCAAATTAGTAACAATGACAGGGAACACAGGCAAACAGGAACAGAACTAGATCAAACTAAAACAGAATGAAACTAACAGAACTTGACAGTTATGTCTGAGTTTGAGTATAGTTTGAGTTGTTTATTGGCATTGTTGGCATTTGTTTCCATGGTTATTCATTGTTTGATTAATGCACCACACCTGTTTCTCGTTTCTTGGTTGAGTTAGTATATATTGAGCATGTTTACATTTAGTATTTGGTCTGTCTATGTTGAATTATTGTTGGTTGTTCTGTTCATGTTTCTGATATCCGAGCATCCTGAGAACCAAATGGATTTTTCCTAAATGGATTTTTTCCATCATTTACTGGTTAACGGTTGCTTTACTAGGAACTAGATGGTATTAAGATGTATCTGTGACCAGTTCCAATCAGACCCGAAGGTTCTAATCAGTTTGTGAAAATCATACAGAACAGAATGAATCATTTATATGGTGAAATTAAATAGTTATGTTAATTTAACTGCATTAACCATGTTTAATTATTCTTATATTTTAACATTTTGAGTTTGACAGCCATTGTTTTAACAGAAAAAAATACATACTTTTTTAAGGCATTCTGAATTTAATTGTATTTTACCTGATTAGACAAAGCTTGCAACTGTCACTTCTTATTTTGCATGTCTTTATGCAGAGCAACCTCAAGGGTTCGCTTGGTTTTGAGTTTATTAAAAAAAAAAACACACACAGCTTCTCAAACCATGAGAGAGAGGGAAAATAGTCCATTTTAGTCACCCAATTTGTTTTCATCTGCCAGAAATCCACAGTAGAGATGAAGGCTATGTGGGGAATGAGGGTAGATGGGGGCTTTCAGCTGTGTGTTTACGATGGAGGTCTTTGTTTTATTACACCCAAGGGCAGAGCGGCTAGAATTGCATAGGTTTCAGGAATGCAAACATGCAGGTTATTGACTCTAGCCTGCTGATTATTTGAGCTTTTTGTGTGAGAGCGAATCCGAACGCGCATTCTGTGTCCTTTTCATGGCTGAAAGAGAAATCATTAAGGGAAAACATTGAGACGAGCAAAGCTTTCACATCCAAGGTTATGGAAAAATGGAAATTGTTCATAATTAAATGTAACCCTCCATGTTTTAGTGGCCTTCAAAAGGTTTAATTAAAGTGCGTCACCACTTGATGATGGCTATTTTATGTTGAGATATGAACAACTGAATAATATTCAGTAACCCCTATTACTGAAGCTTGAACTGTGGAGTATATATGTGTGAGTGACAAAATAAAGTCAGATTGTGCGATATAATATCACCTAGTGAGATATAAAGATGCTATTGTCAGATATAAAGTGACAATTACAGGAAATAAAGTTGTCATTGCAAGATATAGTCACATTGCAAAATATTAAATCACATTATGAGACAAAGTCACAGATGTGAGATATAAAGTGACAATTATGAGAAATTCGCAATTGCTAGAAATAAAGTCACATTGTGTGATAAAATCACAATTGTAAGATTGTTAAAGTGACACTGCAAGATATAAACTCAGTCCATGAGAAATAAAGTCAGATTGTGAATTATATAGCCGCATTTACAAAAAAATCGCAATTGTTAGATATGAAATGACAATTACGTGAAATACAATTGCTATAGAAAGACAAAGACATAAAGACATTGTGAGATTATGAGATTTAAAATCACATCGTGAGTTAAAAAAGCCGCATTTACAATAAAAAGTCACATTGCGAAATTTAAAGTCACAATTGTGAGATATAAAGTGACAGTTATGAGAAATAAAGTCACAATTGCAAGATATAAACTCACATTAATATATAAAGTCATATTGTGAGATATAAAGTCATATTGCGACATTTAAATTTGTAATTATGAAATATACATTTACAATTATTATAATTTTTTTAATTCTCAAGGGATACAAGTTCCATAATTGTGCTGCATTTCGTAACTGAAAACTTTTGCCGTCGTTTAACGCAACCACACCAATAGGTGTCAGTGGTGGTCAAGGGCGGTTGTTGCTTTTTTCGTAATTGTGATTTTACACTCTAACATTGCATTAGACTGAAATAAATGAGGAAATAAATGACTGATGACATTATGACATTTGTTTCGGTCATAGGTGTTGGCTCCGGCAGTTGAATGGTTGGATTATCTGAACTCGGTCCTTTCCCCGCTAGAGTTAAACGACACAGAGCCTGTGGTGGTCTACGCCAAGGAATACATGCAACAAGTTTCGGAGCTCATCAACAAGACCGACCGCAGGTACGGCTTTCTCTACGGTTTAGAGTTCAGGAAGAGGACGTCCCCTCTGAGAGCGTCTGTTTAGATTGTGTATCAGAACATTCGGCACTAAGAACAGTCTCTCTCTCACTCTTCTGCCTCTCTGTCTACGAATATTAATACATTTATTCCTTCTTAGATCTTCTGTAATACTGTCTCTCTCTCTCTACCTGTATAAATACATGAATACACATGCAGGAATGGTCCTCTTTTTTAGATATGATGCGCTCTTTCTCTTTGTTCTCCAGTCTTCTGAATAATTACATGATCTGGAATCTGGTGCAGAAAGGAGCGTCCAGTCTCGACCAGAGGTTTGAGAACGCTCAGGATAAGCTCCTGGAGAGCCTCTACGGCACTAAGAAGGTGTGTGTAGTTGGGGTGTGTATGGATGAATTAAAGAAATAGTTCACGCAAAAGTGTTAATTTGATTGTCAGTTATTTATGTTGTTCCAATCCCAAATGACATGTTTCATGGAATTCAAAAATGTGTGTCTCCGTGTAATGGAAGTGAATGGGGACTGGGATTGTCAAGCATGGGGAATGACAAAAAAAAGTCCTCACAAAAAAAGGTCTATATGCCTTACAATATTACAGATCGGATGAAGTCATATGATACGCTTTATGTGAAGAACAGATGACAATTTGAGTCATTATTGAAAATAACCTCATGTGAATTTGCCCATATTCAAACTTGATGAGTCAAACATTCAAGTGTGTTTTTCATGCTTAGCAATCAAATGGATTCAGAACACTTGGACTACTTTTATAATACATTTATTGTATTTTTAGAGCTCAACATCCCCACTCCCCATTCACTTACATTGTATGGATAAAAAAAAAAAAAAACGGTAACACTTTACAATAAGGTTTCATTAGTTAACATTAATAAACAAATGTAGTTAAGAATGAGCAATACTTCTGCATTTATTAATCTAAGATAATGTCAGTTTTAACATTTACTAATACATTATTATAAACAAAGTTGTATTTGTTAACATTAGTTAATGCACTGTGAAATAACAAGAACAAACAACGAAGGAGTGTATTTTTATTAACTAACATTAACAAAGATGAATAAATACTGTAACAAATGTATTGCTCACTGTTAGTTCATTGACTAATGGTAACAAATGAAACCTTATTGTAAAGTGTTACCGAAAACAGTAATTATTATTGAAATAATACTTTGTCTATGCGATCAGTATGAGTGAAGAACGATTATATAGTGATGTGTTGTTTAGTTGAAGCATGTTTATATTGACGCAATGACATCGAAAATCTGGTCCCCATTTTGTGATTTTATGACTGCTTGTTTCAGGTTTGCCAGATAAGTTGATGTGTGTAATTTGTCAACATGTCTGTTTTGTGTTCAGTCCTGTACCCCACGCTGGCAGACGTGCATCGGGAACACAGATGACACTCTTGGTTTTGCATTGGGTGCTCTTTTCGTCAAAGCCACCTTCGACAAACAGAGCAAAGAAATAGTGAGTAACTCAAAGCCATTTGTCATTGTAAGAGTAAAACCTACTGTATACGTATTTGACTGCAGGTTTATGTCCTCGTGTTTAATTTAGAATCTCATTGGTGATGCATGTTTCCCGTCACGTGGCAGCAATGTGAATTTTACAGTTCACAACCTCATCTTTTCTGTCAAAACGCAGGCGGAGGGAATGATCAATGAAATCCGCTCAGCTTTCAAAAACGCGCTAGATGATTTGAACTGGATGGATGAACAAACCCGACAAGCTGCCAAGGACAAGGTGAGAGAGAATGAGAATGACTGACACGGCAGCATGACTGGATAACCGAAACTTGCGGATTTGTCAGGGATTCAGGACGGCAAAAACAGCTTAACTGTAAACACTTTGCATTGCTTGTCAAGAAATCTGGATAAAGTGTGTTTTCTGGCTCTAGGCGGATGCCATCTACGACATGATCGGATTTCCAGACTTCATTCTGGACTCCAAAGAGCTTGATGATGTGTATGATGGGGTGAGTCAGCAAATGGCTTTCGTTTACATTTTAAGAATCCTAAAACTTCATTTCCAGGTTTAAACGATTTTCAGTGCGTCTCAGATTTAGCGTTGTGTTGTGCTTCAAAGTAAAAGTATAGCAGTGAAATATTAAAAATCATTCGTATTTTACATTCAATTAGTAATTGTGGATAAATAATACGTTTAATTTAATCTATTTGCACTACCATTCAAAAGCTTGAAGTACGTTTTTTTTTTTTTTTTAATGAATGATACTCAGCAAGGATGCACTAAATTGATCAAAAATGTCAGTAACACATTTACATTCTGACAAAAAAAAAAGATATTTCAAACTAATTCTGTTCTTTTGAACTTTCTGCTCTTTGAACATCAGAATCCTTAAAAAAAATTGTCTGACAAAAACAATAAAAAAAAAATAGGAAAACTGTTTTCAGCATCAATAATAGTCCGAAATGTTTCTTGAGCATCAAATCGTCATATTAGAATGATTTCTGAAGGATCATGTGACACTGAGTAATGATGCTGAAAATCACAAGAATAAATGACATTTTAAAATATATTAAAACAGAACACAGGTGCTTTAAATTGGACAACATTTTTTACAATATTACTGTTGTTATTGTGTTTTTTCTGATAAATGATAAATGCAGCCTTGGTGAGAATCAGACATTCAAAAACAACAAAATCTTACCGACCCAAATCTTTTAAATCGTAGAGGGTTATGTTATATTATATTATATTATATACTGATTTATTTAAGTACTTTATTTCATTTAATCATACTGAAAACATGCCAGCTAACAGGTAATGTGATGTTTTTTCTTAGTATGAGGTTACAGAAGACAACTTCTTCCAGAATATGATCAACTTCTATAACTTCTCAGCACGAGTGATGGCAGACCAGCTCCGCAAGCCACCGAACAGAGACCAGTGAGTTTAACAGTGTGTGATCAGAGAGAAGCGAGGCTTCCTGTAGGACGGTGGCTGGTTTGTGATTGCGCTATCTTTGCATCTGTAGATGGAGTATGACTCCACCCACGGTGAACGCTTACTACATGCCGACCAAGAACGGCATCGTGTTCCCCGCTGGCATCTTACAGGCCCCGTTCTACGCCCACGACCACCCCAAGTGAGCAGACGTGGCTGAAATAGTTGGCATTTTGCTAAAAAAAAAAAAAACCTCCTGAGTTTATAACAACTGTGATGTTTTGGTGTGTTTCACAGAGCTTTAAACTTTGGTGGTATTGGAGTGGTCATGGGACACGAGTTAACGCATGCATTTGATGATCAAGGTTAGTACACGGGGGGTCATATCATATATTTGTGTCTTTCCCTGATGGCTAAACATATTATTAGTAAATATAAAATAAAAAAAATCCATTAACATTCTTACTGTTCTCTTTGGCCCTTAGAATTAAACTGACATTTTTTTGTGAGTGTCCTCTTTGAAAAATAAGTACACTTTAGCATACTTAAAGGGACACTCCACCCATTTGCATTAAGCTTTCCATTGTTAGAAACCCAGTCATACTATTGAATGGTCGTGCAACACTCTCTCATTTTCCCCTGAGACGAGAGAAATCCGCTATTTACCTTTTTCACTTCCTCCTACAATGACACAAAAATCGTCATTTTACGTCATTGTAGGAGGAAGTGTAAGAGGGGGGGATTTATGTAAAGACTACAAGCACTAGTTCCTACCCTTTCAAACCCGCCCATAGGGGGTTGAACCTAATGCGCTAACAGACCTATTACAGATCAGTGCCAGTGCGTTTGATTTCACCGGCAGAAACTTTTTGAAAATTTGTAAACAGACAAATCATAGGAGATGTGTTGCTTTACAGCAGATGACTATGTCAGTGTGTGTTCTCAGTAGCCACTAGCTGCTAATAGAGTCGAGTCAGAAAGAACCTTAACGTTACCTCCAGGCAAATGCGTTTAGCGCTACTAGCACTGCTAGTTCCAGACGTTCCTGGCTGTTCGTCGTCATCATCTGACAAGGTAAATATCGACGGAATTGCGGTTTTCACAAGCGCGGGTCTCTTCAATCCTAATGGTGTGTTCACACCGAACGCGAATTTAATTATTTGTGCGAGTGGATTACATACAAAGTCAATGCAAAGATGCGAATAGGCGCATCATTCGCGCCGGGCGTTGCGAATTGGGCGACGCGTTTGCCGCGAATGTCTTTAGCGCAAGTTGAAAAATGTGAACTCGAGCGAATGTTCAAGCGTCTAACTAGATGCGATAGACGCGTATCGCGCACACCATAAGGGGTTGGGTTCGAAATCTTCTGGATTGAAATGTAGACTGCACATCGTCCGTCAGATGTTTTAGTGCTTCAATGGCTGTGTCCTCTCCGAACTTCGGGTTATTGATAGCCCGTAGCCACTTTTTGCACAAGTCCAAATCTTTGGGTAATCTATGAAAACTTACTCCGTGTATTTTCCTTGTGCTGGCTGAACATGCCGGTACTATGCAAGTGCACACCATTTCGAAACAAAAACGAGGAGTAATTCAATAATTAGTTCGCAAAGTAACTCTTCACTAGAAATTGTGTGAAATGATTTCCAGGCGGTAGTGTAGAGGTGGGAGTGGCCTGCGGAGCTGAGCATTGCAATGCACTTTGGGGATTGTTGTCTACAATCCACAAGCACTAAAAAGTCATTTTCTGCCTTTTATCAGCCAAGAAGGACCCAAATTAGAAATGTATGCTACTATTCTACTACATATATGACCCACTTTCAATACATATTCATGTCTCCACCGGTGGAATTACCCTTTAAAAGAGTATTTATTATGGAAATGATATACTTTAAAAGAATATGCTTAAGTGTGAACTGATTGTAATGATGTTGGACACTTAGTTGCATGTTAAAATCAATTAAATTAAATTAAATTTGTATTAAATGCAATTAGCTGAACTTTCTAGTGCTTTTTGACCCACTTAAATAGGACGTAAGGTAATCTTTATAAGTTATTTCGTAATTACTTCTATTGTCTTTGAAATGTAGTTAAATATATCTACTGACAAGCATTTATGGTCAATTAAAATATACTTTAATGTCATTTATGTTGAAACTTGTATGTCATATATCTTAAACTTCATTACAAAGAGATTTAATTACTTAACTTTAAAAGTTAAATTGAATAACACATCAGTTAAAGTTGTAATTAAGTATGTTACATGTGCTTTAGTATGTTATTCAACACATCAAAATTAGTGCAGTTTAAAGCATGACAAAAGATTATTCAAACAAAGATTTAAAAATGCATTTTACAGTAAAACGTTTAATTTGACATTATTACAAAGTGGAATTTTTAAAAATGTACTTAAGTGTGTTAAGAAACAGTCATGAAAGTGAACTCTCTTTAAGTACGCTTAAGTGACCTTTTATTTCATCATGTTTACAGAACGTTTTTGTGGCTTAATTTCAATGAAGGTCTTTTTGAGCTCTTGAAGTTGCGATACATTTTTTATAGTGCATCAACAAAATTCAATATTTCATTATATAACCCTTTAATTACACAGGCAGAGAGTATGACAAAGACGGGAACCTTCGGCCGTGGTGGCAGAACTCCTCGGTGGAGGCGTTTAAGAACCGCACCGAGTGTATGGTGGACCAGTACACCCAGTACACCATCAACGGAGAGCACATTAATGGCAAACAGACGCTGGGAGAAAACATAGCAGACAACGGTGGTCTGAAAGCGGCCTATCACGTAGGTCACATTCAGTTTTGGGTGTAGTGCATCACTAAGCCATTCATTACTGTCATTTAATTACAGTGAAGTAAGGCACTACTGTTATTTTTCTGTCATTTTATTACAGATTTCATTTAATTTAACGTCTAATGTTAAAATGTATGTTTTTAATGTAACCCTGACCCTTTAAATGCTTTGTGATTAGGAAAGTAATCCAATTGCACTGTTGAAGTGTAACTTACCTGACACTGGTTACATTTCTTTCTTTTTTTGTAATTTTTTAGCTTTTTTGTCATTTATTAAATGTGCATATAAAACACGGGGTGAAATCCCATTGAAATGAAACATTATTGGAAGATTTTGTGGTTCCCGAGGCTCCCCCTTCTGGTGATGGATATAAATCACTAGACATTTATTTTCCCCAAGCTAATGCAAATGTTGCAGTTAAATTGAACTGAGGCGAACGTCTGATTTTGAGATCTTTGTTTGGACAGGCGTACAGGTCATGGGTGAAGAAGAACGGTGAAGAGAAGAGACTCCCCGCTGTCAATCTGACAAACGACCAGCTCTTCTTCTTAGGTTTTGCACAGGTATGAAAAGACACACAAAAAGAGAAGCAAGTATGCAAAAATAATAACAAGTATGACGTGAAACACCTGTTCACCCAACTACTGTGTGACTGGTAAACATGCTGTGCCTCACCAATACAGGACAAATATTAAACTTATTTTACATGTCAGGCAGTGTAAGTAATGCATTTTCTGAATAAAATAACAATTCTTTCCTTTTTTAAATAATAATAAAGTAACACTTTAAAGTCAATGGTGTAGGTATCATAATCTAACAACTTTTTTTTTTAATTGCTTGTTGTTCATATATTAAAATAAAATAAAAACAAATTATAAAAACGTATTATTATAGTATATATTAACCAAGATTAATAAACTACCAATGATTTGAATTTGAATCTTCTTACAGCACATCTTGGTAAATGCTAATATGTAATATTATTATAGCATAATATGGAATATATTGTAAATGATTTCTGCAATATCATAAATATTTATGTTATGTTAATATATTAACATTATCTAACTTATAATATCAATTTATTACTGCATGTAGAAATTAATATTCCCTTGATAAATCGTTTTTAATTTAAAACATTGTAAACATTTTTTGTTAATGTTCATATATGTAACTATGAAGTTATATATTATAAGATATGTGTCTTCCTTCCTTCCAAATGTCTTCCTCATTCTTAGTTAAGTAATGCGTTATCCAACGGGACCTTATTGTAAAGTGTCACTATAATGTTAGTATATTATTATATGTATTAATTAATATGTTCTTTAAATCATAAACAGCCTTAAGTGTTACCAATAATTTGAATATAATACCTGTTATATAAAGCACTTGATATAAAGTATTGTGAACTATATCACACTATGGCACGGCCTCTTCCACCTTACAGCAACACTAAAAACAATACAAACCAGAACAGTGATTGTGAAAACATGTGGTGTCAGAAACGCGTTCCTTTGGCTCTTGTTCTCAGGTCTGGTGCTCTGTCCGAACGCCAGAAAGCGCTCACGAGGGCCTGATGACGGACCCTCACAGCCCACCCAAATACCGCGTCATCGGCACCCTGTCCAACTCGCCCGACTTCGCAGAGCACTTCCAGTGTCCGCTGGGCTCTCCAATGAACTCAGGCCACCGCTGTGAGGTGTGGTAGGACTGGCACACACAAAACACCAGCTTGCTTACACAGACCAGCCCGGCCAACAACAAAAAACACGCTGAACGGACAGTTTGGGCTCTTTCTCAAGCACTGTTTTTTAATTTATGTGCTAAAGTTATTTGAGGAGTTGGGCCGAATGCGGGAGGAGGAGGCGAGCGCCTGCCAACGTTGATGTTCTCCAGTGTTCGAATCGACCGATATCAAATTTTCCTCTGCCGCCACATCAGCCCACGTGGGCTCGCTTTATTTATTGGTTTGCTGAACTCGATGGACATTAATGGGCCCCGTCCAACGCTTACATGTGTGATTCTGCGCTTCATACCCTGATCGCTTGTCTTCTGATTTGGAAGATGTGACCACTGTGACGCCACTGGGAAAATGTGTCTCCGTGACCTCGCAGGAAACGTTTGGCTCCATCTGTGATGACTTCACAGGAAGATTCCCGTTCTCACGGTGACCTCACAGGAAGTGATGAACGACATCTGTGACCCCCACCCCCACAGGAAAGGAAGGAAGCGTATTTCCCAATTGTGATTTCATAGAAACGCTATCTAATGACAGGGAGAGCCACTGTTTGTTCATCCCACCTGTGTGTCATGTGTTTGATCTTGACAAAGTTGAAATGAAATGTTCATTTTAAACTGCTCTTTGCCAAAGAACAGTGTTGTTCCTTGTGTAAGCGAAAGTGGAAATTTTGCACTGCTTCGACCTTCAGTAATCCCATTCCAGTGTAAATCCAGTGTGTTTGCCTAAAGACATTTACTCGAATGTGAACGCTGTGTTTCTGTGTCAGTGTGTCTGTGAAGGGACGTTTCCACGTTGTTTGAACTTTGTCAAGTCTGCTGAAATGCACACGTTACGTTCTCAAAACCAATAAAAGGGTGAATCTCACCAATGTTAGAATCATGTTTCACCCCCAAATCAAGAGATTATTAGGATTGTTTGCGTTAAAAATGTCTATTTTTAGAACTATTTCGAATTTTTCATGACAATCTTAAGACATTATTCCTCAAAATCCCTACAGTTCATTAGATTATACTCTTTAAATAATGTTCCAGTAAACAAATACTGTAATACAATAACTTTTTTTTTTTTTTTATCAACATAAATTAGAGGTTGTACAACAAATACCACCAACAACAGAAAATTATAAATTAAATTAAATTATATGTGCACACTAACGTTTAAAAGTTTGGGGTCAGTACATTTTAATTGAAAGAAATGAATACATTTATTTAGCAAGGATGCATTAAAGGGATCAGAAGTGACAGTAAAGAATTTTACATTGTTACAAAAACATTCTATTTCAAATAAAGGATCTTCTTTTGACCTTTCTATTCATCAGAGAATCCTGAAAAAAAAAACTATCAAGGTTTCCACAAGAATATTAGATGAGAAAGAATTTAATAAGAAATCAGCGTATTAGAATGATTTATAAAGGATAATGCAGAAAATTCAGTTTTGACATCACAGGAATAAATTAAATCTTAAAATATATTAAATAAGAAAACAGTTGTTATAAATTGTAATAATATTTCACAATACCACTGATTTTACTGTATTTTTAAATAAATTAAAGCAGTCTTGGTGAGCATTACAATAATGAGATTTGTGGGATAAACGTTTAAAAAATAATGTCACAATGCAAGAAATCTTAATAACAGGCTTCATTTTCAATAAAGTTTAGTTGAAATAGGACATATTCTTGACATGTTTCTTGAGATTCACCCATTTGCTAAACTTTCCAGCATGCCTAAAGTGTTTCAGAGAGTTGCATCAGACATCATTGTATGTGTAGAGTGATTAAACTACTTATTTAAGGTTGGATTGCTGCCAATTCCAAACCTACTGCGTTTTCAGTTGCTGTAAATTGACCCTGCGAGGACATTTTAATCTGAATGTTTGTTCTGTTGAAGTGTTGATTGGCCCGTTTTTCTTTTGAACCTGGCTTTTGCTTTCCTGAAGCAGGCCGGTTGTGTCATTTGATGTATTTTGAATGCTGCTGACTTCACCTTTTGTTGGTTTTTGTTTATTTTAAACCACAGTTGAATTGCACCATTTTAAAAGCTGTAAGTGTGTTTGGCATCTTATTCCGACAGCTGGCATATAAGCATCCACATTTCAACTATATTTTCTACATAGCCAGAGGCTGAGAGAGCTACAGTGATTAGCTATGCCGAGATGAGGTTAACCGATGAATGTTACTGCCATTAAATTAGAAAATTCTAACTGTTAACAAGCACTGTAGATTATTGTGACACACTCATTTGGTAAAGTTATATAAGATATAATTAACCCAAAATTAAAATTCTGAATGCTTCACTCTATGCTTTCTCTGAATGGAAAAGAGCACCATGAACAGTTTTCAAAATATCTCCTTTTTTGTTTCATTGAAGGGACTGAGGCAAATGATGGCAGAATTTTCATTTTTGGGTGAACTGTTTAGTCAGTCTTTCTTCATGTTGTCTATCAACACTCTTGGAAGTTTTAGTCCTTTGTTTTAAGTTTGATTGAATTATGTTACTGAACTCTTCCTGACTTTCGCTTTGTAGAACACCATGAATATTTTTCCGTTCATGGGCTCCATGAGGATTTTGGGGCAGATGTCAGTCTAAAGTTTTGCCATGGAGAGGCATTTGGTTTTGGCCTTAATTATTTACTGTAGACCTATGGAATACGATGTACATAGATAGACTTAAATATATTCCAGTTTATGTTGAAAAAAATGGAAACTTGAAATGTTTCAAAGCCTTTAATAGCCAGTAAATGCCATTTATGTGTGTTATATGCCTGCTTTATTTGCAATCTTAGTCTCAAATACCAAAATGTCAATCGAGAATTTCCTTTTGAGAACTGAAAGACTGATTATCTTAATGTTTTTGCTGGATGAAAGCCATTTATTGAGCTTTGGCTTGAGTGTAATGGAGGTATCTATCAACTTCTGACACTCACACTTCACTTTCAGTGTTTCAAAGAAGTTCAACTTATAGAAATGATAGATGTGAATCGTTATTTTCCAGAATGTCATTAAATGTGCCACATACCGCATTCCGTTCAAAATTATGGGATGATACAGGGTGATATTATCCACTCACTCACCGTTAAAATACTGAAATTGTCAAGCATCTTCAAGAAGATGTCTTACTTAATTTATAGAGTGTACATTCACCATTTAATCAACTGTTGTCATGTGTCTTGTGTACGGCTAGGATTGATATTTGAGAGGTTACATTGTCTTATAGTTGTATTTTTCTTTTCTTTCTTTTTTTTTTAATCAGACAACATTCCCTGAAATATTAGTTGAGAGGGGAATATGCTCTGCCCAGTGTGTAGTGCAACATTCAACCTAGAGAACTGTCAATGAACATGAAATAAAGGATATATATTATAAAAAAGCTACATTTTCACTTGGTTTTTCAAACTATTTACTTTGAACTATTTTTATATAGGTAATTTAGTAATAAATATTGTTTTTATATTATTTATATTTTAATGTTTATGTCACATTTCCCCTGTTACGGTACCCGAGTGTGCAAAACAATCAGTTACCATAGTTACCAATAACCCACACCTGATCCTCATCACTTCACTCACCTTCACTCCTTTACAAGCACACACAAGCATTCAGTCAGTGTTTTGGCCTCAGTCAGTGAATCCTAGGGAGTCTGCTCCAAGCTACTTTGTCTCAGGTGGCTGTACCAAGCTCCCTCTTCTTGGCCAAGGTGGCCGTACCAAGCTCCCTCTTCTTGACCTAGGTGGGTGTACCAGCTCCCTCTTCTTGGCCTAGGTGGCCGTACCAAGCTCCCTCTTCTTGGCCAAGGTGGCCGTACCAAGCTCCCTCTTCTTGACCTAGGTGGATGTACCAAGCTCCCTCTTCTTGACCAAGGTGGCCATACCAAGCTCCTTCTTCTCAGCTAAGGAGGCGGTTCCATGCTTCCTTTTTTCGACCAAGGAGGCCGCTCCAAAGTCCCTCATCTCAGGTGACTGTACCAAGCTTCCTCATCTCGGCCACTAAGGTCATCCTATGCTCCCTCGCCTCAGCCAAGGTGGTAATTTATTTCCACCTCAATCCGACCAGAGGGAACATCTTTGGATTTCTCCAGTCCCCAGTTCATGCTCTGCTGGCTTATCCCTGGCTCCCTGACCTGCCGGACACTTCCTTCTCAATCGACATTCCAGAGATCATCAGTCACTCAGCTGGCATTCCTGAGACCTTTTTCTCAGCTGGTCCTCCAGATATCAACCACTCAACCGGTCCACCAGAGGTCATTTCCACTATCAGCCTACCAGAGTCCCTCCTCACAGCCGGTCTTCTAGAGTCTCTCCTTGCAGCTGGTCCTACAGATGCTTTACAGCTGTTAGGGTTAGGACTAACCCTCTCTGCCAGCTCTCAAGCTGCATCCCTTTCTGCCAACTCTCCAGAGGCTCCCAGCTCTGGCGGCTATCCAGACGTTGCCAGATCTCAAGAGGCGTTCCATTCTGCCAGCTTTGCCGGTTATCCAGACGTTGCCAGCTCTCCAGAGGTATCCGATTCTGGCAGCTCTCCAGAGGCTCCCAGCTCTGCCGGCTATCCAGACATTGCCAGTTCTCCAGAGGCGTCCCACTGTGTCGGCTCTCCAGATGCTAGAGGCCCCATACTCAGATGGCTCTGCCCTTGACTCCAGCCCTGCTGGCTCCGCCCTGAATCCCTGCACTGTTGGCTCAGTCCTGGCTCCAAACTCCTCTGGGGCTGTAAAGAATTTGTTGGTGTCAGGAGCCGCTTCCAGAGAAAGGGGGAGTTATGTCACGTTTCCCCTGTCAATCAGTTATCATATTTACCAATCACCCACACCCGATGCTCATCATTGCACTCGTAAACACACACACATTTAGTCAATTTCTGACCTACAACAAGGATACAGATGCCTTACCTGGTCTAAGACTCTCTCGACTTGCCTTTGCCAGTGATCTCAATTGCTATGTCCAGCGAACTTTGTTTATCCCCCCTGTGTGTGTGTGTGTGTGTGTTTGCTCTCATCTTGTCTTATCATCTCTGGGTGTGTGATTCCATCTTCAACCTGTGATAAAGACGAGAGGCAAGTTAATTCCCATACTTCACTGTTTCAACTGTTATCCAGTTAACTGTTTAAATGTTCCTTACTTTAAAAGCAGAAATATTTGAAAACCAAATGTATACAAATTAAATTAAATTCTCAAGCTAAATTAAGTAAAGCAAGAACAGTAATTTGTACCCTGACCTTTAGTTTTGATGTCCGTAGATTGTAAATTGACGGTTTTGCTTTTATTAATCTGAAAATCAAAAATTGTGAGATTTATTCCATCTGAACAGTTTTGCATTGCCTTCTTACTGGAGTTCTAGAATCTCACCTTTACCATGAATGAATAATTTTATTTAATTGATTCTTCAGTAACTGACATTGCATTGTGTAATAATATTTTTTTATTCAGAGCTCCTTTCTTCTGTTTAGCTCGATTTTGCTCCTTTGTGCCTGTAGTGTTTTCTTGTGTTTCACTAATATATTCGGAAGTGGAAGATATCAAGATACACATTACAAAATACAGTCATAATATTACATTCCAAATGTTTTCTTATTAAATAAACTTCCTCTTTCATAATTTTAGGTTAACATATATTTCTAGTATTAAAGCAATTTAATTAATTTTGCAGTTTAAAAATGTGAAGCATGACATTTGTTTATATGCATTAAAGCCCAAAACTGCAACTAAAGCTAACGTAATGTTTTGTCGCTTTGACAAGACTGACACACTGATACTGTTTAGAAGTAATTTATGACTGTTTGGTTTCAATGTGTGTCTGTGTGTCCATATTTGCAAATATGTGTGTGTAGCTAAAGTTTAGAGAAACTCCTCCTTAACAGCAAACATGACCAGACTCTACCCCTCCTTTTCCTCTTTACTTCCACTCTATTCGTCCTTTCCCGATTGGGAGTTTTTACCTCCAAGCTTTATCCTGCAACAGCTCTGGAGCCTTGGAAAGCACCACTTAAAATCATTTCGGAAAGGTTTTAAAGATAATGTCAACATCTTTGAGCTGAGGAGAACTGGAGGAGAAACAAATGCAGAGAGGAGGAGAGAGCGATTCAGGAAGGAAACTACAGGTGAGCAGCGAGAGAGCCGAGATGAAGAATTACCCAAAAAACACTGCCATGAACTATGAGACATTGACGGGAAGTTGAAGTAAATATTTGCTTCATTAGGCATTTATTTGCGTGATTTGTTTATTAATAGCTCACACTTTATATTAGGTTTATTTAATTACTATGTACTTACATACAAAAAATTGTTAGGTACATTGTACTTATTGTATCTTACATGTTGTATTGCAACTATTGAGGTCAGATACGGGTTTGGTGGGACATATTTGGTGGTATGGGTAGGTTTAAGAGTGGGTTAAGGTGTAAGCAAAGGGTCAACTATGTAATTACAGAAATTAATTACAGCTGTAATTACAGGGAGGTATTTTTTTTTAAATATAAGTACAATGTAAAAACATGTATGTACACAATAAGTGATTAATTTAAATTATAGTACTGATGCAATGAGATCCAGCCAGACAAGTAATGATTGTCAAAGATCAAATTTGAATAAGGAATAACAAATTTATTAAGTAAAAATGTAAAATGTAAAACAAATGAATTCAGTAAATATGAAAATTGTACTAGCAAATTGGTTTAAACATAAATAAGATATATCTTCAATAGTTTATAATAAAATCCAGAGTATCTAACAGATTAAAATTTTGAACATCAGAGTATAGAGAAAGAAACACCCAAAAGTAGTGAGATATTTGCAGAATGAAAGGAGGTAGAGGAGAAGAACCAGAAGTGAAGAGCAAAAAAAGAGCAACCAATATATATATACAGGAAACTTAAATCCTCGTAAACTTATGTTTTGATCTGATAAAAAAAGGACTTATCCATTATGAGATAGCTGGTGTAACGGTTTGGTCGGTGTCACCAGTCAGAAGTCAAAGATAGATAAAACATTTACAGTACATTTACATTTACATCTATTCATTTATGCTTTTATTCAAAGCGACTTACAAATGAGGAGAGTAATAGAAGCAATCAAGCTAACAGTAGGGCAGCAAAATGCAAGTAACATTTTGTGACTAGTCCCAGTTAGTATTACACGTACACGTAGCAAGTTTTATTTTATATTTATAAATATAAATAGAATAGTAAGTGTTTGTATTAATGTGTCAAGTTTTATGAAAAAGATGCATCTTCAGCTGTTTCTTGAAAATTTGGTTGAGATAGGCAGGTCAATCCCCGGCTTGGAACAGTCCAGGTAAAGGTCCGAGAAAGTATGCAAGATAAAAATAGATATAGGATGTGTTGTTTTGACACCTTTAAGAGAATATTTAAAATCCTGCATTATCTCATGTCTGCAGAGATGGAAATATTTACAAAGGTACATCACTTAAACAAATATGATGGAAAACACGCCCACTCGATCTTACACCACAGAAGAGACACCAAAGATCTTATATTTGTAAATAATCAAACATAGAGCATATAGTACAAAATATATTAATGATTAAAGAAATCGTCTCGGGTTACTTGACTGTAACCCTATTACCTGAAAAAGCGGGAACAAGATGCTGCATCATATGCTAACGGAGGCCTCAACCGCCTCGCTCCACAGGTGAATCCGGCTATCAGAGGGTGCTTTTCCGACTGGAGCCTCGTCAATCAGGGCATGTCAAGCGATAAGGCGGCCACAAATACCTTGATTATCACGGCGTGCAGTATATCACCTTTCAAAGACACCCCATTTAAAGGCATCTTGTGGAGGGATCGCTGGCACTCAGAATAGTCCCTAAAACATCAGCTGTAAGCCCAGCATCTCTCAGTTGGTCCCCCTTTAGGGGCCGGATGTGAAGGTTCCACAGCTCGGGCCGGGAATTAAATATTGTCCCCTGTGCCTGAGACAGAAGGTCCCTCCTGCTTGGAATCGCCCAAGGCGAGCCGTCAAGGAGGGATATTATCTCCGAGAACCAAACTCTGGTCGACCAACGAGGCACTATCAATAAGATGAGATCAATAAGACCCTTGTTGACGGACATTGACCAGGACTCCTGGGAGCAGAGCGATCGGTGGAAACACATACAAGCGCAGCCTGGGCCACGTAATTCAGAGAGAAGTAGAGGGGACATTGCTTCGTAAAACAGGAACTTGTCCTGAGCCCAAAGCAGAACCTGCTGCGCTAACTTGTTTTAGACTTGTTTGTTTTATTTTGTGAATGTGTGGGGTGACAAGGATAGTCCGAATGGAAGAACCAAATATTGGTAGGCAAGATCGAAGCCACTAGATTCTTTACTGACAAGAGAACCTACGCCCTCAGCCTGGTCTAAAGAAGCGCTGAGGCGTGCTTCAGCAGCGAACGGGAGGGGAACGCACAAGAGAAAGGGAAGGACCCGTCACTGGCTCATCAGCCAAATCGACACGTGGGCCCCATGATCTTTTATGAGGGTGCTGAGGTTTGCCACTTGCAAAAGAAAGCAAGCCTTGAGCGGAGTGCTTTAATTGAAAAGAGCTAACTATGCTCACATTCCTCTGCCTCAAAGGCAAGCGCAGCTCCAAACAAAACTCATGTGGATCATACTTGGAGAAAAGGTGGTGTCCGAAATCATAGTGGCCGTTATCGAGTGCACTCATTTAATCTCACAATGCACCGCAGTAACGAAAGTACACGCGATGTATGGTAATCTAATAAGTGAAAATGTTTATGCTGCAGTGACAAATCATTATGCTGGCTTGGCAAAGGAAACATACTGTTACTTTCTCTAAATCCATAAACTGACACCAACATTTAAAACTGCAACTTAAGCTTCATGCATTAAACTTGGCACAGACCTACAGACTGTTTGGATTATTATTATTTTTACACAGATTTTCCCATAGTGGACAATCCAATACCCCCAAAATCCCATATACCTGTACATCCATTGTAAATTTCAAATGGTTTCCAACGGATCTAACTTCAGTTTTTTAGAGTTTTTTTTTAAACCCCTTACTTATCTTGACATCTGTCCATAAGGCTTATATCAGACAAGGATTTTGAAGACAATATTTAAAGTAACCAAATGATTATGTTTATCATTTTTAAGTTGCAAAGAGTGTGATGAAAAAATGCAAAATGGGGAAAATGTAATGACCATTTCTCCATTTTGACCTAAACTACGGTTTGAAGCTGTACAGTGGGATAATTCTTTGTACAGTAGATCAGTATGTCTCACTGTGTGGTTCGAATCCCACAGATCGGTGTGAAGTCACACTCCTCTGGCACATAACATGCACACACATCTGATATTTTGGTAGATTATCACTATAACTGAGGACACACAATTATTTAGTAATTATTATTGATTTTTAATTGTTCAAAATCACACATGATTTTGTGTGTGTGTGTGTGTGTGTGTGTGTGTGTGTGTGTGTGTGTGTGTGTGTGTGTGTGAACACAAGTGTTAAAACCTGTACCAAGTTTCGTACCATTCCAATGAAGTAAAAAATAGAAGAAAAAAAAACGTAAAATTTTCTCAGCGCCAGATGGTAAAGTTAATTTTGTTATATGCTTTTAATTTTATTGTTTTTATTATGTTAAAATTACTAATACGTTTTGAACATTTCTTATAACGGCCAACTATCTGAAATAATGCAGTGATGTAATACTTTAAAATTTAAAGCATGCATTAGTATGACACATGATGACCCAAATTTGCCCCCAGACAAATTTGCCCCTAGACGTGTTTACCTCACTGACCCCTTTAACTATTCTCTTTCTCTGTGCTGTAGTTCATCTGCTTCCGAGATCTGACTCAACACCAGGGTAGTGTAATGGCAAACAAATGTCTCATAGACATAGGGTGTTTAATGCCTCATGGTTTGATATTCTGTAAAAATGCAATAACATTCATTCATTTAGTTATACGTATATATATTTGTGGTTGAAGTAAAAGTGTCTGTACTGCTGTTCTGTGTATGAAGGGACTCAGTGCTCTTCAGGGAGGTTTTCTCAATACATTGTGCGCATCTTTAAAAAGGTAATTTTACAAACAGTGTTTTACTCTTCTGAATTCATTAATTAGTTATCCCACTTTATCTACATAATGGTGTTAAGTTTTGAGAACTATTTGATCATCATGTTCTGTTTGAGGTCTGAAAGAGGATTTTAACACCTCAGAAATATCCTGAAATAGCACAGGTTGATGCTTACATTCTTTACAGTATCATTCAGTAAGTTTGGAATAACTAACATTGTTTTATTTAATGTTTTTGAAAGAAGTCTATAATGCCAATCTGCATTTATTTGATCAAAAACACAGTTAAAATAGAGAAATTGTGAAATATTGTTATTGTTTTTGAAACATAATTTCTCCAGTCTTCAGTGTCACATGATCCTTCAGAAGTCATTGTGATGATTTACTGCTGGAACATCATTATCAATGCTGAAAAATAGTTTTTGCTGCTTAACATTTTTGTGGAAACATTCCATTCAAAAGTTTGGGATAAGATTTAATAAAAATTAAAAAATATGAATACTTATATTCAGAAAGGATGCATTAATTTGATCAAAAGTGACAGTAAAGACATTTACAAAACATTTATTTTTCAAATAAATGCTGTTCTTTTCAATTTTCTATTCATCAAAGAATCCTGAAAAGAAATCGATGATCAGTTTCCTCCAAAATATGAATTATTCCATTATTATTACGGTAACTTTTGACCAGTGGTTGAACATGCCAGATTGTGTATTTTTGTTATATTCTTTATTGCCAAATAATTACTGAATCATTGCATCATGTTTTAAAGGGGGACAGAACTCTTTCAGATTGGCGGTCAGACAACACAGAGGAAAACTGGCTCTTTTGAGATAATGATGAAAAGGAAGAAGAATATAGTGGAGGACAGCGCCACACTTATCACCCTCTCGGACCACCCCGAACAAACCTACGGGAGCGTGGAGGTACTAGAATTGTCTGTTATCTTGAGTTGGAAAAAAAGTGCTGGTTGTTTACAAAATTCATCAGCGGTCACAAAGAGAGGAAGCTAACTACGAGTTAACAATGTAACACAAACATGGCAAATTTCCTCGCATCCCTCACTCTCCGCCACTCCACCCTAATATCCCTGATAAGACACATTAGAGGCTTTTCCGAGGAATTTTCTTGTTAAGATCATTCTCTGAGGCTTGTACGCATGGATATATCAGTTCTTCATATTGATACTGATTATGGAGAAGTGTTCATGTTTTTCACAGACATGTGTGGCACCTCAGGAAAACAAGAATGTATTCAGTGACGGGGTCACCCGAATTGGTGAGTATTATGGGGGAGAACCTAAAGGAAAAGACTGTCTTCTGTGTCTATAAAAGTAAATGAGATTTGCTTGAAACTTGCAGTTCTGAGTTGAGAGTTGATCATGTAATTTACAGTAATTTTGACAACGGATTTGTCAAACAATGTCTTTTAGAGATTTTTTTTGTCCACTTTCTCTACTTACAATATTTCCTATGTGTTTCCTGTATGATTCATCTGTATAATGCCAAGAATGTTTGATAAATTGTTATTTTGGAAAACGTTAACCTCTTATGAAAGCATTTAGAATTTTGATTAATTTGATGAATATGACTTTCTTTTTAATTTGATGACAGATTTTGTCTTGGTTTGGGAGGAATCGGTTAACCCCTTGAAGTCGGCAGAATTGGATGAACTCTCGTCCGGTTCCTCGCGTGATACCCACAGGAAATGGAGGACAGAATTTCTTTCCAGACTCCTGGCTGCCGGCCTTCATCAGGAGACGGTATATAGTATGACAACGTTTACATGCACATCAAATTGAGTTTAATGTATGTATGTATAAAGCTTTGTGAAAAATAAGTACAATTTAGCATACTTTTAAAAAGAATACTACTTTTAAAAAGATCTACATGTTATTTACAATAAACTGAAAGTAAATGCCATTAGTTAAACAAAATTTTTAGTAAGAGTTATATACGTATTTTATGTAATTTCATAATGATTTCTATTTCTATGTCTTTGAAATATGGTAAAAGTGTACTGCTGGATGTACTGACAAGCATTTGCGGTAAACTACAATATGATTTAAAGGGTTAGTTCACCCCAAAATGAAAATTCTGTCCATGAATGAATGTTGTTGTACCAACCCCGTAAGACTTTCGTTCATCTTCGGAACACAAATTAAGATATTTTTGATTAAATCTGAGAGCTGGATCACTCCTCCACTGTCAAGTTTTGAGTTTGTTTTGTTCATGTCTGAGTTTCATTGTCAAACTTCTAGTTTGTTAATTAGTTCAGTTCTCCTCTGTTCCCTGCCTGTTTGTTTTTTATGGTTACTGATTGATTAGGTTCCTCGGTTCAAGCGTGTCTAGATCGTTTCTTCTTTTGTTTGATCTGTGTATTTAAGCCCTCTATTTCAGTTAGTTCCTGGTCTTGCATTGTTTATCGTCTATGTGTTAAGTGGTTGTTCATTCTCCAAGGGTTTCTCCTGTTTGATGCATTGAATATTAGATTAAAAGTTTGTCTGAGTATCTCCTTCGTCATGCACTTCATTACAGCCACCTACCCGTTACACCCACAAGCTACACTCATGATTAAGGCCTGTCAGCCACCTTCCCTGCGTGCTGTCCAAGTAGAGACAGGGGGGAAGGATAATTCCCCATGAAATTACTTTGTTAACGCCGCTAGGTATCCGGAGTCACCCAAGTAGATCCTGCATTCACGACAGCTAGGACTGGCAGATGCTAAGTATTATGCTTCTGCCAAGCCCTTCCCCCTAAGAGTAATTGCACCCCTTAACCAACATCGCACTTACCAAAGTTAGTGCGATGGAAGCAAAGGAAGCAATCACTCCTAACCCATCTCTTGTCCCCCTTCCCTACCTCTTGTCCAATGCCCCTCTCTTATGTCTTTGCCCAGTTCTTCCTAAATCCCTGCCCAGGAATACAACATTTTTGAATGTGTTCAAACCAAAAACCCCAAAAGGTCACGATTCGAAAATACTAGACCATCATTGCATTCCCCAAATAATCTCCTTTTTTTAGACGCGAACGCGCGAGAATTGCGATCTCCTTCAACTACTTCAGTTAAGTTCTCGCGCGTTCGCGTCGTGGAAATCTCTTGAAGTCTCGTTTCAGGCCTACAAGGAAGAAAAGGAATAGTGAAATAAAGTCATTATTTTTGTTTGTTTTTTCGCACAAAAAGTAGTCTCGTCGCTTGATAAACTTATAGTTGAGCCACTGTTGTGACATGGAATATTTAAACATTTTCTTCATTGACTTTCTGGGCCGTCAGGTTTCAATCCCTTAGGGAGCCTATGGAGGAGTGATCCAGCTCTCACATTTAATCAAAAATATCTTCATTTGTGTTCCGAAGACGAACGAAGGCCTTACGGGGTTGGTACAGCATGGGGGTGAGTAATTAATTACTTAATTTTCATTTTTGGGTGAACTAACCCTTTAAGCTCTTGGACACCCGTCCAGAGACTTTCTGTGCTCAACCCACGTCAGATCACTATTTTGTCTGACAGATAATAGGTTAGGGTTTGGTTTAGGGTTAGTTGCAGGTAATTATGCATATTGTATAGTTATTACTGTGGTGACGTCATGTAACATTTAACAAGGACACTGTAAAATAATGTGTTATTGTTTTCTCCTAATGTAAATGTAATGTGGAGAATCTATGATTGTGATACATGGGTTTTTGCAATGCATATAAGCAAAGCTGAGATTCAGCACTCTTGAAACACCATTCATTTATATCATATGGATCAAAAACACTGATATATTTCCTACATGTTGAACTGAATATAAACACATTAGAAAAGTACACTTTCTAATGTAATGTTTTTCTCCTACTGTGAATGTGTCTCAGAAAGAGGTCGTGCAGGGAAAAACAAAGACTACTTATGTTCTTCTGAGCGCACCCTGGAATGTTCTGTGTTATTATGCTGAGGAGATCATCCTTCGAGTGCCATTACAGGTAAAACATACCTGATCTTTTATATAGCAAAGTAAATTATACATACTCAATATATCTTAACTGTTCTTCTCTTTTGGGTGATTTCAGGTTGTGACAATTCCAATATCAAACTGGTCTGAGAACATCCTAGAAAAACTGCACATCCCAAACATAATGGCACAAGATGTGCCCAATCTTCCACCGGACTACTATACCTGCCAGTTCCGCAGCAATAAACTAGAGAGGTAGGCCTACCAATCCATTCTGATCCAAAAAGGGACAAAATATTACTCTTTGGGGTTCTTCTGGACAGGTTCATCAGCAGCATTGAGGAAAGTTACTAAGTAATGTGTTACAAAAAAGAGAAATCCAAGAATAGCAGACAGAAGATAGAAAAACACCCAGACACAGGAGGAACATGATACAATCACTCAGAATTGCATCATACAAGACTTATCGAAAAGTGACTGAGTAACTAACCAGGCTTTATGTAGGCAGAGGTAATGAGGTAAAGGTGACACAGCTGAAAAAATCATGGAAGATTAACCTGGGCAATGGACTATGGGAGATGAAGTCCATAAGAGAATGACAATAGTCAAGGGCTCTCAAGGGTGATCATGACAACTCGTTACATAAAAAAAGTAGGCTAATCTGATTGTGTAATGCACATTACCTATAATGTGTTACCTCCAAAACTGTTTATAAATAATTAAATATTTAAAAGTTGTTGGAGAAGTATGTGACTCTTTTATCCTACATAATAAATTGCACATCCTGGAATCTGTTCGGTAATTGTGATTCCATCATAGTTTATGCACATGCTTACTTACCGAATAAAAAACTGATCTGCCTCAATTGAGCACATAGGCTTCTTTATGCACATTTTAAGATTTTTTTTGCGCATCTTGCATTTCCCTCAGCCGTTTTTTTTTTTTTTTTTTTTTTTTTGCTGCAATATCCCAACATTTTAAAAAACATGGATAGAAACATAACATATCGTCACTTCCTGTGAAACGGGTGCAAAGTATCAGTAATACAATGATACAAAGTTGCTGGAACCGCGGAGGCCTGTGACTTTTTTCCCAACATAACACAGTAAATAAGATTTTATGTGCATCTTGCAGTTTCTTTTTAGTGAATATTTAAGTAATATCCCAGCATTTGCATAAAAATAAATGGATGGAAACCAAGCTATTGACAGGTCTACAATATATGCACCTCACTCCATTTAACAAGTTGGTGGTCGGTGATGGAAGAAAGTGAGTTAAAAAATAGTGAACTGTAAACATGTATTCAAACCCTGTGTGCAAAGAGGATCTGAGCCTGTCATGTAACATGCAGTTCATACACTTTAGTGTTTGCATATAGAGTCAGCACCTCCTTAAATACAAACACATCACACATTCTCAATACACACTTATGCAAAGATCTTGCTGTGTCAAATAGACTGTCTGACCCATATATTTACTCACATACTTAAAATCAACTGATATAATATAATATAATATAATATAATATAATATAATATAATATAATATAATATAATATAATATAATATAATATAATAATACATTTTTAAAGTTAGGATGATCTAAACAATGATTGATATAATAGTATTTACAGTATTACAGTATTTACTGTGTAGTTTAATTTTTTACAACTGTTCCTCAGTTGAAGAGTCATTATCACCACTTTTTTTTTCCAAAAGTTGACTTGTTCACCAAGGAGAGGACAGTCTCAGAGAAGAGCTTACACATGAGACGTGATGTCTCGTGTAAATATCACTTGTGAACTAAATATATTAATCGTGCATCATTTCAAATCGAGCTTTTGTATGTATTCACACTGTTTGGAAAAGTGTGTGTTTACTTTATTTTACACTAATCTTTAATGCTGCTTTTAGGTTTCTTGGACATGAAAACAAGGACACTTTTTTCAAGACCACACAGAGGCACCAGATAGTGAGTTTTGAGAGCTTGTTCTTGAAAATGAAAAGTGCACTAAGGATTTTTTTGTTTGTTTGGCTAATTAATGTGACACATCTTGGGCTTTATACTGACATCTGTTGCTGTGCATTGCATTGTGTAAAACATTTTCAGTTTCCAAAGTCATTGTTGAAACTCCCTAATTGGAGGGAACATTTTATTTATTTCAGAAATTAGTAGTATAGCTAATGATTTGAATTTAAAATGGACGCCGCCATGAGGGAATACCACCCTTATATAGAATATAAAAGCGCTGACATGATATTAAAAGTACATGGGTTAGTACATTTTCTTACATGTAGAAAATGTAACAAAAAAAACAAAAAAACTTAATGCACTTTTACTTACCACCATGTTTCTCATACAGTAACTGATCTACTAGTTTTCTGTAATTGATCTGTCCCTGTTCTGAAGCTATATGAGATATTAGCCAGGACTCCATACGGAGCGTTGAAGAGAGGGGAGGTTGGAGTCGGCAGGCTGGTTAGTGAGAATGTTCTCACTGCTGCTTTTCCTTTACATGAGGTACTGTAGGAGTATCCTACATTATATCTGAACATTACCTTAACAAACACATTTCTTATCTGCGTATATCTTTTTTTATTTACATATGCATGCAGTGATACGTAAAGTCGATATAAATTCAAATTTGACTTTAGTTACGTTCTTAAGGCATTTTCCCTTTCAAAAGCTACACTTGATTTAAGCGCTATGGGGGACGTTTTTGTGCGTGACCAGCTGTGAATATATGTGTGCAACACGTCAATGGAATTGACTTTGAACTTTTATAGCCTCGGATAGTGATGCCATCGGTATGCGCGCACATCAGAGACTATAATTAGATGTGCCACAGGTGCATCGGCAGGTATTTTGTCTTCAGACAATACCGTGGTGTGTGTGTGTGCTTCTCAAGTTTCTGATAGGAGTTAGTTTTTGCTAGGCAGTGCGCAGAAAAAAACTTTCTCTTTTCATCTTCACTCTGTCTCACAAGTGAGAGAAAAAGGAAAAAAGGAAAAAAAAGAAATCTATGAGCGATCTGCAAAACAAAAGGTGTGTGCCTCCTTGTTTACGCACTATGGCTGAATCGGACACTCATCAATACTGTTTTGTATGTTAGGGGGGAAGAGCATGCTGCCCTTGCGTTAGAGCGAGGCTAGTGTGAGCATTGTGAGTTATTTACAGTTAAAATGCTATGCGCTCGTCTCGCCTATTTCCAAGGGCTAGCACCCACCATTCCATCGTGGGGCTTGCGAATGGATCTGCCTAAGGTGCGAGAGATGGGTCCATCCCTATCTCTCTCTCTCTCCGGATCCACATGTCCTCTCGCATGGTCCCGAAGCGTGCCCCGGCCCCTCTTTGGCTAGTGCAAAGGACGACGTATCTCTTGGATCTGGTTTGGATTTCGAGTTACCAACCTCTGAGCGTTCCTCACGTGATGATAAACCGGTTGAGGAACTACTCGAGGTGGTAACTCGTGCGGTGGCCTGATTACAGCTATACTGGCCGTGAACAAGAGACTCCCAAATGATCTAAACTGGAAGACAGGTTTCTGTCTGGTGGCCAGGGAGAGGGGCGACAATAACAGTCTCTCCCCTCATTTGAAGACCTCCATGACGAGTTAACTGGTTCATGGGGGAAACCTTATACTTCCCGTGTCAAATGTTCCTGCTTGATGCCCTAATTTTAACTTCCAACCTGTTTGGCAGCTCGGTGAAAACAGTCGGGACGGGGCGCTTAAATCTACCCGCATTTTCCCGATACCCCCACAAAACCTCTGCATCATCCCCGCCGACTCTGGTCCAACATCCCCTCAGAGGTAGTATCAAAATTAGTACCCATCTTGTATGATGGCCCTTAAAAATACTTCCTCCAGCAGCTGAGAGGCTGCCATGTCCTAGTGCGGGTGGACAACAAAATGGCAGTTTCTTACATAAATCAACTGGGGCGGTCTGCACTCACAGAAAATACCGACAGGGGAATGGAAACTCCACCCCGAGGTAGTGAAACAAATTTGGTCAAAATTTCACAAAGCAGAGGTGGACCTCTTCACCTCCCAACAGACAGCGCAATGTCCCCTCTACTTCTCTCCTAATCACCCAGTCCCTCTATGTGATGCGATGGCCCATAAATGGCCCAGAATGCGCCTGTATGCGTTTCATCCAATTGCTCTGCTCCTGGAAGTTCTAGCCAGAGTTCATCAACAAGGGTCTTGCCTCTTACTGATAGCGCCGCGTTGGCCGAACAGAATATGGTTCTCGGAGATAATATCTTATCTCGACGGCTCGCTCTGGGCGATACCGGAGAGAAGGGACTTTCTGTCTCAAGCTCAGGGGACAATATTTCATCCCTGGCCCGAGCTATGGCCTGAGCTTCCCTGGCCTGAGCTTCATGTTTGGCTCCGAAGGGTACCAACTGAAAGACATGGGCTTTCACCTGAAGTTATAGAGATCATTGGCTTTCACCTGAGGGCTCCTTCCACTAGTGCTAGGGCTCCTTCCACTATTTTGTGAAAATTATTATGAGGCGAAATTATTATGAGGCATATGCCGCACCAATCTCAGGGTTTATGTGGCCGCTTTATCAGCTTGCCATACCTTGATTGATGGGGTGCCACTTGGGAAACATGCTCTGCTCTCCCGCTTCGTTCGTGGAGCAAGATGGCTGAGGCCTCCCGTTAAAACCAAGATCCCTGAATGGGACTTAGCTATAGTCCTGAAGGGTTTGGTTGAGACCCCCTTTGAACCTCTAGAGTCTGCGTCTGATAAACTTCTGACTTTTAGGATTGGTTTTTCCTTATGGCTATCATTCTTTAAAAATAATCAGGGATTTGCAGGCTCTGTCAGTCTCGCCATCCTGCCCCAGGACTTTGCCCCAGGAATGGTGAAAGCAATCTTGCATCCACATCCTGACTACTTGCCTAAGGTCCCTTTCTCGACCGTACATCTAGTCACTCTTGAGGCCTTCTGCCCTCCGCCGTTCACAACGCTGGACCAGGAGAGACTTCACAGACTATGTCCAGTCCATGCTCTCCAGACCTACATAGAACAACTATTTGTTTGTCAAGAGGGCCGTAACAGGGGGGCAGCTGCCACAAAACAGACAATTTCACATTGGACGAGGGATGCTATTGCCCTTGCCTATGAGGCGCGTGGTCAAGTTTCTTTCTGCACACATTAGTAAGATTTTATAGTTTGGATGTTCAAGCCACTCCTGGCTCACACGTCCTTGAGTCGAAATCACAAGCTCATGTCTGAGACCTTCTTTGCATTCTTGTGAGCACACACTACACAACTGTAAGGGGTCCAGACACCTACAGTGCGGCAGCGTGGGTATTCTCGTTCCCCATAGCACTTAAATCAAGCGCAGCATTGAGTGTATCTTTTGAAAAAGAACATCTCGGGTTACTTGACTGTAACCCTTTCCCTGAAAAAGCGGGAACGAGATGCTGTGCTTTATTGCCACACTAGGGATGTCCCAGGACTGCTCTTCAGACAAAATTAAACCTGCCGATGCACCTGTGGCACATCTAATTATAGCCTCTGTTGTGTGCGCATTACAATGACCTCACTGTCCGAAGCTATAAAAGTTCAAAGTCAATTCCATTGACATGTTGCGCACATATATATTCACAGCTAGTCATATACAAAAGTGTTCCCCATAGCGCTTAAATCAAACGCAGCATCTCGGTCCCGCTTTTTCAGGGATCAGGGTTACAGTCAAGTAACCCGAAATGTTTTGCACCATTCCAAAAACATTTTTTTATCTTCATAATCGTTCCTCAAAAGCAAATAACTTGCTCTACGTATAATAACTTTGCTTTTTTGTCTGACACCAAGCAACGTCTTATTTTTGAAACCCTCCATGACAACCATGAAGATGTATTATTATTATTATTATTTTGCCATATAATTCCCACTTTTCACAATCCAGTTAATGGAAAGATGTCACATTACGAAAGCAAAATGGGGTGATATATAGCACAATTTAATGTTGATTTTGAACTGGCGATGATTTGTATTCTTCTCAATAGGGTTCATTTGAGATCCTGAGGACTCCAGTAGATCCACAGTCTCTTAACATGAGACAGATTCTGCATCACTACTGGGCTCGCTGGGCTTGCTGGAGAAAGTACCAACCTCTGGATCACATTCGTGAATACTTTGGCGAGAAGATAGCGCTCTACTTTGCATGGTTGGGTATGAGTATCTATCTATCTATCTATCATTGTCCCTATGTTCTGTGTTTACTTCATGTTTGCCTTGTTTGTTTCCGTAGTTACCCTGATTAGTTTCCATAGTAACCATTAGGGATGGGAATTGATAAGATTTTATCAATATCAATGCCACTAACGATTCTGCTTATCGATGCGATTCTTTAACAATTCTCTTATCGATTCCTGATAGCACTGTGTGGAAAAAAGTATTCATGCTTTTTCGGGGGGAAAAAAACAAGTGGTTTTATTTGTTTTAAAGCTTACACTTGAGTAAGCAAACTGTACTTTTTATGTAATCTATGTAATAAATGGAACCTTATTGTAAAGTGTTACCGATTAGTTAAACGTACCGTGTGTTCAGTGTTGGAAAGGTCAGTTGTTTTAACCATCCATTAAAACGAATCGGTTCAAAGGAGTCATTAGTTCGCGAATTGGACGTGTCATCATTATCGGACGTGTGCCGGTGTGTGCTGCCTTGTCGAAAAATGCTACCGTAGCGCGAATCGATCACAGAATGTCGATTAATATTATATGAAATACAATTATAATACAATTCTAAGTTATGAGTAGCTAATGTATAGCCTACTGTAGACTAGGCTACTGTTTTTATTTTTAAAACGGTGTGAAAAGTAAAAATTATCATGAAATATTCATATTTGACTTGTCAAAGCACACCTTTCCTTAGTAACTGAAACTTTCAGTTATTCTTGTTCAGCTGGCTGACCGTACAAATATTCATATGGTAGTTAGCATTTTTTAAAGGGAAATTACATGATAACACATGAAAATTTACCTTTTGTTAAAAAAACTGTGAGTCTGCACATGCGCATAACCAGTAAGTAGCAAATCTCGATGGGTAGCATGAATCGTCAGAACACCGGCGGTTGGGACATCCCACAAGATGTGTCATCACAGAAAACATTTCATCACTGGATAGTTTTTTTTCCGTTTATTTAAAGTGTGGTTTTTGTCAGCTGAATGTGCGGAACGCTTTTCAGAGAAGATAAGGCAACGTATTTTAGCACAATTCACACCCAGCGGTAGCCTAATTCAGGAAAAACAAATCTCCCAATGCTCCACATGAAACTTTAGTCTCCCGACCTTACCATCGTGTCGTTTATTTTGATTTATATGTGCGAGGGAGAGAGCAAGACAGCGCTTAGTTTTGAGACAGTGAAGCCGCCTTACTCTGAAGAGAGGGAGAGTGCGCGCGCGCGACCGGGGCTCTCTCTCTCTCTGCTCGTTCAGTTTAACGTGCGCCCTGTCACAAGCGCAGCAGTTCATCTACATTACTCACCGATCAAATAAGACTTTGGCGGTACAAAAATTCGCTTTGGACGCCGTGCTATGGTGCTTGATAAAGGACAAAAGGGACAGTTGTGAGTTCACGGTCTGTAGCCAACATACTATGGCTGACTCAGAGCAGGAGCATCGATAAGAGGACTCGTTAACGTCGAGGGCATACAATATCGATGGATCGTAAAACTTAGAACCGGTTCTCGAGTGGAACCGGTTTTCAATTCCCATCCCTAGTAACCATTGTAAGTCATCTACACCTGTTCAGTATTAGTCCTTGTATTCCCTTACTGCGTCTCAATTCGCCTACTTATACTACAGCCTAAAAGTATGTACTCTTTTTGTGAAGAAAAAGTAGATACCTTAGAGTGTGTAGCAAAAAGAAGACAAGCTTTGGGACATACTATCACATCATACAATTGCGTCTTTTACGGTTGCTCTCTGTTGCGTCCCGTCACAGTAAACTGGCCTGTCAATCATCTTGTCACAGTTAAAATCCTCCTCGTTTAATTTTTGTTTTATTTCCAACCGTGTCGGAGAGAAATGCAGAAGCACCCCACATAGCAACACTGTTTCGGCCAGATCCGGCCCACATCTGGGACCTGTGGGCCACAAGCAGGCCTTAGCAATGCCACATGTCAGCCAAGAGCAAAGAAATAAACCAGAACTGGACCTTATCGGAGCCACAAAATCTGTGTATATTAAATATGGAGTCATTTCATCCTTAATAAGCCTGTTAACAAGCAGAATCACTGAAGGAAAGAAGAGAACAGAAAAAGAGACGAGCAGAAACACAAGAACTACAACTGTCTTCCAGCCACAGCCTTAGATGAAATCAACTGAATAGAAAAGAAGACATTAAATCTCTGAAGATCTCAGCAGAGGATGAATAAACAACTCCACAAACAGCATTACCAGCTTCACTTATTACTAACCAGACTGACTTTATTTCTGTCAGAGGTCTACAAAAGGTTTTATTGAGAATTAACAGAGGTTTAACTCTGTGTTTCATTTGAAGTCACCATAACAGTGATTATTGTTTCCATTAGTTGGGCTCTTAAATCTTATTATATATTTCGTCTTTTTTGGCTGCTGTGACAGTGTGTTAGTCAAACACATTTGCAGCAGCAAAGAAAGCTAAAGTGAAATGAGATCAGGTGATGATGGTTACCTGATGATGGCTTTATAATCATAATGAAATAACCTGATTTTCTGATTTCATTTGAATCTAATCAAACCAAACAATTTTATTGAACTATAAAAAACATGTATCCTGTATTCCAGCAGTTCTGCAGCAATAAGGTTGACAACAATGAACACAACAAATTGGTCTATAGTGAAACACACAGACATTAACAATCAGAGTATGAATCTCAACAATGGTGACAATCAACAAAATATTCAGATAATCAGATCAACTCTGGACATCAGAACAAAGCTACTAAATGTCAACAAAAACAACAGCAATTTTTTAGGGTTAAACAAAATATTGGACAATAATAGGACAATTCAGCTGCATAATTTATTCATGCTGCAGTGGATGCTGGGAGTTTTGTACAATGCTGTTACCCAGCATGCATTGCTGCATGGCACTTTTGATTGTCACCATTGTTGAGATTCATACACTGATTGTTGATGTCTGTGTGTTTCACTATAGACTAATTTGTTGTGCTCATTGTTCTCAAAATCTTATTGCTGCAGAACAGCTGGAACAAAGGGAGTGTATAATACATGTATTTATAGTTCAATAAAATTGTTTGGTTTGATTAGAATCAATTGACATAAGAAAATCAGATTATTTCATGATTACAAAGCCATCATCAAGTAACCATCATCACCTGATCTCATTTCACTTTAGCTTTGCTGCTGTAAATGTGTTTGACAAACACACTGTCACAGAAGCCAAAAAAAGACAAAATACATAATAAGAGTCAAGAGCCCAACTAATGGAAACACTAATATATGTTATGGTAACTTCAAATGAAACAGTTAAACCCCTGTTAATTCTCAATAAGAACTTTTGTAGACGTCTGACAGAAATAAAGTCAGTCTGGTTAGTAATAAGTGATGCTGGTAATGCTGTTTGTGGAGTTGTTTATTCCTCCTCTGCTGAGATCTTCAGAGATTTAATGTCTTCTTTTCTCTTCAGTTGATTTCATCTAAGGCTGTGGCTGGAAGTCAGTTGTAGTTTTTGTGTTTCTGCTCATCTCTTTTTCTGTTCTCTTCTTTCCTTCAGTGATTCTGCTTGTTAACAGGCTTATTAAGGATGAGATGACTCCATATTTAATATACACAGATTTTGTGGCTCCAATAATGTCCAGTTCTGGTTTATTTCTGTGCTCTTGGCTGACATGTGGCATTGCTATGGCCTGCTTGTGGCCCAGATCTGGCAAACAGAAGCGGTCCGCCCAAGGGCCGTCATTCCACGCTGCATGTGGGCCTGATCAGTATTCCACAAGTGCAAGATGTGGGCCAGATCTGTGCCGAAACTGTGTTGCTATGTGGGACATTGATCTGCAGTCACGGGTCTTTCATGCGTAGACTCTCCTCATATTAATGCACATTAATGCATTTAAAAGTTCATGGCCAAACAGATCTTTATAAAAATCCACATTGTTATTGCAGATGAAATATAACACGGATAAAATTAAATAAGTATTTTTTTATCAGGTTAAACTTTTATTTTTCACTCAAACCTTTATCTATTGTAGTTTTTAACACTTTCTAACTCGTGTTTATACACTAAACAAAATTATAAACACAACACTTTTGTTTTTGCCCCCTGTAACGTACTGCGATAGAAATAGCGATGAGGCTGGATCCAGACGCAGTGTGTCTTTATTAACAAACTACAAACTTAGCCAGGAACAGGATACAAGGACTTAGAAACAGGATTCAAGGATTCAGAAATAACCAACGTTAAACTCTAACATACATTCAACAACTCACAAAGACAGGGCAGAAACTCAGGGCTTAAATAATCATGGACAAACGAGCTAACAAGATAACAAGGGGGCGTCGGGAATAACGAGAAATACCTTGGAGAACTAAAAGACAGGACAGGGAACCACTGAACAAGGACAAGACACAAAAACCCACATCATGACATAAACCACCCCCCCCCCCCCCCTCTCTTAAGGGCGGCTCCTGACGACCAACAAAACAACAACAAAAAAAGTTCAGGAGGGCGGTGAAGCACAGGCGGTTTTGGGGGAGGGATGGAGGGCCAGGCCCATGCAGGGGAATGGACCCTGGACATAGGCAAGGCGGGCCTGGGCCGTGGAGCGTGGGCGGGCCTGACTGAACAGGTGGCCAGGGCGGAGCAGGACGAGGCGGACGCCAGGGCGGAGCAGGATGAACTGAAGACCACGGCGGTGCAGGACGAGTCGTCAGCCAAGGTGGAGCAGGATGGACCGACGGCCAGGGTGGTGAAGCCCCTGCAGAAGACCATGGCGGCGCAGCCTTCATGGTCTCGTCACCGGACCCTTGCCCCCCCCCCCAAATTTTCTTGGGGGCAGCTACGGGGAAACAGGCTGGAGCAGACGTGACGTGAGGCTCAGGAACCGCGGAACCAGCGGCAAAGAAGGCGACAAGGGCTTTGCGGGTAATGTGAACACGGCAGGTGTTGAGTAGAACAAGCCTGTAATAGAGGAGAGATTTTCCAAGGAGCAAGCCTGAGCGATATACCGGTCAAGAGTCCAGTTAGTAAGGTCCCTCGGCATCCATCGAGCTATCCTATGATCCAGCCCGTTCCAAAACAGGCCCATGAGCTGGATATCATCTAGCGCTCCCAGATGGCAAATGGACAGAAAGTCCTTCGCATACCTTTGGACGGGCTGGCCCTCTTGAAATAACGTCGACAGGTATTCTCCCAGGGCCTGGTTGCTGACAACTGCTGGATCCATTTTGTGGTGAGTCGTTCTGTAACGTACTGCGGTAGAAATAGCGATGAGGCTGAACAACAAAATACAAACTTAGACAGGAACAGGATACAAGGACTTAGAAACAGGATTCAAGGATTCAGAAATAACCACCGTTAACATCTAACATACATTCAACAACTCACAAAGACAGGGCAGAAACACATGGCTTAAATAATCATGGACAAACGAGCTAACAAGATAACAATGGGGCGTCGGGAATAACGAGAAACACCTGGGAGAACTAAAAGACAGGACAGGGAACCACTGAACACGAAAAGACAAGACACAAAAACCCACATCATGACCCCCCTCATTTTTCATTAGCTTAACTCAAATATGTAAGACTTATTCTATGTACACAAAAGGCATATTTCTCTCAAATATTGTCACAAATCTGTCTAAATCTGTAATAGTGAGCACTTCTCCTTTGCTGAGATAATCCATCCACCTCACAGGTGTGGCATATCAAGATGCTGATTAGACAGCATTATTATTGCACAGGTGTGCCTTAGGCTGGCCACAATAAAAGGCCACTCTAAAATGTGCATTTTTACTGTATTGGGGGGTCCGGCGGAGTCCGAAAACCAGTCATTATCTGGTGTGACCACCATTTGCCTCACCCAGTGCAACACATCTCCTTCGCATAGAGTTGATCAGGTTGTTGATTGTGGCACAGAGAATAACTCCAAATTAAGAGTCCATATGCAGCCTCTGAATTGGGATACAGCCAGGGGTTAAAGTGGGCCGGAACGGTCCGGAACTGCGTTCCGGCACCTCAGATAAATAAATAAATAAATAATTAAATAGATTCATTGATCTCAACGAATCTCGCTGCTCCCGAGCTGGGCCGACCGACCGACCGACCAACCTCCCTTCCTCCCCGTTGAATGCGAGCGATTACAAATGCGTGAAATGCACTCACGGTGGTTGAGCGCGGTAAAGTTAGTTTTAGGTTCGATATTTCGCCTGACATTTGTTTTCCCTAGCCACTGTTCTGTAGGGTCTTACAAAGATATCAATAGCAGGATTAGTTTTAACATTGTGTAACCATTGTATATCGCCATTAAATATTCGTTCAAAATCACCTACATGCATTAATGCTGCATGTTTATACCTGAGAATGCTTTGACGCGTTTGCACAGCGCATGATGAGGGAACGTCTGCCAATTCCACCAACTGCATTAAACATAGCCTATAATTTGTATTATACTTTTCAAATTCCAAAGCTTGTAGAAGGTTCCGATTGGCAATTCTGACCTGGTAGCCTTGAGTAAATTAACTTGTTTAAGAAAATGATTCAGAAAATATATAAATATCAGTTAAGCCTATGTTTACTTTCTTCACTGACACAGACGAAAATGAAAAGACTATCAGTCAAAGTTCAGCTTAAGGAGGGGAAGAAATAGGCCAGGATATGGAGACTGAGAGAAAAAGAAAGATGTAGATGAGGAGAGAGAAGGTATTGACAAAATAATCTAATGCCCACTCAATGACATGGTTTTAAAGCTATTTATTATCCATTTTTTGGGCCTTCAAAAGTCTTAAATTGCACATTTGTAGGTCAGAGAAATAAAAAATTTCTCGGGGGAGCATGCCCCCAGAACCCCCCGAAATACCTCACATTTTAATGCACATGTCTGTGGGTGGGGCTGTGGATGATAATTATACCAAAAAGTATTGCTATACCACGATACTCAATATGTTGTCCCGCGGTGAGCCATTTTCCCCTATTGCACCTACACAAAATTTTAGGGTTCCCCCACCTGCCAAATCCCACTTTAACAGCTGGATACAGCTTATGACTAACTTTCCGTCCTTATTTCTCATCTGCAGGTTTCTACACAGGCTGGTTATTACCGGCAGCAGTAGTGGGTTTTATTATATTTCTGTTTGGTATCTGGCTGATGGTCACCGATGTGCCAGCGTAAGTATTATCACAAACTTAATAACTGCATAATGTTGATGACCCAGCACTGATCCTGACCCTTGACCCCTGTGGTCTGTGGTGATATCTTTTCCGCAGAGAAGAGCTGTGCTCCAGTGGAGACATCTTTGTAATGTGTCCATTATGCAACATCTGCAGCTACTGGAACCTCTCCAGCATCTGCTATACTTATAAGGTAACATTTCTACAAGGTCACCTAGTTTTTAAATCATTTATGGCATTTTCACGTTCTCTGTGAACTAGCTTTCACATTTTGTACTCAAAATACTTGTTCATAAATTTGCGATAGGCAGGCTTACTATTTGACAATGGAGGAACTGTGTTCTTCAGTATATTCATGTCTCTGTGGGCCGTCACCTTCCTGGAGTACTGGAAGCGCACAAGCTCCATACTCTCCCACCGATGGGACTGTTCCGAATTTGAAGATATAGAGGTGATTAAGTTGGTTACACACTGTCTAAACCTTTAATATGCACTAGTCTTCAGGCTTGAGCAATGCAAGCAATATTTTGGCTAATAGAATAACAACAATATAATGCTTTGTCTCCATTGCTTTCCATAATATTTCAATTCTGACATTAGGAGAGGCCAAGACCAGAATTTACAGCATTGGCACCCATGACGGTTCGTAATCCTGTGACTGGGGCTGAGGAGCCCTATTTTCCGGAGACTCAACGACTGAGTCGTACTCTGACCGGCAACATGGTCGTCATTCTATCGGTTAGTCAATGGATTTTCATCTCACATCTGTTGAGAAATCTTGCCAACACAATTTTAAAATCATTATCATCATGGTTGAATTTTCTCCTTTATGCTTGCAGATTTCCATCGTTTTGATATTCCTAATCGGCATCATCCTGTATCGGTCCATCCTAAGCATCATTATCTACAGATCTCATAATTCCTTCTTCATTTTTTCAGTAAGATTCTTTCTATTCCTTTTGATACCTAAACCATTATTATTTTCACAATGATTAAAGACTGTCAAGTGATTTTTGCTGATACAGATTTTAAAATCTCTTTGATCAGATACATTTGCATATACATTTACATTAGCAACTTTGTACACAAAAGTATGGAAATAATTTACAAAATTCTCACTGAATTGAATGTTTTCAGACACTTAATTGCATGTTCATTGCAGTTAAAGGAAACGGTTTAAATTTTAAAGTTATATTAACTGTGATTAGCTGAACTTGAGAGTGCTTTTTTGACCAACTTAAGTAGGTCATAAAATGGAATGATCCTTTAAAGGAGAACTCCGGCGCAAAATGAACCTTTGGTCTAATAAAACATTGGTACCTAGTCAACCGTTCTCTGAGATTTGTTTTCATGATAATCGAATGTAAAGGGTTTTATCTCTAAAAACTGTTTAGCGTATAACGCTAGTAATGGGGGCATTTAATAAGTAAAAATAAATCGCTAGTTAATACCACTAACAAGGCTCAAAATAGCCCCACACGAACACAGTAACATAATGAGGGTCCCTACATGCAAAACGAAGCATTGAGAACTTTGTAAGTGTACAGACCGTTTAATAAGAAGATATTTTATAAAGACAGTCCACTTCGTGTATACAGACAGGAGCCATCTTTGGAAAACAGTCTTGACTCGTCAAACCACGAACGCCATTCATACAGTTCAGAAGTTCACTGAACTTCATACAGTTCAGCTCACTTAGCACGTCGTTCGTGGTTTGACTAGTCGAGACTGTTTTCCAAAGATGGCTCCTGTCTGTGTACACGAAGTGGACTGTCTTTATAAAATATCTTCTTATTAAACGGTCTGTACACTTACAAAGTTCTCAATGCTTCGTTTTGCATGTAGGGACCCTCATTATGTTACTGTGTTCGTGTGGGGCTATTTTGAGCCTTGTTAGTGGTATTAACTAGCGATTTATTTTTACTTATTAAATGCCCCCATTACTAGCGTTATACGCTAAACAGTTTTTAGAGATAAAACTCTTTACATTCGATTATCATGAAAACAAATCGCAGAGAACGGTTGACTAGGTACCAATGTTTTATTAGACCAAAGGTTCATTTTGCGCCGGAGTTCTCCTTTAACTTTCACATACTGTCAGCGTGTGTTGGTTGAGGCAGGATCTAGCCGGAGCAACACGTATTTATTTACAAAAAGAAACAAAAAACGAATACACATTGGAGAAAACACGCAGGAGCAAAAGGAACCAGCAAACCAACATGCAATAAGAGATGTAAGACCGGACAAGGAACTGAACTGATGCGTTTTGGCTATTTATTTACACGACAATGGCGTTTTGGGGGACTGAAAACACAACATTTTGAAACCGGGAAGTTTTTGAAAAGCATACAGTTATCATCTCCATGTAAACTACAAAAATGTGAATTTGTAAAAACGGTGACATCATGCGCATGTGTATTACGGGTTCAGTCTATAGACGTGAAATGTTTCTTTATAAAGTGACAAAGTGCCAACTACTGGCCTGGGATGAATAGTACAGCGTTTTTTAGTTGTTTTCATGGATCTGTGTGAACAGGGATCGTTTTGAAAACGTTGTCATCTGTACGTGAAAAAAGTAAAGAAAACACTTTTCTGTTTTTAGTATATCGTTGTTGTGTAAACGTACCCTAAATGAGTGTATTAACAAGGGGCAGTTGGATGATATAGTAACCATCAAGCACACACTAGGAAACTAGAGCCACTTTTTTGAGAATTCCGGCCAGAGAACAACTTGTAATCGTGCCGAGCCGAACCAAGCTCAAGTGGAAATATAACTGGAACCATTCCTTACCATTCTTAGAACTGTTCGTCCCCACGGTGGAACAAGTGGCTTAGGTCAACTGGAAGAAATAAACTCAGGAACCAGGAATGCAGACAACAATGCCAGGGCGGCAGTGGCTCAGTGGTTCATGTAGGTTGTCTACAAACCAGAAAGTTGGTGGTTCAATCCCCGGTTCCACCTGACCAAGGGTCGAGGGTCCATGAGCACACCTAACCCCAGCTGCTCCCGACGAGCTGGATGGCGCCTTGCATGGCTGACACCGCCGCCGGTGTATGAATGAGTGAGTGAATGGGTGAATGTGAATGTGTGGCCATTGGGTCTGTGAAAGCGCAATATAAAAGCAGTCCATTTACCACGTTGTCAAAACAATCCCAGTACACAAGGATCTGTGAAAACAATTAAAAACACTGCACTCTTCATGCCAGGCCAGTAGTTGGCGATGTCACTTTGGAAAGAAACATATATAGACTGAACACGGGATACACATGCGCATGACGTCACTGTTTTCACAAATTCACGTTTTTGTAGTTTAAATGGAGATGATAACAGTATCATTTTCAGAAACGTCCACTCTGAAACCTGTTTTCAAAAGCTTGCATTTTCAGGCCCTCAAAACACTGTTGTCGTGTAAATAAACGGCCAAAACGCGTAAAAAGTTTTCTGTATTTAGTTAAAACCGATGTCTTGTAAACGACTCCTAAGCCAGAAACCAAAATGAGAGCACCAAAACAGAACATAACCCTGACAAATAACCAAGAAAAAAAAAAAAAAACATTTTTAGTACTGGACTCTTGGAAACGTTCAGAGAACATTCAGAAATAACATTTTCAAAACTTAATGGGAACGTTTGCAAAACATACTAAGAACATAGTTTTGTTCGCTGGGTTGTCACTGGCCAACCAATAGCTTGGACTTGCTAGAATCCAGCTACAATGAGTCAAAAGCAAATGCCTTGCGCTAATATTTACACCGATGTAAACCAACCATTGCTTAATCACATATTGCAGCACAATTTTAAAATAATGCTTTGCTTACTAAGAGATCTTTTTCACCCCTGTAGGCTGGACGGATAGCTAGCCTTACTGGTTCTATGCTAAATTTGCTGGTTATTCTATTGTTGTCACGGCTCTATACTTACCTGGCCCAAATTCTGACACGATGGGGTAAGCTATTTCATATCTACACATTCTATTTTGGTATTTCTTTATGCCACAACAAAGTATCATCCTTTTCCTTCTATTAGAAATGCACCGCACTCAGACCAAATACGAGGACGCGTTCATCCTCAAGGTGTTCATCTTCCAGTTTGTCAACTTCTACTCATCTCCTGTTTACATTGCGTTTTTCAAGGGGAGGTGGGTATGCAGTTAGACTGAATGAATATGTATGAAGATTCAATATTCATCTAACGTTTGATCTGTTTTACAGGTTTGTTGGATACCCTGGAAATTATGACACACTCCTAGGAATCCGAAATGAGGATGTGAGTGTTTACACTGTTGGAAAGTGTCACATAGTCCTCGTTTGTTTGTTTAAAACTAAAATGAACACTGCCAGCCACAATACACAATTCCCCAATATTTCCTCCTCAATTATGAATCGCGGAATCCGGAATATGAATATCTCATTAATACATGTGTGTAACTTGTTTGTGTCCATCTTTTATGTAGTGTGGCTCCTCTGGATGTCTCATTGAACTTGCTCAAGAGCTGTTAGTCATCATGGTAGGCAAACAGCTCATCAGCAACATCCAGGAATTTGTCTTGCCGTAGGTCTTTTATGTTTCCAACGCATCTTCGTTTTGTTTGCTCTTAATAGTGTATTTTATTGTAGGCCAAAGTTTTCTCCTTCTCTGTCCAACAGGAAATTAAAGACCTGGTGGCACAGGAGGAAGCTCAAGCCAGCTCCCAGTCAGGAGGTGATCGATGAACCCCACACCAGTCCAGAGATCAATCCATGGGAAACTAACTATCAGCTGCTAGTGTGTGAAGGGCTGTTCGATGAGTATCTAGAAATGGGTGAGACCTTTTGATATAATTTAATAGATTTAATATATTTTCAAATGTAATTTCTTCCTGTAATCAAAGCTTCAGCATCATTACTTCAGTCTTCAGTGTCACATGATCATTGCTTAAGAAACATAATATTATATCTGTTTATCAGTTCAAATCTCTATAAAAGCGGTTTGTCCAGTGAATGGAAGTATCCTGATTTTTAAGATTTTAAAGACATCCTATTAGGGCCACAGACGATATCCAGTCAATGAATTATTGGCTCTGACAGTTAAACCATTATGCTAACAGAAATAATCCCCTGTCAGATTAATAAATTATCCTCCCATAACCGCTTCAGACTGGTTTGTGCAATGTAAATCTTGTTCATTGTATTCACTTATTTAAAATGTCTCTGTGTATTGTTGAGAATCATGATTTGTTTTACCTTTTGTTCTTATTGTAGTGTCTACTATCTAATTAAAGAGATGTTTCTTTTTTTTTTTATCTTAAAGTGCCCCAATTATGCTATTTTAAAGGTTCGTAATTTTATTTTGGAGTCTCCTGCAATAGGTTTATAGCCTGGTTCTACCAGACTCTCGTACATTTCATTTGTACAGAGAGTCTGGGACCGCTCCATTGACAAGCGTTAACTTCCTTGTAGGCGGGTACTCTATTGAAGTCTAAAACTATTGGATCTGCCCAGAGTCACTCTATCTGCCATAACCAATCTCTGTTGTGATTGGTCTACTCTGCTCTGATTGGTCAGTTGTTGTGATTGGTCACAGTCTGTTGTGATTGGTCTACTCTGCTCTGATTGGTCAGTTGTCCCAGTCTGTTGTGATTTGGTCTACTCTGCTCTGATTGGTCAGTTGGCCCAGTCTGTTGTGATTGGTCTACTCTGCCAATTTGGATCCAAGTGTTGCAAATTGGATTTGCTTTTGCAGTGCAGAAAACAGCGTCTTCTCGACAAGTCAAAAACACAAACCAAGCTCTTCCAGTTTCAGCTACAACTACAGTGTTTGAGGGTCAATATAGACGTTGTTTGCAAGCAGCCACTGAAGACCAATGTATTATGCAAATGAGTTTCAAACCAATGTAGGTTTGAGCAGGAAGTGAGACTGGAATTACTGATGAATCCTTTCAGGCAGTTTGTAATTGGCTCTTAGACAATAACTTTAATTTATTGTACTGTAGTCTTTGAAACTGTGCAGGACTTTTACACTTATAAACAGCTAGGCCTATACTACACACTACAATGCGAGTTAATATCCGAAAAAGCATAATAGGGGTACTTTAAAATAAATGATCTGTGACACACTAAATTACTATCATAACAAAAACTACAATTTTAATAGCTTTTAAATTGGAGGCAACTGTAGATTAGCACAGATGAAATGCTGATTTGGGAATTCTTTATCTTGTCAGTTCTGCAGTTTGGCTTCATTACCATCTTTGTAGCAGCCTGTCCTTTGGCTCCGTTGTTTGCCTTGATTAATAACTGGGTGGAGGTGCGTCTCGATGCCCAGAAGTTTGTGTGTGTGTACCGCAGGCCCGTTGTGGAAAGAGCACAAGACATTGGCATCTGGCTGACCATCCTACAGTTCATCTCCTACCTGGCTGTCATCAGTAATGTAAGGGGCTTCTTAATTTATACTGATTATTTGGGGCCAAGCACCAATATGTATGTGTCTTTTTATCCTGCATCTTTATCTGGATGGGAGACTAGAACCGTGAAAAGTTGTAAAGGTTGGCACAGTGATTAAGGTGTCTTTTCATCCCTCTAGTGCCAGTATAGATTTTCATGTCACCCTCCCTTTTGATCATAAATCTAAGATTAAACGGTTGTAGTTCTTGAATGGTTTAAGATTTGTCTCTTTTTAAAGACACTCGGCAGATTAGTGCAGAGGTGAACGCGTTAAAAAAAATGAAAGGGTAAAAAAATTGCAGGTTACTGTAAAGCAAATGTACTGAACCACAAATGTATCTAAAAATTTGGGGTTGGGAATCCACATGTACCAGATGTGGGCCGGATCTGGGCCGACAATATGTTTCTGTCTGGGGTGTGTCTGCCATTATGTATGCTTGACTCTGCTATCATTGTTAGTCGATCAACACTGAATTGTGATCTCATTTACAGCTTTTGATGTCCAAAAATCTCAGTCCATGTTAATTAGACAGGCCGTGTGTCCTGTTTAGGCGTGTTTGACGTCCTGTTCTTTTGCCAGGCTTTCCTGATTGCCTTCACATCTGATTTCTTGCCGCGACTCTTTTACCGCTACACTGCGGGCAGCATGAGCGGATACATCAACTTCACCCTCGCTGTTGCCCCTGCGAACTTCACCCAAAGCCAAACATCATGCAGGTGAAGACCAAACATACTACTGTTCAATAGTTTGGGATTGGTGTGTTTGGATTGGGATACATTTAGATAGTGTATATGCTCACCAAGGCTCCATTTATTTTATCAAAAAATGTAATTTTATCCCTGTGATTCAAAGCTGAATTTGCAGCATCATTAAGTCAAGTAAAGTCAAGTCAAGTCACCTTTATTTATATAGCGCTTTTTACAATACAGATTGTATCAAAGCAGCTTCACAGTGATAACATGAAAATAATACAACAAAGTTTGTTTCTAAAAGAAAATTGCGTCAACGTCCACCTTAAGTAAGGCAGATCAATAATATTATTGAATATTAAATGTCCCCAACTAAGCAAGCCAAAAGCCAAGGCAACAGTGGCAAGGAACCAAAACTCCACCAGGAGACAGAATGGAGAAAAAAACCTTGGGAGAACCCAGACTCAGTCGGAGGGCCAGTTCTCCTCTGGCCAATGAAGGAACAGGGCATGATTCGGGCAGCATTACAAGTCAGATTGGATCGGAACATTTAGAGTATTTATCCATTTCCATCTTTTTGGAAGTCGAAGTAATCACGCCGGTATGGAGACGAGTTGTTGAGGATCAGTGCCGTCCACCATAGAGTCGTCTCTTCACAGGCTTTGTGATTGGGGCATCTGAAGTCTCCGTGAGAGGCTGGATACAAACTGGAGCTGACGAACGCCATTTTCCTCGGGACTCGCGTCCCGAGATAACAGCAGAAAAGCAAAAAGGGAAAATAATTAGCATAGCTGCTGTTCATAATGATTTCCATAACACGAGCGTAGATGATAAAAACATGAAGACAGTGACTCTTGCGTCCCAGAGTTGCCCCCCTTCCGTCCCCCACTCAACTCAGCCCAGCTTACTGACCACTACATCCCTCCTGCTGCTGAGACCTAACCACAATCTCTCCGCAACCCAACCATACGCGCCAACCCGTTTGACTAAGGCTGTCGAGCCCCACTGGTGCGTTAATGCAGTTTCAGTGGCAATAGTTCCGTATGGGATACCACCTACCGCAAAACACAATATCTGCCCAAACACCCGTCATTCACGCAATATACACAGGAACGTAATGACTGTAAATACTATGCAACCTATACAAATAACCTACAGACTCTTCAAGTTTTATAATATTAAATGCTTTCGATCTGATTCAACAGTGGTATAAAAGGTAAACATTATGTGAATGCTTGGCTAAAGAGATGCGTCTTTAATCTAGTTTTAAACTGGGACAGCGAGTCAGAGCTTTTCTCATTACTCCAGTCTTCAGTGTCACATGATCCTTCAGTGTCACATGATCCTTCAGAAATCATTCTAATATGCTGATTTAATGGTCAAGAAACTTTCTAATTGTCAATGTTTAAAACAATTGTGCTTCATATTATTTGATAAATAGAAAGTTTAAAAGAACAGCATTTATTTGAAATAGAACTTTTTTATATAACAACATTATAAATGTCTTTACTGTCATTTTTGATCAATTTAATGAGTGCTTGCATAAAAAATTTAACTGAACCCAACGTTTTAATGTTCGTTTTTGTACCGCTCTAAAAAAAACACCTATAAATCACATAACCAAATAGTAGAAGCTCTTTGTGTCAGTCGGGGGACATCTTTTCATGCTGTTTTCATGTTGTTCATTGTAAGGTTGGGATGCGTGATAAAGAGTCCATGAATAAGAATGCACTCGTTTACATTTTTGCAGTTTTACTGACAGTATTACTGAGCCCATGACCTTGTAAACCTTGTAAATCATTTCTATTAGGTTGTTTGCAGTATTTAAATCAGGTATTCTATTAATATTTGAATACAGAAGCCATTATGAGTGTTAATCGAGAAACTTTTGTGTGTGTGTGTAGATATCGAGGCCTCAGGGATGAGAAAGGACGGCAGACACAAGATTACTTTCATCTGCTGGCCATACGACTGAGTTTCGTCATTATATTCGAGGTGCACAGTCTAGGACTAGTTTGACCAAACACAATTTTGTAAACTTTGCACATACATTTGTTCTGATAATTGCGGAAGATTGTTTCTGCCACTCAGTATGAAATTTTAAAAAGGCAATTGTGAAAAAGGTCATTTTTTAAAGTGTTAACACGTGAGTCGGACATGGGTCACAATTGAAAACGTGTAAACGTACGGCCGAGTTTATATCTCGCAATTCTGCTTTTTTTCCACCGCAATTCTGACTTTGTAACCCACAATTGTGACTTTATATCACACAATTTTGAGAAAAAAGTCAGAATTGTGAGATAAAAGTCACGAAAACCTTTTTAATGTTTTATTTCGTGACGGAAACAAGCTTCCATATTAATGAGATACAGATGATTATAAATTGAATATAAAGTTGATGTTGGGTTTTCAGCATGTTGTCCTCATGATTGGACGGATTATTGACTGGATGGTGCCAGATATCCCAGAGGAGGTGGAAATTAAGATCAAAAGAGAGCATTACATGGCCAAAGAGGCACTGGCTGAGAATCAGGTGACGTTTATATCGACGAGTTATGACATCATATATTAAAATTAATATAATAAAACTATTGTCATTTTTTCAATGTTGATTCCACTTTTAAGTGTGGGACGGCTGTTTTTCTCTGTTTTTTTAAACCTTGACTCTCCTGTCCTCCTTCAGTCTTTGAGTAAAACTGTCCTAGAGGAGGTGGAGAGGCAAACGTTCGAGCTGCGACGAAGAATACAGAGTCCTACAAACAGTATCTCCCCTTCCTCCAGTCCATCTCCTGAACATGAGGACAAACCTCCACCCTGACAGTCTGATATATGACGCACAGGCTCTACGGTGTATAGATGTTTGTAAACTGTTGCCTATTCATTGTCAATAGGCAACTACTTTCAATGCTGCCCTAAATAAAATACACAAGGATCAAATTAATGTGTCTTGCATCATGTTGAAAATAGTATACTGAATGTGTGTGCATTATATATAGGGTAACATGGGGTAAGATGATTTGTGCGTCTATTTGTTCATTTGTGGACACATAAATGTTTTCGAATTTGTGATGTAACAGTTTTTGAAATAAAAAGATCAAATAATACCCTTGGGGTAAGATGGGCCACCAGAATTGGCAGATAAGTCTCAGAGTGGAATGTTGTTAAAGTGTTATTATTTTTAAATCGAATACTTATTGTAATTAATCGGGTTTTTTTTTTTTTTTCATTGAATTGGATGTATATTTCAGACAGCTCCGCTTTCCTCATTTACACTTTCTGTAAAAGTTTATCATGGGGATATAGGCTATATATAATATATATATAAATAAATATATATATATATATATATATATATATATATATATATATATATATATATATATATATATATTGTAGATTATTACATTTATTTTATAATAAAAGAAAAACAAAAGGATAAATTTATTTGTTTTTTTTCTTTCATTAAAAAAAATGTATGCATAGACATTTTCATGTATAAGAATATATCCGAACATATTAAAAAGTGTAATAAAACTAGCAAATCATCATTCATAGCTGTAAATTAAACACGTTGGGCCATTTAAAAGGGGACCAAATCTAAATACCCAAACGTCCTGTTACCAAAAAAAAAAAAAAAAATCAGTCGAGGAAAGAAAACTGCTTCAAGCCATTTCACGGGTTCTTATGAACCTAAAATAAATTCATAAGAGATGAATAAATAGTAAAAAAAAAGTAAAAAAAAATAAAAAAAAATAGAAGTGAAGTGAATACATTTTTAGGTAATGGACCTGGTGTTTACATGCATACAACACACACACACACACACACACACACACACACACACACACGCACACACACACACACACACACACATTAGATGTTTATTAAAGTGAGATTTTATGACATGATGGACCATTTTACACACGCAAACGTATTTACTTTCCCGTGAACATTGAAGTAGGCTACTTTTAGCATATTGTGTGAACTGGAACACATCCGTTCCCATTTCATTGATGTGTGTAACAATAGTTCCCTCTGCTGGTCACAGGATCAACACTATTTCAGAATGAGAACCATTTCAACATTGTCAACATTTTTTTAAACATGTTTATTGATGATATGTTCTCCTATTTGCCTATTATTTTCAATAGTTGCCTAATTATATCCATCCATCTGGTACCAAGCTAACTAGCACAAGTTTTCAGTTTTTTAGATGCCAAGGACCAACAAATATGACCAGCTGGTGCGATGGACCTCACATCCTGCTGTGAAAATGAATATTATGAATATGCGTAAAATAGTTTTTGGAAAATATTTCGTTTCTCGTTTGCTACATTATTACATTTTTCTACTCACTATATTAGCCCACTGTGCTATACAGATGTATTTATCTATTTTATTCGATTTACTTATTTTAATCAAAGTTGTATTTATTGTATTACATATATTTAGTTAGTTTAATCGCATTTTTGCATTTAGTTGTTCTTACACTTTCACACACTGTTGTGTTGAACTTTCGACTGATCCCCAGTTGCGGCCGCTTTGGGGCATAGACAGTAAGTTTGGGGGTCCCCGGCCGGAACCCAGTTTGAAGTCCATAATAAAAACCGAAGGACTTTTATTTTGGAATTTCGCTCTGACACTGACACGGCTTCACATGCGCGAGGACTCGAGGAGGCGGGCGCAAATTTTCCCGGGATTTTGGGGCCTAGTCAGTAACGTTAAGTAAGCAAGCAAGCAAGCAAGTAAGTAAGTGTGAATTGTAATATTTTTAATTGTTCTTTGACATTCGCATTAATAAACCATATAATAACAGAGACGTCACGTACTTTAAACAATCAAATGTTTAACATTTCTTTAATTGTACCCTCACAACAATCACTCGCACTGCAAAAAAAAGAAAAGTTGCTAGCAATCAGATGCGGGTTAGCATAAGAACTTGTATAAAATAATCTACAGTTCATTTGGACGTATTCTGAATATATGTTTTATTGACAATAGTTTATAAAATAAGCCCTTTTGGATGTCTCGTGGTAAAATCCCCACTGGTTAATGTTGCTGAGGATGAACACATAACTACGGTATTTAATAACATAACTATTTGATACAGGCTAGTAACACTTGCAGGTTTGCGGATGCTTACTGAATAATTGATTTGTTGATATGAATAACACCTCATATGTAGATATTTACATTAGATTCAATGTTATCTAATGCAGGCCTGTGGTCTCAACCTTTAGAGACCCATGAAAACAACATGTTTTATAGAGTTTCTCCGTACAAAACCTGCAGCTGTGCTTTGGTGGTGGAAACCCTGGATCTAATGTAGTGCATTTCAGGGTAATACAGTGTTTTGGATCAGGCTTTCACGTTGTTTCTGTCTTTCAGCTGACTGTCATATGCTGCTGTAAAAGCTGAGAGAGAGAGAGGATCATCATTGACTGACACAGCGAGGCCGGCCGCAGAATGCCGCCTGTGTCTGAAGTGGACACGGGTCCGGTTGAGGAAAGCTCCGGGGGTCTTGAGCGCTCAGACTGCCTCTGTCCGATCTGCCTGGACATATTCCTGGAGCCGGTCACTCTGCCCTGCACGCACACGTTCTGCAAACCCTGCTTTCTGGAAACCGTGGACAAGTCCAACATGTGCTGTCCGCTTTGCCGAAAGCGTGTGTCCACTTGGGCACGACTCAACGGCCGTAACAAGACCTTGGTCAACATTGAGCTGTGGAGACGCATACAGGACGCTTTCCCCGCTCAGTGCGAGCGGAGAGTGCAGGGAATCGATGATTGTGATGATGCTGGTATGCTGAAGCCGTATGTACTACAGAACTGTTTCATGGTAATGCATATTGCATTGATTAATCACTTTCTTCCCCCCCTCCCCAGTGCTGATTTCAAGACCTCGAGTATGTCAGCCAGGAGAGCTGAGGAAAGAGTACGAGGACCAGATCAGCAAGGTGAGGGATTCACGATGGTCTCGACTCTCTCTGTTAAGATGTGGTGGATTATTAGCCAGCGCTCTCTGAAATGGCAGGTGGGCCTCCATGAATGCACATTACAGACTGCAATCCCATGTTTATATTGTTGTTCTGCCAACAACACAATGGTTTTTGTTTGTGTGTCCTGTCCTGTCCTGCTGAGAGCAGAATGCTGGTTCCAACATTTCTGCAATGGAATTTTTGAAAGATCTGATTTTTTTTCCCCCCCATGCACATAATATTTATAGTTGTTCATACACATAATTACACTTAAGATGTATTATTAGTAGTATTAGGGGTGTAACAATATATCTGTCACTATATATCACAATAAAAAATGCAGCAATATGCATCGTGTATATTTCACCCAAAATTAAAATGACTGTGTGGCAACAAATTTAAGTTTACAAAATTTTAGTATCATTACTACGTAAAATTATATATAATGTTGAATATAATGTATACTAATGCAATGGGGGAATATTTGTGGGTCCTGATTAGGGATGCAGCGATTACCGGATTTCACAATTAACCGCGCTTTAAAACGTCACGGTTAATTAATCGTAAAGACTATGCTACACCGAGTGTTCTGCACGGAACGGAACTTTTGCACCTAACACAAAACGAAAACAAAGTTACACCAGCGGTGCACCAGCTTAATGCCGTGCTCGTGAACCACTATGGCAGAGGGACTAGCAGCGACGCTCTATTTCCACCGAAAAAACGCCTTAACCCTCTGAGGTCGGCTATCGCGCCGGCGCGATAGTCTCGCTTTTTTCTTATCAGTGCAAAAGAAACTCAAAATACTCTGTTGATTTTGATCTTACATATTAAGTGTTGTACATCATTAGATCCTGATAAGTGTCTATTTTCTTTGTGGATACTCACAATAAAAACAAAGTGTTGTGCTTTTCGCCAAATAAAGAAAAACAAACATGATGCGCGTTCTGCCTTCTCTCTGTCAGTGAAGTCCATTCTGAAACGCGTCCTAAGATTATTTTTAATTCCGCGAATACTTGTCATACAGGCACGAGTGTTTTTCCATAATGAAGCTTGAACTCTCTTCTTTTAAATGAGTTAATTTATATAAAAAAACAAATATTCTTAGCTTATGTAATCTGTATGAAAAGAGAGAGATGTCAGTATTTTTCTTTCCAGCTCATTATACCTAATTACGCGTTAATGTGCCACGCCCACGGAGAGCGCGCGCTATTCAAACGCAAATGATTTTAGACAAGCCGTTCAAACATGCCAACGCCCACCAGCTGGATTATAAAACACATCGTGTTTAGTAAGTATCTTGTACAGCTGTGTACACAGCGTATCCTTTCACTGTGAGGAATATCTAACCCTGGAAAATGTACCAGAAGTGCTGGTAGTTTCATTTCGAGGAGCAACGGATCCAGCTGATGTAGTAAGTCATTTATTCTAGTGCTTTGTTCTAATCGTGATATTGAAGTGTCGGACTGTAAACCGCAAAAAGACTGTTTAAATATGAATTGCGTGTATGTGTGTAGGCTAAATGATGAGTGAACGGCATAGGCGCGCGCGCTTTGTTTACAGTTATACAGCGCGTGTCTGTGCCTTGTTCATTCACTCTCGCACCTACATTAGTAAACGTTATGTTTACATAAACACATCTTAGTAGGCTATAGCAATATAGTTTGTATGAGTAAAAATAGACTGAAATATGTTGAAATAAAATGTCTGTATAAGCAACAAGCTGCAAATTCACATGTATATACTAATATATCATACACAATATATTACAGACTAAATATGAATGTTTAGACACGATTTTGTGATTAGTTTTGGATAGATTATAAAGTTTTGACTGTAAAAAAAGACTACTGTCACATTAAATAGGTACGCTTTTGTTCACCAATTTCTGCTCATAGTTAAATATACTATAGTATGATGTTTTGTCAAAAATAAAGTAGGTATATTGAATTATCAACTAAGATGTTATTATAGTGTTTGTTCCAATATTCAAACTAATGAATCCTTACCTTTTTTAATACGTATGATAAAATGTATAGTTTTTACAAAGAAATACACTTGAAATATTGTTAAAATTGTAATTGTTGTTGTAATTGTAACCTATTTGTAATTGGTTACAATTTCTAATTGTAAAATATGTATAGGCTATATAGATCATTTCTTTTGTCCTTGCATTCTTTGGGATCCTGTGACACACCTGTGTGAAAGGGCTAATTAATATGCAGCTCATTATGCGGCACATTATCCGGCCTTTGTCTTCTCAGGTGTGAACACGCCTCCACGCATATTGCCTTTCCAAACCAAAGGTCTCTAATAAAATTTAAATCAGTGTATGTGTTTGTGTAAATGATTAGGCAGGATGATTTTCAGATCATTTTGAAGCAAAAATTCTAGGCAACAACACTGATTAGTCACAAGTCTTGTGGACACATATTTAGTATGTGTTTTGTGGCCTTATTTCAGACACTTTAATTAAGTTTTAGTTTTTTCAATAACCATGCATAAGCAATATTCTCTCAAAAATACAAACATGTTTCATAATTGTTGCTGAGAAATTACGGTAGTCCAGGGTGAACGTGATTTCACCAAGTACCACATGTTCCTGGATCAACATCTTTGTTGATCCTGGATCAACTTTCCAATCAACCAATCAGATTTGAGGGACAAGTTTACAGTTTATGTCAAGTTAAGGCTTAGAACCAGGGTGAAGTACTTAAACATCAGTGCTATTCACCTTTCATTACCCTCTGATTTTAGGGAAAAGTTATGGGTAGGGTTAGGTTTAGGGGTAGGGATTGGTTAAGGACTACATTTTGGGACAGGAATGTTGATCCAGGATCAACAAAATATGTTGATCCAGGACCATGTCTTACTTGGCAAAATCACGGTGACCGTAGTCCAGTTTGTGCTTTATTGAGTGAATTTACACCTTTGCCATTAACATGTTTATAAATAACTGAAAAAAGCACAAATGTCAGAGCATGTCAGAACACCTCAAGGACCCCAAAAATCCTTAGACCTCAGAGGGTTAAGGGCCTGTTCACAGATCGCGTCTTTTGCGCGCTCAAGTTCGTTATTTCAAATGTACGCGCTCATAAGGGAAGCGACGCGCTCGTTTTTTCCAAGCGCGTCCGCGCCGCATCGAGATAAAAACATCTCTACTTTTCATAATGCCGCAAGCGCACCTTAGGTCAAGTGACAAGAACCAACACAGCAACGACAGACGCCTCCGGAGCGCAACCGCCCTAGCTTTGGAAAAAGGAGAACGCGGCGTGCTACTTTCAGCTTTCAGGGCAACGTAAAAAAACAACAACAAAAAACAGCAGAATGTTTTGGTTACACAAGTCTGTGGAAAACAGAACGTGACGTGCTCTCCAGAGTTTCAGTCAGTGAACATTTAACTTAATATCCTATTGCTTTCTCCTGTAAATGTTAGGCTTTGTAGTTTTAATATGCCCGGTGTAAAACACTAACATAAGATCAGGGCCGTGTAGACTTCTAGGACTACCAATTAACTGCATTTCAGTTATTAATAACACTGCATGAGAGATGTTCTCAGTTTCTTTCTATAATTTTTACTTAAACTTCAAACAAACAAACCAAAATAATGAGATTATAATAGATGATTTTCTAAAGGCACAAAATTTGGATTAATAATAAAAAAAAAAGAGTATTAAAATAAGTACAATAATATTGGAGTGGATAACATTTGGACTATATTTGTTTTCTTTTAAAAGAAATACATAGTTAATATTTAGCTTACATTTAATTCAATAGAGCCAAATACTTTGTTTATTCTTATTTTCATTGGGAGTAATTATCCCTTTATTTGTTTTTAAGTCAAATACCAACAAGATATTGTTTTCATGTTATCAAGTTTTCTACCTCAGGTTGAAAATAAATTTAGAACAAACTAAACACTTAATCGTTTTGTGATCTATTTCAATCAAAGAGCCCTGCAGCCATTGAGTTAAAGGGTTAGTTCACCCAAAAATGAAAATTAAGTCATTAATTACTCACCCCCATGCTGTACCAACCCCGTAAGACCTTCGTTCGTCTTCGGAACACAAATGAAGATATTTATGATTAAATCTAAGAGGTTGATCACTCCTCCATAGGCTCCCTAAGGGAATGACACCGGTCGGCCCAGAAAGTCATTAAAGGACATGTTTAAATATTCCATGTCACAACAGTGGCTCAACTATAAGTTTATCAAGCGACGAGAATACTTTTTGTGCGAAAAAACAAACAAAAATAACGACTTTATTCGACTATTCCTTTTCTTCCTTGTAGGCCTGAAACGAGACTTCAAGAGATTTCCACGACGCATGCGCGAGAATTGCGATCTCCTTCAACTACTTCAGTTAAGTTCTCGCGCGTTCGCGTCGTGGAAATCTCTTGAAGTCTCGTTTCAGGCCTACAAGGAAGAAAAGGAATAGTCGAATAAAGTCGTTATTTTTGTTTGTTTTTTCGCACAAAAAGTATTCTCGTCGCTTGATAAACTTATAGTTGAGCCACTGTTGCGACATGGAATATTTAAACATTTTCTTTAATGACTTTCTGGGCCGTCAAGTGTCATTCCCTTAGGGAGCCTATGTAGCAGTCATCAACCTCTCAGATTTAATCATAAATATCTTCATTTGTGTTCCGAAGACGAACGAAGGCCTTATGGGGTTGGTACAGCATGGGGGTGAGTAATTAATGACTTAATTTTCATTTTTGGGTGAACTAACCCTTTAATTTGTTATTTTTAAAAGAAAAATGCTGGATGTTTTGTTTACAAAGCACTTCTCTTTAATTCCAAAGGAAGAGATTGATTATTGTTTGTCATTTTATAATTTTGTACTGTGTTGTGGCAAATAACACATTAAAATCTAGTGTTGAGTGTTCATGTGATATTATACATATAGTGTTGTGCAATTAATTGATGCATAATAATCGTGATAATTGTTAAATCGTGATTATTTCTCAGACAATAATCGTACTTACAAAATCTGTAATCGTTGCATCCCTAGTCCTGATAATGTCAAATGTCTCTTGGTTATCCGTAAAAAGTGGCCTAAATTATTTTAAATATATCTAGTCAGTGACCGAGTGCGAACATATCCGTCTAAAATAACTCTGTATTTCAACTTGCAAAAAACATATGCGGCCAAGGTACTTGAGTTTAGAAAAAATGCAAAAAGCCTTTATTTATTCATTACTATAACATTTTAAGAACATTCACATAAATTTTGCAATCGACTAGTCTAACACCCATTGTCCATTTTAGTGCAAATAAAATCAGAATTTGTTATTGATGTTTTGTTGTTGTGAAGGCTGGCTGGCTGTCATCATCTGGTCTCTTGTTTTGAACAGCTCGTGGAGGAGAAGCGAGCTCTGGAGGAAGCCGAGCGGAGAGCCAGTGAGGAGTATATCCAGCGCCTCCTGGCCGAGGAGGAGGAGCGTATGGCGGAGGAGAGGAGGAGGCATGAAGAGCAACAGCTGGAGAACGATGAGAAACTGGCCAGACTGCTCAGCCAAGAGCTGGTGAGGTTACACATCAGAGGTCGGGAGACGTGGTCAATAACATGCACACTCAGAAAAGTGACATGTCAAAACAACTATACAATCTGACCACAGACATTTGGACTGTCTGAGCATAACAGGAGGACGTGTAAATAATCTCATTCTGTGTCCCTAATGTTTACACACATTGAAGCATTGACTGCATTTGTCAATATCAGCCTTAAAGGGATACTCCACTTTTTTTGGAAATAGGCTCATTTTACAACTCCCCCAGAGTTAAACTGTTGAGTTTTACCGTTTTTGAATCCATTCAGCCGATCTTCGGTTCTGGCGGTACCACTTTTAGCTTAGCTTAGCATACATCATTGAAGTGGACAAGACCATTAGCATTTCTCAAAAAAAATGACCAAAGTGTTTCGATATTTTTCCTATTTAAAACTTGACTCTTCTATAGTTACATCGTGCACTAAGACTGACGGAAATGTAAAGTTGCGATTTTCTAGGCTGATATGGCTAGGAACTATACTCTCATTCCTGCGTAATAATCAAGAACCTTTACTGCCGTACCATGAGTGCAGCAGGCGTAATGATATGACGCAGCGCCTGAAAATAGTCCCCAGCTCGGTAACTTCCAACGTGACCGGGACTAAGTGCCTGAGGCTGCTGCACTCATGGTACAGTAAAGTTTCTTGATTATTACGCAGGAATGAGAGTATAGTTCCTAGCCATATCAGCCTAGAAAATCACAACTTTACATTTTCCGTCGGTCTTAGTGCACGATGTAACTACAGAAGAGTCAAGGTTTAAATAGGAAAAATATCCTATTTAAATTCCTATTACTCATTTTTTTTGAGAAATGCTAATGGTCTTTTCCACTTCAATGATGTATGCTAAGCTAAGCTAAAAGTGGTATCAGAATCAGTTCTTTCTTTTGAGAAGAAATCGCCGCAATCGGGGATGATGTAATGCTGTTTTGTGCTGTTTTGCAGAATTCAGGACCGATCTCTGAATCACCGTGGATCGTCAAACCTACTGATGCTACGCCAGCTAAGAAAACAAAACCAAAGGGGGACATTGAGAAGTGAGTAATATCAGTAATATAACTGGTCTTTTCAGGCCTGGTTATTGTTGAAAGTATTGAAAGACCACAAAGAAAGAGGGTTTTTCTAATGCACTCCATTCTCTTAAATGTCAGGTTTTTGCGTCCAGTGCCTCATAAACCGCCGAGCAGTTCTGACAGCAGCCCAGACTCCTCTCTGATGGCTAATAAGGTGATTTTAACGATGCTTTGATTGTCTTCTCCTCTCATAAATGAAATCATTACAAAGGAAATTATGTCTTTGAGATCATGCATGCCACGTGTATCGAGTCAATTTTAGTGAAGAGAACGTTTTTTGCTAACATTTTACTTGAAGCCTGTTTTCTATTTTAACGTTTTAAAATATACATTTTTCCTGTGATAGCAAAGCTGAATTTTCAGCATCATTACTCCAGTCTTCAGTGTCACGTGATCCTTCAGAAATCATTTTAATTTGCGGATTTGATGCTCAAGAAACATTTAATATTATTACCAATGTTGAAAACAGTTAATATGTGTGGATACTTTTTTTTCCAGGACTCGTTGATGAAAATAACGTTCAAAAGAACAGCATTTATCTAAAACCAAAATATTGTGTAACATTATTGATGTCTTCACTGTCACTAGGGATGCACCACATTTTCCAGATTCAGATTCCTCATCCCTCATCACTTAAAAAAAAAAAAAAAAACTTGATCCAAACCATTTGTAGTACTAGTTCATGTGCAAAGTTAATACATGCCTACTAGAAGATAAAACACATGGTTGCATAGTTTAATTTTAAAGATTATAAATTTTTTTTTTTTTGCCAGGAGAACATTCTGAGCCCTCCAAAACCCCTCACAGCACCATCTGTGGAGGACACGGTTAAACAGGCAGTGCCAGACTACAACGGGAAACCCTCCACCTCCAGTTTCAATCCCAGCTGCCCAGAACACACTTCTGTTTTGAACAGTCCTAACAGCAGCTCTTCGAAAAGGAAGAGCTCAGACGTGGAGCTTCAGAGTGAGGCGGATCTACACACTAAGAGGCCGTGTTCTTCTCCGCAGTGTGAATCTCCTTTCTCAGCCGACAGCCCTTTTCTGTCTGAGTTGGCGTGGCACGAGGAGACCTTACGGAGTCGCTGGCACCAGGAAGAGGAGGACCGAAGAATGGCGATGCAACTTCAGAGAGACCTGAACCGTCAGATCGCCGTGGACCGCAGGAAGGGTTCAGCCGACAGCTATCAGCTCCGGCAAAAAAGCACTACAGCTTCCACAAGTACAAACCCAGATGAGGAGAGTACGATAAAGAACATTAGTACGCCGCGGTCGACCGCGAGGAACAGCGCGGGATGCAGGGACGAGGGGGAAACTGAAAAGAGACTGTCTGGAACAGTGGGAGCGACCCCTGGGAAGAGCCCCGCGTCTTCTCCTTCAACAGCGGTCCCGGCTAGCTTGAAGAAGGGGGCGAAGCAGACCACCCTTACGGAGATGTTCCCCAACATGAGCAGCTGAACGAGCCTGCGCTGCTCTGATCTGCTTTCTCAAACGCCCCACAGACTCGAAGCGGATGTTAGCAGGTGCCGCGCTGCTACTAGAGGGCGTCGCGCATCTTGTTCGGTTTCCGATCATATCTTAAGTTGCTAATACTCCCTCAGTGCCTTTCCAGAGAGGTTCATACTGTAAAGTCATGACGGTTTTGGAATGGGTTTCGTTTTATAAGCGTTTATAAAGTCATGACTAGCTTAGGGATTGAAATCGTGTGAGTGCTGCAGAAGAAACTACTTTTGCAAGCATTTGCGGGCATTTTCAATTTGATTAAAATAAAGAAAAGATTACTTTACGGAACTCTGTTTTTGTCGTCGTCTGGTTATTTGACAAGCACAAAGCTAAAGGCAACGACCTGGAGTATTCCTTGTGGTTATTACTCACAATAAATACATATTTAGGCCTATATTTAAGATTTATGTATTTGAATTTCTTATAAAATTTCAATCTATTTTGGGTTACGCCGTTTTAGCATAAATCAATAGACTTAAAGTAATACACATTTATTAGTAATACATAAATTAAACCTGAAAGAAACCCTATAAGATTTCTGCACTCAAAAAAAGAATCAATTATTTAAATAATCACATTTTCAAAACGCATTTAATCAAATTGCTTAGACTCAGCGTAACTCTATGGGAGCTTGTTTCCATTACGGAATAAAAAAGAAACAAAATTGCGCGTTTACTCGCAATTGACCCTTCGCTAAGCCCCGCCCTCCTTAGTTACTGTTGCTACGCCTGTCAAGCTTTCGCGACTGCCACGTCTATTACAGTGTAAATGCACCGGTGTCAGACATTCCCAAGGAGATAATTAGTTATTTTTGGCGAACAGGTGAAATATCTGAGAGAGCAAGACAAAAGGGACTGCAGTATGCATTCGATGGATATATCCACGACATATGCAACCGATTAGAGAATATTTTCATCAAAATTGAAGCTAAAGCCTATAACGTTAGGTCTCAGCGCAAGCAGCAGCCGCCTCCTTAGCAGACCATTCACATGGGAAACGCACAAATGGAGGAACAGCTATGTTCATGCACAGCAGGGTAAGTGAAATGTGAAAAAAATCTAATAATTACAAATCAAACAGCTTATCCATCAATCTAACACCGGGAGAGCCGCGATCGGATTGGGGTAATAAAGTTACTCAGGGGTAGGCCGTCGATTAACAAAATGCTGAAATATATTTTAAAGTAGGTCAGTGAGCCTCCGTCTTGCCATTAATATTCTTATTTTACGTTCAAATATATGCATTATGAACAAAGAACCGCTATTATTTCCAAGCAATAGGGTTTTTTTGTTGTTAATCCTGTCGACATTTAGCTGTGAATGGGTCTCCCACACTGCTTGATCCACGCCCGGCATTTCTCCCCTTTGGCTTTTAGGTTTCGGGAAGGGAAAAAATGCCACCCCACCGTCCAAACTTTTAGGATACCGGGTATCAGATTTGCACAATCCATACGCACAACGCGTCGGCATGTTTCCCTCGCTCGAAAGCTTGACAGACCTCCCGCGCCTAGTTACGGTTGCTAAGCCACGATTGGCCAGTGGCGGTTTTCGGGCGTGGCTTAGCGAAGGGTCTATTGCAGGGAAAAAGTTAGAATTGTGAGTTTATATCTTGTTTGGTCAGAATCGTGACATTACAGCTCGCAATTGCGAGCTTATAAATCTAAATTGTGAGATATAAAGTCGCAGCTGCAAAAGAAAAGGTCAGAATTGTGAGATGAAATGTCAATTACAATTATAAGTATGACTGACATGTCACATTAAAGGTGCAATCAGTAACAATTTTGAGTATCTATTAACAGAAATGCAAAATGACATCCATAACTAAGTTTTCAGTGGTGTATAAAGAACTTAATAAACCGTAATGTTTTTATTACCTTAGAATGAGGCATTTATATCTACATAGGCGCGGGAATCGGGGAATCCCCTCCTATGAAGGTCGACATATTGTGACGTCATATTTCTACCGTAGCCGAACGCGCACAAACAGGGTTACAGAGCGCGTTTCTTCATACCTTGAAAGAGAAGCCGCAGAAACCTAGAAGCTAGCCATAAACACCGTGAGTAGTGACGTGTCAGTGGTGTAAAATATGTAGTTGGATTGTTTCATGTAACTTAGTTCTCCCTCGCTGTGTTATGGCTTTGCTATGTGGGGATAAATGTGCTGGTTACGTTCGTGAGACAGCTGATTAGTACTCTTGTCATTGACCATAAAACAGTAACGTTACAGGAATCACCAACCCGTCGATCTTGGAAGCATTTTAAGTCGATCGCGAAGAGTTTTCAAAATCAGAGAAAAAAAGCCTATTGTGTGTAGTAAATGGTGTCTAGGGGGTGCGGAGGCGCACGCGCTGTTACAATCATGTCATTTTTGCCGCGCGCACCTTTGGGCTCATGCACTGCGGTCAAGTGGGCCGCACGTTGAAAATACACGGTCAAGCCAGCCGCACATTTTTTTAGTATGCGCGTCTATTCGTGTACTTACGGTATGGGTGCTGGAAGCGGGCAAAATTGTTTTTAAGACTCTATTTTCCGCTATTTTACAATTTATTAGGACACAAATAATACATTTTCATTATTTTTTTTTAAAAGCATGACTGTTTTATTATTATTTTAAAATGTGTAGGCCTATGGGTTACATTAGTTATTACATAATATATTCATGTTCATAGTAATGTCAATTAACATTAATGATTTTTACATTTTTATTGTTAATTTTAATGTTTTTTAGACACTATTTTCTGCTATAATATATATATTATACATTATTGTACTTTATTTATTAACTTTCATTAAATTTAATATTAATGTTAATTATCATACATTTATATTGCATTTTTATTGTTGATTTTAATGTTTTTATATATAAAGTATACATTATTATATAATGTATTTTTATTTATTTATTTTCTTACATTTTTTATGTTAATGTAAATGGCAAATATTTGGCAAATAAATACAACAGGCTTTTGGTGGCTTTTAATCTGTCAATTATAATTGAATTGCATATATATAAGCTATAAACACCTTTATACAATCTATGAAATATACATTCATACCTGAAGTATCAAATATGATACTCAAAACACACACACACACACACACACACACACACGCACACACAAACACACACATATACATTTTATATATAATGGGAGTTTTGCCATTTTACTTCAGCTTCTAGCACTTACATCATGTCCCATATTCAAACACTCATAAAAACTGTTCCTTCATAGGTTTGCTCATTCTTTCATTTGATTCCTGTTCAGAGTGACTCTGGCTATTACTGTAATTATTATCAAGTCATGTTACTGTATAGTTTTGGAGAAAAGTAAAGGCAAACTCAACCCCATCCATCAAAGTGCATTATAGCACTTACACCATGTCCTATATTGCAACACTCATAAAAAGTGTTCCTTCATAGGTTTGCCCATTCTTTCATTTGGTTCCTGTTCAGAGTGACCCTGACTATTACTGTATTTATTTTCAAGTCATTTTACTGTATAGTTTTGGAGAAAAGTAAAGGCAAACACCCCAAACATCAAAGTGCTTTCTATCACTTAACACCATATCCCATTTTCAAACACTCATAAAAAGTGTTCCTCCATTGGTTTGCTCATTCTCTCATTTGATTACTGTTCAGAGTGACCCTGGCTATTACTGTAATTATTTTAGAGTCAATTTAACTGTATGGTTTTGGAGAAAAGTAAAGGCAAACACCCCAAACACTTTCTATCACTTACACCATGTCCCATTTTCAAACACTCATAAAAAGTGTTCCTTCATAGGTTTGCTCATTCTTTCATTTGATTACAGGTCAGAGTGACTCTTAATATTACTGTATTTATTATCAAGTCATTTTACTGTATAGTTTTGGAGAAAAGTAAAGGCAAACACCCAAATCATCAAACTGCATTGTAGCACTTACACCATGTCCCATATTCAAGTACTCATAAAAAGTATTCCTTCATAGGTTTGCTCATTCATTGATTTGATTCCTGTTCAGAGTGACTCTGACTATTACTGTAATTATTTTCAAGTCATTTTACTGTATAGTTTTGGAGAAAAGTAAAGACAAACACCCCAAACATCAAACTGCATTCTAGCACTTACACCATGTCCCATGTTCAAACACTCATAAAAACTGTTCCTTCATAGGTTTGCTCATTCGTTCAATTGATTACTGTTCAGAGTGACCCTGACTATTACTGTAATTATTTTCAAGTAATTTTACTGTATAGTTTTTGAGAAAAGTAAAGGCAAACTCACCCCAATCATCAGAGTGCATTCTATCACTTACACCATGTCACATGTTCAAACACTCATAAAAAGTGTTCCTTCATAGGTTTGCTCATTCGTTCAATTGATTACTGGTCAAAGTGACCCTGGCTATTACTGTAATTATTTTCAAGTAATTTTACTGTATAGTTTTGGAGAAAAGTAAAGACAAACACCCCAAACATCAAACTGCATTCTAGCACTTACACCATGTCCCATTTTCAAACACTCATAAAAAGTGTTCCTTCATAGGTTTGCTCATTCGTTCAATTGATTACTGTTCAGACTGACCCTGACTATTATTGTAATTATTTTCAAGTCATTTTACTGTATAGTTTTGGAGAAAAGTAAAGGCAAACACCCCAAACACTTTCTAGCATTTACACCATGACCCATTTTCAAACACTCATAAAAAGTGTTCCCTCATAGGTTTGCTCATTCTCTCATTTGATTACTGTTCAGAGTGACCCTGGCTATACTGTATTTATTATCAAGTCATTTTACTGTATAGTTTTGGAGAAAAGTAAAGGGAAACACCCCAAACATCAAAGTGCTTTCTATCACTTAACACCATATCCCATTTTCAAACACTCATAAAAAGTGTTCCTCCATTGGTTTGCTCATTCTCTCATTTGATTACTGTTCAGAGTGACCCTGGCTATTACTGTAATTATTTTAGAGTCAATTTAACTGTATAGTTTTGGAGAAAAGTAAAGGCAAACACCCCAAACACTTTCTATCACTTACACCATGTCCCATTTTCAAACACTCATAAAAAGTGTTCCTTCATAGGTTTGCTCATTCTTTCATTTGATTACATGTCAGAGTGACTCTTAATATTACTGTATTTATTATCAAGTCATTTTACTGTATAGTTTTGGAGAAAAGTAAAGGCAAACACCCAAATCATCAAACTACATTGTAGCACTTACACCATGTCCCATGTTCAAGCACTCATAAAAAGTATTCCTTCATAGGTTTGCTCATTCATTGATTTGATTCCTGTTCAGAGTGACTCTGACTATTACTGTAATTATTTTCAAGTCATTTTACTGTATAGTTTTGGAGAAAAGTAAAGGCAAACTCACCCCAAACATCAAACTGCATCCTAGCACTTACACCATGTCCCATGTTCAAACACTCATAAAAACTGTTCCTTCATAGGTTTGCTCATTCGTTCAATTGATTACTGTTCAGAGTGACCCTGACTATTACTGTAATTATTTTCAAGTAATTTTACTGTATAGTTTTGGAGAAAAGTAAAGGCAAACTCACCCCAATCATCAGAGTGCATTCTATCACTTACACCATGTCACATGTTCAAACACTCATAAAAAGTGTTCCTTCATAGGTTTGCTCATCCGTTCAATTGATTACTGTTCAAAGTGACCCTGGCTATTACTGTAATTACTTTCAAGTAATTTTACTGTATAGTTTTGGAGAAAAGTAAAGACAAACACCCCAAACATCAAACTGCATTCTAGCACTTACACCATGTCCCATTTTCAAACACTCATAAAAACTGTTCCTTCATAGGCTTGCTCATTTGTTCAATTGATTACTGTTCAGGCTGACCCTGACTATTACTGTAATTATTTTCAAGTCATTTTACTGTATAGTTTTGGAGAAAAGTAAAGGCAAACACCCAAATCATCAAACTGCATTGTAGCACTTACATCATGTCCCATGTTCAAGCACTCATAAAAAGTATTCCTTCATAGGTTTGCTCATTCATTGATTTGATTCCTGTTCAGAGTGACTCTGACTATTACTGTAATTATTTTCAAGTCATTTTACTGTATAGTTTTGGAGAAAAGTAAAGACAAACTCACCCCAATCATCAGAGTGCATTCTATCACTTACACCATGTCACATGTTCAAACACTCATAAAAAGTGTTCCTTCATAGGTTTGCTCATTCGTTCAATTGATTACTGTTCAAAGTGACCCTGACTATTACTGTAATTATTTTCAAGTAATTTTACTGTATAGTTTTGGAGAAAAGTAAAGACAAACACCCCAAACATCAAACTGCATTCTAGCACTTACACCATGTCCCATTTTCAAACACTCATAAAAAGTGTTCCTTCATAGGTTTGCTCATTCGTTCAATTGATTACTGTTCAGACTGACCCTGACTTTACTGTAATTATTTTCAAGTCATTTTACTGTATAGTTTTGGAGAAAAGTAAAGACAAACACCCCAAACATCAAACTGCATTCTAGCACTTACACCATGTCCCATTTTCAAACACTCATAAAAAGTGTTCCTTCATAGGTTTGCTCATTCGTTCAATTGATTACTGTTCAGACTGACCCTGACTTTACTGTAATTATTTTCAAGTCATTTTACTGTATAGTTTTGGAGAAAAGTAAAGGCAAACACCCCAAACACTTTCTAGCATTTACACCATGTCCCATTTTCAAACACTCATAAAAAGTGTTCCCTCATAGGTTTGCTCATTCTCTCATTTGATTACTGTTTAGAGTGACCCTGGCTATACTGTATTTATTATCAAGTCATTTTACTGTATAGTTTTGGAGAAAAGTAAAGGGAAACACCCCAAACATCAAAGTGCTTTCTATCACTTAACACCATATCCCATTTTCAAACACTCATAAAAAGTGTTCCTCCATTGGTTTGCTCATTCTCTCATTTGATTACTGTTCAGAGTGACCCTGGCTATAACTGTAATTATTTTCAAGTCATTTTACTGTATAGTTTTCGAGAAAAGTAAAGGCAAACACTTTCTAGCATTTACACCATGTCCTATATTCAAACACTCATAAAAAGTGTTCCTTCATAGATTTGCTTATTCTTACATTTGATTACTGTTCAGACTGGCCCTGGCTATTACTGTATTTATTATCAAGTAATTTTACTGTATAGTTTTCGAGAAAAGTAAAGGCAAACACCCCAAACATTAAAGTGCTTTCTGTCACTTAACACCGTATCCCATTTTCAAACACTCATATAAAAAGTGTTCCTTCATAGGTTTGCTCATTCGTTCAATTGATTACTGTTCAGACTGACCCTTGCTATTACTGTAATTATTTTCAGGTAATTTTACTGTATACTTTTGGAGAGAAGTCAAGACAAACACCCCTAACACTTTCTAGCATTTACACCATGTCCCATTTTCAAACACTCATAAAAAGTGTTCCTTCATAGGTTTGCTCCTTCTTTTTATTGATTCCTGTTCAGAGTGACCCTGGCTATTACTGTAATTATTTTCAAGTAATTTTACTGTATAGTTTTGGAGAAAAGTAAAGGCAAACACCCCAAACACTTTCTAGCATTTACACCATGTCCCATTTTCAAACAGTCATAAAAAGTGTTCCTTCATAGGTTTGCTCATTCGTTCAATTGATTACTGTTCAGAGTGACCCTGGCTATTACTGTAATTATTTTCAAGTAATTTTACTGTATAGTTTTGGAGAAAAGTAAAGGCAAACTCACCCCAATCATCAGAGTGCATTCTATCACTTGCACCAGTGTTTTTCAACCCTGCTCCTGAAGGACCCCCAACACTGCACATTTTCTTTGTCTCCCTAATCAAACACACCTGATTCAACTCATCAGCTCATTATCACCATGTGATGAGGGGTCAGTCTGAACAGGAATCAATAAAAAGAATGAGCAAACCTATGAAGGAACACTTTTTATGACTGTTTAAAAATGGGACTTGGTGTAAGTGCTAGAATGCAGTTTGATGATTGGGGTGAGTTTGCCTTTACTATTCTCCAAAACTATACAGTAAAATGACTAGACAATAATTACAGTAATATTCAGAGTCGCTCTGAACAGGAATATATTGAGAGAATGAGCAAACCTATGAACGAACACTTTTTATGAGTGTTTGAAAATGGGACATGGTGTAAGTGATAGAATGCACTCTGATTATTGGGGTGATTTTGCCTTTACTTTTCTCCAAAACTATACAGTAAAATTACTTGAAAATAATTACAGTAATAGCCAGGGTCAGTCTGAACATGAATCAATAAAAAGAATGAGCAAACCTATGAAGGAACACTTTTTATGACGGTTTAAAAATGGGACATGGTGCAAGTGATAGAATGCACTTTGATGATTGGGGTGAGTTTGCCTTTACTTTTCTCCAAAACTATACAGTAAAATTACTTGACAATAATTACAGTAATAGTCGGAGTCACTCTGAACAGGAATATATTGAAAGAATAAGCAAACCTATGAACGAACACTTTTTATGAGTGTTTGAAAATGGGACATGGTGCAAGTGATAGAATGCACTTTGATGATTGGGGTGTTTGCCTTTACTTTTCTCCAAAACTATACAGTAAAATTACCTGAAAATAATTACAGTAATAGTCAGAGTCACTCTGAACAGGAATCCAATGAACAAATGAGCAAACCTATGAAGGAACATTTTTTATGAGTGTTTGGTGTAAGTGATAGAATGCACTCTGATTATTGGGGTGATTTTGCCTTTACTTTTCTCCAAAACTATACAGTAAAATTACTTGAAAATAATTACAGTAATAGCCAGGGTCAGTCTGAACATGAATCAATAAAAAGAATGAGCAAACCTATGAAGGAACACTTTTTATGACGGTTTAAAAATGGGACATGGTGCAAGTGATAGAATGCACTTTGATGATTGGGGTGAGTTTGCCTTTACTTTTCTCCAAAACTATACAGTAAAATTACTTGACAATAATTACAGTAATAGTCGGAGTCACTCTGAACAGGAATATATTGAAAGAATAAGCAAACCTATGAACGAACACTTTTTATGAGTGTTTGAAAATGGGACATGGTGCAAGTGATAGAATGCACTTTGATGATTGGGGTGTTTGCCTTTACTTTTCTCCAAAACTATACAGTAAAATTACTTGAAAATAATTACAGTAATAGCCAGGGTCAGTCTGAACATGAATCAATAAAAAGAATGAGCAAACCTATGAAGGAACACTTTTTATGACGGTTTAAAAATGGGACATGGTGTAAGTGCTAGAATGCAGTTTGATGATTGGGGTGAGTTTGCCTTTACTTTTCTCCAAAACCATACAGTAAAATGACTAGAAAATAATTACAGTAATATTCAGAGTCGCTCTGAACAGGAATATATTGAGAGAATGAGCAAACCTATGAAGGAACACTTTTTATGAGTGTTTGAAAATGGGACATGGTGTAAGTGATAGAAAGCACTTTGATGTTTGGGGTGAGTTTGCCTTTACTTTTCTCCAATACTATACAGTAAAATGGCTTGATGATAAATACAGTAATAGTCAGGGTCACTCAGACCTGTAATCAAATGCAAGAATGAGCAAACCTATGAGGGAACACTTTTAATGAGTGTTTGAAAATGGGACATGGTGTAAGTGATAGAATGCACTTTGATGGATGGGGTTGAGTTTGCCTTTACTTTTCTCCAAAACTATACAGTAAAATTACTTGACAATAATTACAGTAATAGTCGGAGTCACTCTGAACAGGAATATATTGAAAGAATAAGCAAACCTATGAACGAACACTTTTTATGAGTGTTTGAAAATGGGACATGGTGCAAGTGATAGAATGCACTTTGATGATTGGGGTGTTTGCCTTTACTTTTCTCCAAAACTATACAGTAAAATTACCTGAAAATAATTACAGTAATAGTCAGAGTCACTCTGAACAGGAATCCAATGAACAAATGAGCAAACCTATGAAGGAACATTTTTTATGAGTGTTTGGTGTAAGTGATAGAATGCACTTTGATGATTGGGGTGAGTTTGCCTTTACTTTTCTCCCAAACTATACAGTAAAATGACTTGAAAATAATTACAGTAATAGTCAGAGTCACTCTGAATAGGAATATATTGAAAGAATGAGCAAACCTATGAACGAACACTTTTTATGAGTGTTTGAAAATGGGACATGGTGTAAGTGATAGAATGCACTTTGATGATTGAGGTGAGTTTGCCTTTACTTTTCTCCAAAACTATACAGTAAAATGACTAGACAATAATTACAGCAACATTCAGAGTCGCTCTGAACAGGAATATATTGAAAGAATGAGCAAACCTATGAACAAACACTTTTTATGAGTGTTTGAAAATGTGACATGGTGCAAATGATAGAATGCACTTTGATGATTGGGGTGAGTTTGCCTTTACTTTTCTCCAAAACTATACAGTAAAATTACCTGAAAATACATACAGTAATAGTCAGAGTCACTCTGAACAGGAATCCAATGAACAAATGAGCAAACCTATGAAGGAACAATTTTTATGAGTGTTTGAACATGTGACATGGTGTAAGTGATAGAATGCACTTTGATGATTGGGGTGAGTTTGCCTTTACTTTTCTCCAAAACTATACAATAAAATGACTAGACAATAATTACAGCAACATTTAGAGTCGCTCTGAACAGGAATATATTGAGAGAATGAGTAAACCTATGAACGAACACTTTTTATGCGTGTTTGAAAATGGGACATGGTGTAAGTGATAGAATGCACTTTGATGATTGGGGTGAGTTTGCCTTTACTTTTCTCCAAAACTATACAGTAAAATTACTTGACAATAATTACAGTAATAGTCAGAGTCAGTCTGAACAGGAATATATTGAAAGAATGGGCAAACCTATGAACGAACACTTTTTATGAGTGTTTGAAAATGTGACATGGTGCAAGTGATAGAATGCACTTTGATGTGTGGGGTGAGTTTGCCTTTTCTCCAAAACTATACAGTAATATAACATACCTGTATATATAAATTGTGTGTATGTGTGTGCGTGTGTTTTAAATATCATTTGTGTTTCATTCATCAGGTATGCAAGCATATTTCATAGATCAGGTTTTTATTGTTCATATATGAAATTCATGGATACTTGACAGATTAAAGCCACCAAAAGCCTGTTGTATCATATTTGTCATTTACATTAACATGAAAAATGTAAGTAAATAAATAAATAAACATTTATACATGATGTAAAATAATTAAATGTATACTTTATATATACACAAACATTAAAATCAACAATACAAATGTAAAATAAATGTATGATAATTAACATCAATATTACAGATTTCATTAGCATTAATAAATATATTACAATAATTAATGTATACTATATATATAAACATTCAAATTAAAAATAAGTAAATAAACATTAATAAAAAATAAAAATGTAAAAATATTAAGGATGTATGATAATTAAAATGAATATGAACATGAATAAATTATGTAATAATTAATGTTAATCATATTTAGGCATACAAACATTAAAATAGTAAAAAAAAAAAATTTATTTGTGTCCTAATAAGATGGAAAATAGCAGAAAATAGAGTCTAAAAATCAAGTTTGACCTCTTTCAGCACCCATACCGTAAGTACACGATTAGACGCGCATACTAAAAAAAATGTGCGGCTGGCTTGACCGTACATTTTCAACACGCGGCCCACTTGACCGCAGTGCTCATGCGGACGCGTCGAGTATAAACAAGGCTTAAGGCTTTACGCTTTAACCAGCTCAGCCACATTAACAGCTCATATTTAGCCAGCTAAACTTTTACTAGCAGCTACCCTGTTAGAAAAAATATATAGTTTCCTAGTTTAATGTGGTTCTTCTCCCTCGCTGTATTATGGGTTTAGACAATCAGCTGATTACTATTATTATATTATAGACCCTTGATCCTCACCTGACTATGGCTTTGAAAACTTTATCCATGATGTGGTTTATAATGGACTGTGGTACAGAAACAGTGACAATGTTACACACTCTTGGCTTACTCTGGCTATTCTCTGCTGTCTCCAGACGACGATATGTTTGTGCCGTTTTAGCCACCGTAGCTTCTTCGAAAGTGAGGGGTGAGCAGTGGGCTGATCCCTAAGTGCAAACTCGCAACCGAACCGCTAGATGTCGCTAAAAATCACACACTGCACCTTTAAGTTTATAAGTTTGTTAACTAATCCAAATGCATGGAAAATTTTATATATAATTCAAATACACACCTTAAATTTTGGTTGATTTATTTTTTCAGATCAAAACAATTTGTACATGTATGTATGAATGCTAATGTGATTGTGACACATCTGTCTTAAATGGGAAAGCATTGGCATAATGTCTGATCTGCATTGTCATGACTGAGTGCGTTTTCTCTCTCTACATAAGGATTGCTAAACCACTGCATTTTGAGAAGTGTTATCGTCGAAAATGTCATGTGAAATATGGGAAAAAGTCTGTCACATGATTAGTGAACCAGACTGTCGAAGTATGCTCTGTCTTGCCTGTTATGGTCTTTAAGCATTTCCCATATTGTTGGTTGCAGCACTTCCCATTTGAGTCTTGCATGAGTAACATTCCTCACTTAATTCTGGCAAAATCCCCCCCAGGACTTTATAGAACGGAGTAATATCCCAAATTAGCCAATCAACTCTATTTGGTGATTTGAATGGAATCTATTTAAAGTGTGCAGTGATATTTGCTTGGTAAAGGTGAAGTCAGCAAATTGACCTGAAATAAAGTACTTGATCAAATGAATGCAACCTTGGTGAACATAAGAGAATTATTTTAAAAATGACCCCAAACTTAAATGATAATTATTCACAATGAGTGAGTAAATCAGGTTTATTTTGATCTCGCGGCCGACTTGAGGTATTAGCCATTTAACAACCACATGTTTTATAGAGTGAATATTGAAAGAGGAACATGTTCCCTAATGGTGGCAACCTAAAGGTGTGGTTAAAAAGTTTGGAGAATATGATTTCTTTCAAGTTCAGTTGTAACGTTTTCAAATAAAATGATTAAGCATTGTAATAACTCTGCAGTTGCTGGTTTGACAGGCACAAAAACCCCCCTGGCCGAAGCCTGATTCATGAAGTGTCTTGTGAGATCGCTGACTGTGACATGCAACAGGACCGCATCATAGGTTGGTCATACAGTTTGCTTCCAGTTGTTGCACACAACCACTGAGGAACAGTGTCTCAGATATCAAGTCATGTCAAAGAAAGAGCACAAAATGGAGTCTATGGGTCCTTCAAACTGACATGCGAAAAGCAACATAAACGATTGTGATGCGAATATTGTTGTGCATATGTGACAAACTGCGCATTCAAACCCAAGCAAGAACATTTGGCGTGCATTACAGTAAATAGGGGATTTTATGGTACTAAATTATATTTATGTAATAGTTATGATCCATTTCTTACCTGTTAATCACTATTTGAGCACGGACCTGAAAATGACATTTCCAACTTAAACTTACGTAAATCTTGAATGTTTTGGAGCACAGACTTAAGTTTCGCCTGTTTTTAAAGCAGACACTTGGCAGAATATTGCTGAAGTGATTTTTTTTTACACTTAAAAAAGTTAAAGAATTTTACTTTTATTGTTATGAAAAATGCACAAAATATGCAGGTGAAACTCGAAAAATATCACTTATAAATGAAATTTCATTTCATTTATAAGTTCATTTATTTCAGTAATTCAACTTAAAGGGTGAAACTAACATATTATATAGATTTACATGCAAAGTAATTAATAATTTTGATGATTATGGCTTACAGCTTATGAAAACCCCCTATTCAAAATAAGAATATTACATGAAATCAATAAAAAAAAGGATTTTAAATACAGAAATGTCGGCCCTCTGAAAAGTATAATCGTGCACTCAGTATTTGGTTTGGGCCTCTTTTGCATGAATTACTGTCTCAATGTGGCGTGGCATGTATGCTATCAGCAAAATATTCTAATTTTTTTAGTTTCACCTGTATATCTTCTAAAACACATTATGCTCTAAAACTGCAAGAAAATCAAAAATCAAATCAAAGTTGTGTTTCAAATTTGAGCTTGATTTCTCAAATAATTTGCTTTCAGTAAGAATTTGTTTGGCTGCAGTACCAAAAGTTTCCACTAGATGAAATTAGCTTCATGTTGATAAAAAAAAAAAAAAAAACGTAACATTTTTAGGTAAAAAAAATGACCGAAGAGCAACAGAAGGTCCAAGGAATAGTTGCCCCAAAAATTTTAATTTTGACACTTATTACTCACACTCCTGTCATTCTAGACCGACTTTCTTTCTTCGGTGGAAAACTAAAGGTGAAATTTTAGACGACTAGTCACTCTGTTCTATATCTATGCGATTTAAAATGAATGGGGACTGCAGCTTCCAAACTTCAAAAAGGACACAAAATCATCATCAAATTAGCACAGTATAAACACATTTTGCTTCAGAAGCCATCGCTTGTGGAAAAAAACGTACAGTTAACTTTAAGTGTACTCTGTTTAAGTGGCCATTTATTTAATTAATATTATATTATATGCTATTACAGTTTTTTTTTAATTAGCACACATATTGTTTACATCTTACTATTGAAAAAGTATTATAGCATGTTTAAATTAGACACATTCTCTTCCAAGTCTTTCACTGTAATACCGGAACTTTTTTTTTTTAAGAAAAGGAAGGACCAGTGAAATTGTTTTTGTGGTAGGCTACTCAACATTATGCAATAATATGACAGTACTTATTATCAGTCTGTAATCCATTGTGACGTGTCTTCCTCTATTATCTCTGCTTTATTTCACTGGTGCAGTGTTCACTGTCATACAGTATCTTATTTTTTTCTATAAACAAATCAGTGTTTGGCTGTCATTGGATAAGGTTTAATTTGTTAATATTAGTATTTATTACCATAAACTAACAATGAACTACTTCTACAGCATTTCTTAATCTCAGTTAATGTTAATTTCTACATTTACAAATACACTATATAATTAAAAGTTGTATTTTTTAACATTAGTTAATGCTTTTTGAACTGGAACATGAACATGAACAGTTTTAATAAATACAATTAACCAATCTTAAGAAATTATGTAAAAATACACTGAACAAAATTATAAACGCAACACTTTTGTTTTTGCCCCCATTTTTCATGAGCTGAACTCAAAGATCTAAGACTTTTTCTATGTACACAAAAGGCCTATTTCTCTCAAATATTGTTCACAAATCTGTCTAAATCTGTGTAAGTGAGCACTTCTCCTTTGCCGAGATAATCCATCCACCTCACAGGTGTGGCATATCAAGATGCTGATTAGACAGCATGATTATTGCACAGGTGTGCCTTAGGCTGGCCAAAGTAAAAGGCCACTCTAAAATGTGCAGTTTTATCACACAGCACAATGCCACAGATGTCGCAAGTTTTGAGGGAGCGTGCAATTGGCATGCTGACTGCAGGAATGTCCACCAGAGCTGTTGCCCGTGAATTGAATGTTAATTTCTCGATCATAAGCTGTCTCCAAAGGCGTTTCAGAGAATTTGGCAGTACATCCAACCGGCCTCACAACCACAGACCACGTGTAACCACACCAGCCCAGGACCTCCACATCCAGCATCCTCACCTCCAAGATCGCCTGAGACCAGCCACCCGGACAGCTGCTGCAACAATCGATTTGCATAACCAAACAATTTCTGCACAAACTGTCAGAAACCGTCTCAGGGAAGCTCATCCGCATGCTCGTCATCCTCATCGGGGTCTCGACCTGACTGCAGTTCGTCGTCGTAACCAACTTGAGTGGGCAAATGCTCACATTCGATGGCGTCTGGCACTTTGGAGAGGTTTTCTCTTCACGGATGAATCCCGGTTGTCACTATACAGGGCAGATGGCAGACCGCGTGTATGGCATCATGTGGGCGAGCTGTTTGCTGATGTCAACGTTGTGGATCGAGTGGCCCATGGTGGCGGTGGGGTTATGGTATGGGCAGGCGTATGTTATGGACAATGTGAACACAGGTGCATTTTATTGATGGCATTTTGAATGCACAGAGATACCGTGACGAGATCCTGAGTCCCATTGTTGTGCCATTCATCCACGACCATCACCTCATGTCGCAGCATGATAATGCACGACCCCATGTTGCAAGGATCTGTACACAATTCCTGGAAGCTGAAAACATCCCAGTTCTTGCATGGCCAGCATACTCACTGGTCATGTCACACCAGATACTGACTGGTTTTCGGACCCCCCCCGGACCCCCCAATACAGTAAAACTGCACATTTTAGAGTGGCCTTTTATTGTGGCCAGCCTAAGGCACACCTGTGCAATAATCATGCTGTCTAATCACCATCTTGATATGCCACACCTGTGAGGTGGATGGATTATCTCGGCAAAGGAGAAGTGCTCACTAACACAGATTTAGACAGATTTGTGAACAATATTTGAGAGAAATAGGCCTTTTGTGTACATAGAAAAAGTCTTAGATCTTTGAGTTCAGCTCATGAAAAATGGGGGCAAAAACAAAAGTGTTGCATTTAAAATGTTGTTCAGTGTATATTGCTTATAGTTAGTTAATATAACTAATGTTAACAAATGAGAGCTTATTGTATTTGTAAGCACAAACGGCAGTTTTAGTCATTTTGGTTTCAACATCCTCATTTGGCTGTGCCTGTGTGTGTCACAGAAACGTGGGTAGGAAACACTCATCTGTATTTAAGCAGTGGAAGTTCCTCATCCCAACACTTGAATGCTCAATCACGGCTGAAGACTCTTCTGAGCATCCCAGAAAACACTCTGACGACTCATCCTGAAACTATATTCCACAGTCTTTCAACAGGTAGGCCTTTTTCATTATTTTTATTACAAAACGCAGTGAGTCCAGAAAATACATGCTTGAGCATAAAAATATATACAACATAAAGCTAGTTAATGTGATGAACCTCACCTCTGCAAACTTGTCGTCTTACTACATCCACTAAAAATCACCAGTTGATAATCATTGCAAAAAAGTTTTGTTATCTAATGCAATGAAATGCATATAGTTCATAAAAACAACATTTATGACGACGCTGCGTATATAGTTACAGAACAGTGATCTGGATAAAGTGGATTCAGCAAAGACAAAATGAAGAGTAATGTCTGATGTTGTGTTCATGCAGGATCCCTGTGCTGAGATGTGTGTCGGTCACTGCTCCAGGTGTGTGGGAATGGCTCTGATACCTATAGCCATCGTCTGCATGGTGGCGAATGTGCTTCTGCTGTTTCCAGACATGAAGTCTCAGTACCTGACGGAGCGTCATGTGACCAGAGAGGCCATGTGGTGCTCTGGGATATGGGCATCTGGTCTTCTGGTGAGTTTTCCTTACACTAGCCGTGAAGCTTTTCTAGTCCTTTATTAGTTGTATAGGAGATCTGATACTGTTTAATAACATGATAAAGACATTTTTGTTTTATAATAATAATAATCAATGTGTATATTAAAATACTTTATAATAATAATAATTATTATTCAAATGCACTAATCAATAATGCACTTAATAAGTTAATATATGCACTTAATATATACACAACAATATACAGTCGTCAACATTTGAAGTGGATCAAAAAAGTTCATCAAAGTTGTCCTAAGAGAAGAACTATATAACTATATATATATAACTATATAACTTTTATTAAATGTTTTGATACACTTCAAATGTTGACTCCTGTAGTTGTTCCTCAATAAGATTTTGTTAGTGTTCTGGTTTCAACATCCTCATTTGAAAGAGATTTTGTCTTTTTTGTCTTGAACTGTTTTCAGATCATCATGCAGAATCATCAGTGGGGTTTCACTGTCACATGGCGCAATTGTATTTTACGTCAAGAAAATGGGATTAAAATAAAAATGATTAGTTATTAATAAATTGAATAGATTAAAATGAATAAAATGAAAATGTGATTAATATGAATAAATAAAAATGTAATTAAAATTAAACAAAAAATAAATAATAACAATACATTACTACAGTGAGTATAATATAATAATTTAACTGAAACTAATAATATTATTTTTTTCTGTGTATAAATTGGGTGTTTATAAAAGACAGATGGCGTATAAATTTTAGGATGGGGTCTCTCACACAGGGATGATCATATTTGGGGGTCCATGGCATCTAAAAGATTGAAAACCCCTGCATTAATCAATAATGCACTTCATATATACACAATAACATACAGTTGTTCCTCAATAAGGTTTTGTTATTGTTCTGGTTTCAACATCCTCATTTGAAAGAGATTTTGTCCTTTTTCGTCTTAAACTGTTTTCCGATCATATGCAGAATCATCAGTGGGGTTTCACTGTCCCATGACGCAGTTGTATTTTACATCAAACAAGATTGCCCTGATGACGGTTGTGTGTTTTGTTAGGTTCTTGTGGCTGCTCGAGGCTTCACAACACATTACGAAAAGACAGGATGCTGTTATTTTACTGCTGAGGTAAGACAACTGAGTTTTTTTTGTATTTTCCTTTCAACCATGATCATCATAATGAGGCTTTGAAGAAATATCTTGTACTAATGATTTTTCTTGTCGTGTGTCCAGGTTTTGCGCAAGTTGGGGTACACGTGTTTGGCTATTATGGCAGCGGGGTTGTGTTTCGTGGTCAGTGGGATAGGGCTGACGCTGGGACCCCTCTGTTTACACAATGGCACTGAAGGCCTAAAGTGGGAACGGCCATTAAAACCAGTCAAAAATGGGTGAGTAAGGCCTGAGATTGTTATATTCTTTCACCGTGTTTACAAAAATCGGTAACTTGCTATTATTTATTCAGTAGCCAAAATCGTAAACATTGGTCTAGTTATTTCACTGAGAAACAAATCAGATGTGAAACAAACCTGATGTGGCCGATAGGCGTCTGTGAGCTCAAATTAACGTTAAAGTATTACATAACAAAAATGCATAACCTTTTATTTCTTTTCACACAAAAATGATGATTGTATCGAATATTATTAAGACTTTTTGTGTGGTTCATTGCACAATATGACCTTAAAACACTTTTTACCATAGTACATAGTTTCTAATCTAATACATTTTGACATTTGCATCACATAATCAGCTCCATATGTATGGCTTTTCTGACACACTTGCTCGGTAACTCACCTGATATAATACTGTGATGGAGCGCTTTGAGTGCAAGTCCCGTAAAACACGAGGGTGAACGTGATTTCACCAAGTTCAACATGTTCCTGGATCAACATCTTTGTTGATCCTGGAACAACATTCCAATCCACCAATCAGATTTGAGGGACAAGTTTTGGCTTACAACCAGTTGTAAGGTCCTTCTACATCAGTGTCATTCACCTATCATTTCCCTCTGATTTTCGGGATAAGTTTTGGGTAGAGTTAGGTGTAGTGGTGGGGATAGGGTTATGTACGGTGGCCGAGAAAGCTCAACGCGCTGCAGATAAAAGAAAACGCATGCAAATAAAAGAAAACGCATGCAAATAGAAAAAAACCTGTGCAAATAGAAAAAAACGCATTCAAATAGAAAAAACACCGGCAAATTAAGAAAACATCTTCAGCAGTTTCACAACACACTGTTCCAAATACTCACAACACCACCCAAATTCAGAAACGCAAAAGCTCACAACACAAGTACAGAAACCCGCTGCAAATAACACAGACCACAATGGAAATGTTTCCAGGGGAACCAAATAAGTGACGAACCCGGCTGAGACGTGCTGGTGCTTACAGCTTAAACTTCTACTTTATTTATTTATTTATTTATTTTGCAAAACATACAGAGATTACATTTTTTTATGACATACAACTTGTATACAATATACAAAATTTATTAACAAATGTATTAAAATATGTTCAATGTCATCAGATTACAAACGAGAAAAGAACAATGAGCTGAAAACTAAAATATATAAATAAAAAAGATAGATAAGAAGAAGAACATGAAGGAAAAATATTTATCTTTTTTGTTACACTGTACAAATTGTTTCATGTTATGTTTAAATTTAAAGTTTCATAAGAAATGTTAGGTAATGTAGGGTCCAAAGTTTTAAAGTTGAGACACACAGATATACACACGCATATTTTAAAAGCTTTTTTGTAAATAAAATTTATTTGCAACCGTTATGTCAACAGCATTATATTTCTGCGGTAAGAACAGCTCTTCAGCTGATGGACACCCCGTGCTGCGTTGTCATGGGAACATCCCAGGTGAAAATAATGAGGAATTACGTAGTCTTTCGTTGCTCCTTCATCAAGAGCGATCCACACGGCTACATAATAGCACACTAGCCTTGTGTACTCCAAGTCCCACTTTAAGGGCTCTGCAATCTGCCCTTCGAAGGGAGTAGGGCAAAGAGAAGCTCACGAGCAATAAGCACGTCCCAGCCGGGTTCGTCACTTATTTGGTTCCCCTGGAAACATTTCCGTTGTGGTCTGTGTTATTTGCAGCGCGTTTCTGTATTTGGTTGTGTCGTGAACTTTTGCGGCGCGTTTCTGTATTTGGAGCACACATGTTGTGAAAATGATGATGATGTTTTTTATTCATTTGCAGGTGTTTTTTTCTATTTGCATGTTTTTTTTTATTTGCACGTGTTTTTTTCTATTTGCACGGTTTTTTTTCTTTCTATTTGCATGTGTTTGCTTCAGTTGCAGCGCGTCGAGCTCTCTCGGCCACCGTAGTTATGACTACAGTTTCGGACAGGGAATGTTGTTCCTGGACACTTTGAAAGTGATCGCAAAACATGCAAGATGCAACGTAATATTATTGTGCAGAAATGTCGCCATGCATGTTTTTCCAATTAGCCAGTTAACATTGTTTTGTTGTGAAAATTCAGTGCACTTTAGCATGATTAATATTTGATGTGAATAAATGCTGACCGTGATCCTCTGTGTCTGTTAATGCAGAGAGTATCTTTACCTGTACGATCCGGAGCGATGGGCATCGGCGTGTGTGGAGCCTCGAGGTGTCGTGATCTGGAATATTGTTCTTTTCTCTGTCCTCATGGCAGCGAGTGGCCTTGAGCTCGTCTTCTGCCTTCTGCATCTCCTCACTGCCGCACTGGAGCTTATGTTTGGACCGGGCTTCTGCAAGAATAAGGTACAAATGTTTACAAAGAGCCTTCCCTTGTAGTGTACTTCAAATCTTCTTTTTTTAAATTTTTTATATACTTGAAAAAAACCTGTAATATAATATTAATGACATAAAAGATCACTTAAGTATATTAACGATTCACTTTCATGACTCTTAACACACTAAAGGACACTTTTAAGTGCACTTTGTAACAATGTCAAATTAAAGGTTTTACATTTTAATTCATTGTTTAAAATGTGCTTTAAAGTACACGTATTACAATGCGTTGACTAACAGTACTTGATATTACTTTTAAAGTTAATTTATTTGTAATATGCTTTTTATCATCATTACAAATGTTTTTAAATGCATGTCATAGAAGTTTCAAAGTATATTTAAATTTTCTAAAGATAAGATAATTGCATTTGTATAGCAATTTATAGCAATTTTGCATTTTCTACAGAATAAAAAAAACATTAACCACTTTTTTTGTTCTCTTTTTAGGTTGTTAATGCTTGAAATGACTAGAGGTTATATTATTTTCATCTGCATGTGAGAATGACATTTTTTGGAGGTTAAAATGTCATCTATGACTACTTAACCTATTTTAAACAGAGAAAAAATAGAAATGAGAAGTGAATTAGGAAAGTCAGTTTTCACATCCCTGAATCTTTAATTTACACCATCCATGTGCCTGTTGCTCAGCTGGTTCAGCATAATGCTGGACAAATATAAATAAGCTATTTAAAATATATACATATATGTGACTAATATAATGTGATATATTCTCAGAACGCACTTTAATCTGTATACACTGTAGGAATGTGAGTAATTTAATGTTATATGTATGTAATAAAATACTGAGTTTATATGTTAATACTGAAATGCTGAGTGTCAATAGATGTTCTATTTATTGTTTGATTTCTACAAGATTAAAATCGAATTGATCTAATTGTATGAGCGATTCTGTGTGTAAAAGAATTCATCATTTATTAAATGTATTTTAATAAAAATTGCAAGCAGCACACTTGAAGAAAAAAAAACATTTCACAAAATTCACAAAAAATGCTTTTGATTTATAACATGGTAGATTCCGTTCATAATTCATACTGTGAAACTGTTGTCATAAAACCGAAAAACCCTCATTCACAGACATCTGACACACCAATGTTGGACTGGACACGTCAGAATCATGACCTCAGCATATTTAAATCTGCTTTAGTGGCCACAAGAGGGCCACATATTTCATGTCTATCTTTACAGCCATACTAATAATACTGTGGATCTGCCAAAATAGTGAAGTGGTTCTCACTGCAGAGAAAAATGATGTCCAGCTCCCCCTCTGCATGGAGTTTGACTTTATTAGCTAGGGTTATGTGTAGAGTTAGTGTGTGTGTGGCTGGACCTTCAAGCTCGACCCATTGACGCTTCAGTGAGCAGCCTCTAAAATAGTATGTATTGTAGTACATTATTGCTATATAGGCCACAAATTGTGAAATGAGTGAGTGAATTTAGACACTGTTCGCTGCCGCTTTTGCAGTTTGTGCTTGCTCTTAATCATTCGAAACTTAGCAAACTGGCAGCTCCAGTAGTATTTATCTTGAACTCTTGTCATGGAAACTATGTATAAACCTTAATCAAACAATTTAATGATCATTTAAAAAGGAATTTATACCTGTTTGATGATTATGATTATGCTGTAGCCGCATTGGACCAGCGGTTTGGAAAATAGATGGATGAATGATTCAGCTGTGGGCGCCATCTTCTGGAGAGACAAATTCATTTATGTTATGCCCTAAATTAATATTGACTAACTGTATTTTTCTATGTACATTTCTGAAATGCACTTTCTGTAAAGCTGCTTTGAAACAATATGTATTGTGAAAAGCGCTATTCAAATATAATTGAATTGAATTTGACACGTGACTCGCAGTGCATTATGGGTATTCTCTAGCCGTGAGCGTACATCGGGGTGCCTCTCATTACTCAAATTGATGCTTCCTCGCTCCTTCGTCTTCCAGCCTGTGACCCGGAAACTGATCAAAGTTTAAGATATGCCATGTGTAAATTCATAAGTCGACACCATTGCTGAATGCTGACTATTTCCTCCTTAAAACTGCAGTGAACCAAAGACAGTCTCAAAGACACGGTTTGAAATCGCTGGTGTTTCTGTCGTAGCAAAATACCTTGTAACCAATCATAGATATAAACACTAGATGTCGCCTTGGGGTTCTAAACATGCGTCAAAACCGCCGCCATCTTGGAACAGGGGTCTTGTCATAGGAAGTAGCTAGGTAATGCTGAATTCATGGATGATGCCGGACTTTTGTGCTGCGTATGGATGTTTACACGAACGAAATCTAAAAACCAGACAGCAAGGGATTACATTTCACAAGATTGTGAAATTTTGTAATTTTTTTTAAATTTCTCTGGACTCTATAATAAATACATGTCTGACCGTTGGAACGAACCAAAACAACTAGAAAATCGTATTCATGACGATTTATGGTGTTTTTATTTCGATCTTTTCCTACATTGAGCTGATGAGGGGTTCCCCTGTTTCAAGATGGCGGCTCTATTGACGCATTCGTTCCAATGAACTGCCGTAGCCAAGGCGACATCTAGTGTTTATAATCTATGGTAACCAATCAGGTCAACGTGTGATCGTCAACGAGTGGATCTCTGAGCTGGTGTGAGTGAGTGGAGGCGGGGCTCATTTGGATATTCATAGAATCTGTATACTAAATGAGGCAAGGGTGTAGAGTTACATTCAAGCTATTTTAAGGCACGAAGGATATTTTTTTCAAGGAAAGAACGTTTAAATATGTCATTTTGGTGATCAACGATGAGTTTTAAGGGATCAGATATTGACTACAGGTGGACTTTAAATATTTGAATATGCAATAAAGTTCACAGTTGTATAGAGTTATAAGAGATACTTAAAGTTAGTGTTGTCACGGTACCAAAATATCAGTATTCTGTACCAATACCAGTAAAAATCCACAGTTCTCGGTACCAATTTCGGTACCAAAGCTTAATTTAGATTAAATTTACACATATTAAAGTGTATATCACGGTTCCAAAGATGGAAACTGTAGTATTAAAAACAATTTACAATAAGATTCTATTTGTTAGATAACATTAGATAAAATTACCTAACAATAAACAACAGTTTTATACTGCAATTATTCTCCATGGGGTTAACTTAAAAAAGTGCTAATATATTTTTAAAATCAAAAGTTTTATCTGTTAACATTATTTAATGCACAATGAATGAAGTGAACAAACATGAACAATCAAGTGTTTGTATTAAATAACATTCACAAACATTAATTAATGTTGTAAAAATATATTGTTCACTCAATGTGTTGATGTTGCATTAAGTACTATTAATGAATGGTGTCTTATTGTAGTGTTACCAAACTATACAGGAGATAAAACATGTTTTATTTGACTTAACTGTACTTTTATTTAATCCAAAAATGTCACTCTTGGCTGTCTTCAAAGCTTGAGAACCCTGTTGCTGATTTCTAATGCAAGGGCTAGAAATCAATTAATTCTGATACTTCCTCGTCATCATGGAGAGCGCATCGCACCGCTTTCTCCTTTCCACAAGCGCTTGCTCTCCCGTGTCTCTGCTATGCAACCATGAACAGCGGCGAGCCTGGAAAGACGAGCTCGCACGTCTCTTCTATTATGAGCGCGCTTGCCGCGCACCTACATTTGAAATTTGCACGCGCAAAAAACCGCGCTATATAAACGTGTGAACGGCCCTTTATGGCAACGTGACATTAGCCTAATTCAAAATATTTCCATATGTGGCTCTTTCCTCGCTTCTTGTCAACAAGTGGATTCAGAGCCACCGCATTAGCAGCGCCGGTCGCCGTGTCTCAGAGTGTTTTTATGAAGAGTAGCCTACGCACCTCTGCATCTTTCCGACAGCGCATCAAGAACCGGATTAACTCGGTACTCGGTACCTAGAAAACCTGGGACCGTAACCGTTTAATTTTTTTAGTACCGACTTGGTACCCAGTGGCGCCTCCAGAAATTTTTCATAGGGGTGGCCAGATGGGGCCACTTAAAATCTTTGGGTGGCACACCAAAACTATAAACCATAATTTCAGAATTGTATTCTACTGTTGTAGTAAACCGGCCTGTAGAAAACTATCAGAAAGACTTAAGGAAACTCCTACTGATATACTTTGGTTTATTGTGTTATATTTAATGTTACTAATGATATTAGTAGGGCCCTACTAATATATATTATATTATATAGATATGATATATATAAGGGCCCTCGCCCCGCGGCAAATTTCCAGATACTTACATAATTGTGATGAATTTAATCCTTTTTAAGTTATTATTTTGCAGTGTAAGATTACAGTTAACACCTTTAAATATTACATAAACGTATTAGGAATTTTTAATAAACTTAATGAGTGTATAAATCAGCAGCAAAAAGCAATTTTTGAAAAAATCTGCACAGTAATTTTATAAAATCTAAATATGTTAATAAAAACAAATTACTATTAGTTCTCTTATAAAATTCAATCAGGCAATCATACATTTCACAATTTTATATTTATATATGAATGTCAAGAATTCAGAAGTGCATATATAACCTACACTACAAATAAATAATATGCAATTAAATTATGCTTATTTTAAATGTATTGAGCAGGCTAGGTATAACAAAATATATTGGCTTTTAATAATATTTCAGTGCGCAAACCCATGATAACATGAAAAACAGAGCGCACACAGCGTGTATGCGCATCGCGGGTGCAGAATGATGTGCTCAAAGCAACATGGAGTCACAGTGTGCAGCGCTGCGCTGCATAAGTGCGCATTTAAAAGTTCACGTCACAAAGCGAAGAAATGTCGAGCGCACAAATCCTAGTGCGATTTGTTCCTTTGTTTCACAGTTTTGAATTCCAGTTATTGTGCGTTTGATGCCGATTCATAGTCCTTGTGATGTGTGTGATCTAGCAAGCACACGGTAGTGAGTCGTTTAAAAACAGCAACAAACTTCAACAAAATAAAGTAATTTTATGCAAATCTACAGCCTTTTATCTACAGATAATGCATTATAATGTGAATATATCATATTGGAGAGAGTTTTACCGTGCATCCAAGAGGCGCGCGCGCTGTTTGAATATGAATGGAGAATGATTTACAGCCGCAGAGGAGGGAAAACGAGTTTCCGTATACTTTAATGATGTAAATAGACCTCTGTCCCTCACATTAAGCTATGGAATGACTTCAGATGACTTTCTCACCCAAACTGAAGTGAAAAAATCGGGAGGCGCCGAAAAGCGCGCTGTTTGCATCCCTGCTTGTCAAAACGTGGCAAAGACACATCAAAAAGCTGCTGAAACAGTATACTGTAACCGTTTGGCACTTAAAAAGCACGCCACGACACATAATTCCTTTTACTTCTTTATACAAACACAAATACTTCTTTTACTAAAGAATATTTTTTACTTATTTATGAAATGCATAACTGATGCTACTAAAATTTGTACTGGCCATTGGGGTGGCCAGTGGGGTGGCCAGGAGTCGGCCAGGGGTGGCCACGGCCACCCCTGGCCACCCCCTGGTGGCGCCATTGTTGGTACCGAAGTACCGAGTTTTTTGACAACCGAGAGAGACACACCCACCCATCCAAAGGAGCTCTACCGGTACAAGTACCTGTTTTACTATGCTCTCAAGGGTTAAGATCTGTTGATTTTTGTTGTCTCAAAGGTTCTGTGTCTGTGATGAATTTTGCAAAACTCATGATCTTTCCAGGTCTGCTTTATTTCTCCCTCTCTGTCTAGCTCACATGATCTTTCGATCAGACCTCTCTCTCTCTCTCTCTCTCTCTCTCTCTCTCTCTCTCTCTCTCTCTCTCTCTCAATCTCTCTCTCTCGTCGTTATTTGTTTGTTTCGTTAGTTTCACTGTTAATGTACATATATGTATCCCGGGGTTTTTAATGTAGAATTCTGTATCCGTAGTTTCAATTATTAAAACCATATTCTTGATTGCTTCTTGTCTAAGAGCTTATATTACAAGTCAATGAAATAATTGGTCTGGCTACAAGCTTTACAAGTTGTTAGGCTACTATTTCAGTAACCTAAATTTTATAAACACAAGAAAATTAATGTTCACGGCCGGAACATTCAGATTTCTTGGAGTTTATAAAAAGGGATAACTTTGTTGAGAAGTTGGTAAGTTAATCTTACGGCTGTTTGCTAGACAAACCGAGTGTTTGATAACTAAATTAATTCCCTTAAAGTTATCTCATATAATCGATCTGTAATGAGACCATTGATGTATGAATGAGGAATAATAATTTGTTATAATGTATCATTCATATATTCGATCGCTCTATTTTCAATTTTGATAATTGAACTGCAACATGCAAGATAATGATCATATCCATGATTAATTATGAAAATTCCCTATGAATAATTTGAGCCAATTAAGGCAAAAGTCATTGTTGCTACATTGTTATTATTAATAGTGGATACTTTCATGCACTTCCATGTCCAAGTGTCTGCTATCAGACCCGTTGAAGTACAGTTTCTGTTCATGTGTGCTATGTGTGTTAACCCTATATAGCCTACCCTACATACAGTTAGGGTGATATACATGACTTAAAATGTGATGTTGTCCGCACACATCTTGCGTTTAATTTGGTCGCACCACAAGGTGTCACTGTGGCCTCAAAGCTTCAGCACTGCCAATCTGAGCTCGATTGCTGATGTCTGAGGTAAAACACGCCCCCCTCATTAGCATACGGACAAAGAAATGTTGAAATAAATAAATGTGGAAATAAATAAATGTGGAAATAAATAAATGTAGAAATAAATAAATGTAGACATAAAAACATATATACATAAATGAATGTGGAAATAAATAAAAGTGGAAATGAATAAATGTATAAATAAAAAAAAAAAATGTGTGAAAAAATACAATTATACATAAATAAGGAAATAAAAGTATAAATACTCATTTATTTGTACTTTTTTACATTTCTTTGTATATTTATTTATGTATTTATTTATGTATTTTTGCTTTTTTACATTTCTTCATATATTTATTTATGTATTTATTTATTTTTAATTAAGTCAGCTTTGGCATTCCATATGCCCCCGGACCCCCCTAGAGGTACCGAGATCCACCTACAATCCAATACAAACCCTGCATGTGCAATATAAAGAACTGGACAACTTTCTTTCTGTTTTATTGCTTTAAATATAAATAGCATTTATATTTATTTATATAATAGCTAATTAAGCAAAAACCGCAACAAAAGTCTGAAGAAAAAAAAACTGGTATTACACTTGACATTCTGTCCCCCTCACTTTTGAAATGGTGGCTACGCCCCTAGGCTACTTTTCTAAAACTGTGTATTGTAGTGCTTTATGGTGTGATTACAGCTTTAATATTATGTCTAACATGTTAAGTCTTGACTGCAAAAAAGTATTGAACATTTCCACCGTTATTAGACCAACACTTTGAATAGAATTTGCATTGCACTTTTCCGGAAAGTGCCGGCTTATAATAGCATTGAGTTGAGGAAACCCCTGCTATGGACTCTCAGGATGTAATCCATAAATTTAGTCTGTCTTATTTGTTTTCTCTACTTCCTCTTTTCCTTCTTATTGTCTCTCTCTGCTGGCATCTCCTCTGTCCCAGCGCTGCACTTTCCTCTCACTCTTTCAAACCTGCTCTACTTTGGGCACGCAAATATTTCCAGATGAAACACCGTCCCCTCCAACACAATGAATGACTCAGAGTACATTATGTTTCTGACAGAGACGAGCGCAGGAACCGCAAAACCAGCAGCCTCTCACATGCAGGACAGCTCCAGCAATCTGACCACAGTCACGCTACAGTTTCCATGAGGCGAAAACATGCAAATCTCACTCATTCACACTCATGTCATTCCAAACCCATGTGACTGTCCGTCTTCCATGAAAAACACAAATAAGAAATGATGAAGAAAGGTGATGCAACTCTTTTAAAGTTATTTCCTTCTTTTGTGTGTTGCGTGGAAATGACTTTCAAGTAACTGAACTGAACTCAGTTTAGCTTTATGTGGGCTGAGCTTCGGGTGCATTTATGTTGATCCTTGACTTCCTTCCTAAAACTGAATGCAAAGAGGACAACATTAGTCGCAGAGTTGGGTAGAGCTAGAGCTGCAGACGCGACGGAAGTTAAATAGAAAGAGGAAGTTAAAGCAGACATACCTATTTAAGATGGTACGTGCAATTTCATTTTTGTACTTTATCTTGCCAGGTAGGCCTACAATAGAAAGAGAACAAGAAACGAATGTGATTTAGAAGGTTTCAATAATGGGAACTGGCGTGAGATGGATTAACTCATGTTTACCCACATGAATAACATATTTCGATAGGTCTGATCATGTGTGCAAACCACAAGGTCCTATTTCTGACCATGCTTGTTACACATGATTAAAACTAGTCACATTCATACTGTCTAGGCACAACATTATTGATAATTTAATAAACAATTTCAGATGCTGCTGTATAAATACTGTATATTACATATGTATATAATTATAAAAGAGCGCAGTCTCTCGGGTGTACCCCCCGGCCTGCGAGGGGCGATGGGGGTATGTGGCAAGCAGGACGAGGCCGAGGGACGTGAGAGAACGGCGTGAGGCTGGTGGTGTGAGTGATAATGAATGACACCTGTGAGACGGAAGCATAAAGGAGGAGCGACAACAGTGAAGATCGAGAGAGGAACAGGCCTGATTTTATGTTGTGTTTTGTTCCTGTTTTATGTGGCCAGCAGTCGTCCGTGAGGGGCTGCTGGCTTATACTTTAATTTTTGTATTTTTTTATTTATTGTATTAAAACCTTTGAATGTTCGCCAGTTCCCGTCTCCTACTTCCCATAACAACGAACCCCGTTACAAGCATTTATTTGAAATATAAATCTTTTGAATCATTTTACAAATGTCTTTTCATTTACTTTTTGTCAATTTAATGCATCTTTCTATCATTCTAAAGATCTTGCCCCAGACTTTTCAATAGACGTATATCACAGTTTCCACAAAAATATTAAGCAGTGAAACTTTTCAACTTTGATAAGATAAGATATCAGCATATTAGAATAATTAAAATATGATATAAATTATAAATCTAAATCCAAATAATATAATATAAATTATTTTTATATTTTTTATTTATTTTTATCTGTTAAAGGGATAATTCACCCACAAATGAATTTTTTTTAAATGTTCCTGTATAAATGTCTTTGTTCTGCTGTACACAAAGGAAGACATTTTGAAGAATGTGGGTAACCAGACAGTTGATGGACCCATTGACTGGCATAGTAGGGGAAAAATACTACAGTAGTCAATAGGGCCCGAGATCTGCTTATTCTTCAACATATCTTCCTTTGTGTTCAGCAGAGCAAAAAACATTTATACAGGGTTGGAACATTTTGAGGGTGAGTAAATGATGACAGAATTTTCATTTTTGGGTGAACTATTTAATATAAAATAAATGATTGTTCTGTTTGGTTCGAGGTTAGTTGTAACTAATCTGTGGTGCATTATCCCATGTGATCACTTTTGAGAATGTTCGTGTGAAGGATCGTTTGACTCGTGTCACTGTAAACCAAAACACTCAACAGACACTGAAACCATTTACAATGCACATATTTTCACTTTCAGTTTTCACAAAAACAAACACAAGGTCCTTCAACATTCTCAAAATGAAAGCATTTCCAAATTGCAGTGTTAAACTGAAATATAAAGTAATGTTAAAAGCATTTATAATACACATCCGATGTATTAATGAATATACACCGTCTCAACCAACTGTTCTGCTTACATATTTTGATGTTTCTGATGAGTTCACTGCATCTGTGGGTTTCAGTTTTTGTATTACAGTATTGTAACTATTTTTTCTTCTTTTCTTTGTTAAACATTTGTTTGTTAGAGGTCTGATCTGATGACGGGAAGGCTGATGGTTTTATGAAGGCGACTCATGAGCATCACAGTTTTGCAATATACATGATGTCACTCATATATGCCAAATCACTTCTTGTTCCCATGGTTTTGTGGTTCTTGGTTTTGGACTGTGTTTTGTTGCCATTGTTCCTGTATTTGGTCTTCTTCTGTGTTTATGCTGCGTTCACGCCATGCCATAATTACCCTATCGAAATTACAACACATGACGTTGTATTCAGAGCAGTTCACGCCCTAGAACAGGGAATTGTCTGTTTCTATGGCACCACAATCAATGCCTAAATGAATCTGCAGCAGTCAGGTGGTACACGTATGAGCTGTAAGTACGAGCTCTACGATGACGTGAGCGCCTTTTACATGTTTAAATCTCATAATTACGGTAATTTCAGCATGGCGTGAAAACACATTTGTGACCCGATCCGGCGAAATGAGTCGGAAGTCGCAACGTTCCATTTTAAGATATGGGCCGATTATGTGGAAAAACAATGAAATAATAGATTTTTTTTTTTTTTTGTTGCTAATTTCAAAGAACAGACATTCAAAAATAATCTCCCAAAGTTTCGTAGTCCAGATAATTGAGTAAAGATATTTAAATTACTATTAAAGTGTACAAAGTTTTACTAAATTCGTTGGAAATGAACTTTTCTCAACTCCTATCTCACCTCTGAGCATTTCCCGGGTATCCCCTGAAACGTCACTATCTCTGCTCTCCAAATGGTGTTATACGTTGTATAGAACCAATCAAAAAGCTTAGAAATGTACACAAATCCTGATCATTTGTGGATGGGAAGCCGTTTCGACTGACCGGCACGCGATTGGTCCAGCCACCCTCCTGTCAGACTCGCAGCGAGCGCTCTGTGTAATAAACAAGCTAGATCTCCTCAGAAAGATTAAATATTATTAATTTGAGAAATGTCGCTGTCAAAAGAGAGCAAAGTTGCCAAAGCGTCATCAAGCCCCCTGGCCATTGCACACTGAGTCCGCGTTTTTTTCATATGCGTTTTTTCGTATTGATTCGGTGGCTCCGAATTGTCAAAACACCATTCAAACTTCTTGCTACGGATGCGAAAACTTACGTTTTTTTTAAATATATATATAACGGATGAAAGTTTCGTAGACAGTGTGCAAGCGTGATTGACATAACGTGAGGTCGATTTTTTTTTTTAACGTGCGAAAATTTCGGATGCGAATTTCAGACTCAGTGTGCAATGGCCTTTATCTGTACAAAAATATCCGTGAGATTTGCCCAAAACCGCCAGTTGAGAAAGTAAGTTGTCCCTCTCCCTGCCCAGCTTAGAAGAAAAGAGCTGAAAGGTGAATTTAATGTCAAATTTGAATCTGAGTGAGCGCATTTACTGTGTGGATGTGAGTGAGTGCAAATGTGAGTGAGTACTTATCTGCAAGGAGAATCCATTACAATGTGTTTGATTAACCCAAAATTTAACTGTTGGTACTCCGTTATGAATTTGTTACACTGTTATTGTCAACTAGCCTACACAAAGATATGATTGCATAGCATTATTTGATCTGTTTCCTTGTCTCTCTGCCTCTCTCACTTTCTCTTACACACACACACACACACACACTCTCTCTCAAGCAAAAATGTAGCACCTCTGTTCAATCTTTCTGATTTTAGTAAATCTTTGTAAAAGGTACTTTTAAATTATTTATTCAAATAAAAACTTTAAAATAATTTGAGCTTCAGCCTGGTTTAATAGTATTTATATATATATTAATGTCTTTGGTCAAATTAAGCTGTAAAATAAATAGTTTATCCCTTTAAATGCAATGGATTTTGAAAGATATCAACAAAAAAAGGGCAAAAAACGTTAAAAGCGATTTTCTCAGGTTTTCAATTGGATGAAGAGGGCAGACGACCATAATTCAAATGTGTATATCTTCACAACCATTCAAGGCATGACTTTGACTAGGATATCATTTGAAAGCTTATGGTCTCCTCTTTCCATTAATACCAAAATCTCAATTTTGAAATTTGGGTCACTGTGACTCATTTTGCTGGATCAGGTCACATTTAGTTCCTGTTTCCTTTGTTTCATTCCCTACCTTGTTAGTTTCTGTAGTTACCTTGATTAGTTTCCATAGTAACTAATCACTTACACCTGCCCCTTGTTTGCCCCATGTTACCGTGTGTATTTAATCCCCACTGTTTCTCATGGTCTTTGTTTGGTGTTGTTTATCTCCTGTATGTTACCAGGGGGGTATTAAAAAAAACGTGTTATGCAACTTACATAGGTAAGTTTACTCAGAGTAAGCGAATAACCTCAACTTTAACTTTCAGGGTATGCAAGTTGCCATAGCAACTTTTTCTCTGAACATGAAATGTCTTAAGGTTAGTTTACTTTGTTTAGAGGCATTGAAGGTTCAGAGGTACAGCGTGCCCTATTGACGAGGCTCCAGTGGGCATGACATATTTCACACAATATTATGTTATATCTATATTTGATTATAAAGCACTATTATAACATAAAGCAATGTTTATTTTACTCTTATTTAGTTTATTCTCATCTCACACATCGTGGATCTGCACTCAAATTTCCGGGTAACACTTTACAATAAGGTTCATTAGTTAACATTAGTTAATCTATTAGGTAACATGAACTAAGAATGAACAATACTTCTTTAGCATTTATTAATCTTAGTTAATATTAACTACAACATTAACTAATACATTTTTTTAAATCAAAGGTTGTATTTGTTAATACAATACAATTACAAAACAAATGTATTGCTCATTGTTAGTTAACCTTGTAAGGTGTTACCGTTTTTCTATAATACAAGTACATAAATGGTGCATCTCACCTTACAAGAAATGTGGAAGTAAAATGGCTAAACAACAACAGAACTTATACAGCCATGTCATATATAAGCAAAGACTGTTTTTATGGTTCAATCAATCTTTATTTTTTAATTAGTAATTATCATCGAACAAACAATATTGCATTTTCTTCATGTGCTGTCTTCGTTGCTTCTCTATGAAGTGTCTGATTACAATTTCAGCCATTTGACCTTCATGTGTCATGTAAATGCTGCTTGTACTCTTTTCGTTTCTGTTTGTTTACTATTTATGTCTTGTTTGTTCTGTGTGGAACACCAAAGCAAGAGATTTCCCGACATCCACAGAGAAATACAATTTTCCCAGTAAAGAGGAAAGTTGAGAGAGACAACTGCTGTCTTGATTCCAGGGGGTTAAGAGGGTCAGAAAGCAGCAGAGCCGGGGGTCATCGCTGTCCTGAGAAAACACGCAAAGAGTCAATGCGGAGGTGGACTGTCAACATGAGCTGAGAGGTCATCTGGCTTTATCTAGACGAAAGCAATATGGTGAGGAGTAATAAAGCGTTAGACGATGAAGTTTTCGTGTGAGCAACACTAGATGATTAAGACAGTGCTGTTTGCTAGTCAGAACTGAACTGAGAATGCCTTTGATAATTCATATCAATTTCTGAGCAAACAGCAAAAGACAGTTGTGAATAAATTGTCACAAACCAACTTCAAATAAAAAAAAATTGCAATTTACCAAGATTCATATTACTGAGAAGTTTTTTTTTTTAACTTCGTCATCTAAAACATATGAGGCACTGAAGTTCCTGTTCTTTAAGGAAGAGACAGACAGTGTTCTTCTGTAAAGCTTCAAGAAAGAGAGCTACGGTGAGGCATGCTTTGTTTTAAAACGGTCCAGTAAGAAAAAAAAAAAAAACGAAAAGAAATGAGTGTTAAAAATCAAATTAATTCATTTCAAATTGAGTTAAATCAATATGCCGGACATTTTTAAAAGTCAACTTCTGTATAGGTGAAGTTTGGACTAATGTTTTCTTGCCGCTTTCAAACATGTTTATTTATATTTGTAACTCTTTAGGTTCCTTTTGTTATTAGTTAACTACATTTAGTTAACATGAACAACATTAAACACTTCTACAGCATTTGTTAATTTTAGTTAATGCTAATTTCAACATTTACTAATACATTTGTAATAGGCTACAAAACAAAAGCTGTATGTTAACATTAGTTGATGCACTGTGAACTGTCATGAATATGAACATTTCATAAAAATGCTGGGTTGTTTCAACCCATGTTTGGGTCAAATGTGGACAACCCCAACTGTTGGGTTTAAAATTTGAATTGAATAACACCAATGGTTGGGGTTTTCCATATTTGACCCAAACATGGATTCTAACAACCCAGCATTTTTAGTGTAATGTTATAACATTTATTGCATTACATATTGCTCATGTTCATGTAAAAAAAAAACAAAAAAACTTTTGTTCTAAACAAAGCGTTATTAGGGAAAGAATGAGATACTTTTTTTGGTCTCAGGTTTTGACACCGCATGTAACCAATCTAGTGAGCATCTACTGAAGTGACCATAGAAAAATCTAAATAAATACTAAAAAGTAATGAATATATTGAGCATTAATACATTTTGTCAGTGTGGTGTGAAATAGTTTGTCTGTGTGCTGAGCTTTAATAATAATAATTCATTACATTTATATAGCGCTTATATAGCGCTATATCTCGGCACTCAAAGCGCTTTACATAGAAGGGGGAATCTCCTCAACCACTTTGACCTTAATTGTGGTTAAGAGTTGAGGACAGGAAACTGAACTCAAATGTATTTAGTTTTTGATACTGTCAAAGTATGAGCGATATAGATAAAGAAGAAATTAGTTATAAAGTTGTTCCTCTTGTAAGTATATTTACAGTTCCCTTTCAAAAGCTACGATGCTGCACTGGATAGCGCATTGGGAACGTCTTTAATCGTGACCCGCTGTGAATATAGTGTGTAAACATGTCTATGGAATCTACCGGAAATAGAACGAAAAAACTGAAGAAATATAGCCTCGGTCGGTGACGTCATCGGCGCGCACCCGCGACACAAGGCTATAAATAGATGAGCCGCAGGTGCATCGTCAGGTCTTTTGTCTTCAGAGACCTCTCTGTGTTGGTGTGCAAGCATCTATTTTCTCTCTGCTACAGATCTTTGTTAGGAGTTATTTAGCTTTATACCAGACAGTGTGCAGAATTTTCACTCTTTCTCATCTCTTAACCTCATTTAAAAGAGTTCAAAAAGCAAAAAAAGAGAAATGAGTCAGCAAGCTAAGCGCTGTGTCTCTGCATGTTCTCGTCCCATGTCAGAACTGGATACACACACTTACTGCTTTGTGTGTTTGGGGGAGGAGCATGTGGTCGCTGCATTGGAGTCAGGAGAGTGTGAGCATTGTGAGCTTTTCACTGTTAAAATGCTTCGCGCTCGTCTTGGCTACTTTCAGTCCGTACCCGCATTATCATCGTGGGGCTCCCGAATGGATTTGGCTGACAAGCAAGAGACGGGTCCGTCCCTTTCGCTTGCTTGTTCACCAGATCCACTCGTTCACTCGCGTGATCCCGAAGCGCATCTCGGTGCTTCTTCGGCTCACGCGGGGGACGATAATGAATCTCTTGGGTCTGCGGACTTTGAGCAGCCAACCTCAGAGCGTTCCTCACGCGAAAACGATACATCTGTCGAGGAGCTTCTCGAGGTGGTTACTCGCGCGGTGGCCAAATTGCAGCTTGACTGGTCTCGTGAACAAGATACCCCCAAACGCAGTAAGCTTGAGGATAGGTTTTTGTCAGGTGGCAAGGGGGAGGGACCTCAACATCAGTCTCTCCCCTTCTTTGAGGACCTCCATGATGAGCTAAATCATGGAGAAACGCATATACCTTTCGTGTCTTTGTGCCTTCGACGTCGACTTTTTCGACTATCGTGGGTGCAAAGGCGCGAGGGTATGCGGAGATGCCCCAGGTTGAAGAGACACCCGCCAGCTATCTCTCGCCTGGGTCTGCATCTTTGCTTAAAAAAACCTACCCTCCCCTCAAAGCCGTGTAGAATAACATCTTCGGGTAAAGCTTACCAAGCTACAGGTCAGGCTGGTGCTGCGCTCATCGGCCACCCAACCTCTCCCTGGTCCTTCAAGACCTAGGGAGGTTAAAAAGCAGAGCGTGGCGAGCCGTGCTCCCCCTAGTAAGAACTGGTGACAGGCTCGTCAGGCCCTTCTCGTTACCCCCACAAAACCTCTCCATCACCGCCACCTTTGGTGCTTCGGGGGGCAGCGGTTTCCAGCGAAATGTTAGATGTTCCATTGCTCCCTGCTTTCATCCAGGGCACGGAACATCTAACATCCCCTCAAGAGGAAGTATTAAAACTGATACCACTATCAGAGAGTCTGGCAGAATGGAAACTTCTGCCAGGCATTTCTGCTTGGGTATTAAGCATAGTACAAATAGGATACAGAATCCAATTCATTCATCGTCCTCCGCGTTTCAACGGCATGGTCTCCACTTCCGTAAGACCGGAGCTGATGCATGTACTATCACAAGAGCTACAAACTCTTCTGAGCAAAGAGGCCATAGAACATGTTCCTCTGCCAGAGAGGGAGTCGGGCTATTACAGCAGATACTTCCTGGTCCCCAAAAAGGACGGGGGTTGCGTCCAATCTTAGATCTTCCAGGCTTAAACCGTACAGTCAAAGGGCTCAAGTTCAAGATGTTAACCGTCAAGAGTCAAGACGGTCGTGTCGCAAATTCAACATCACGATTGGTTCGTCACGATCGATTTGAAGGACGCATATTTTCACATACAAATATTGCCACAACACAGGAAGTTCCTGAGGTTCGCTTTGGGGGGCAAAGCATACCAATTTCGGGTTCTTCCATTCGGCCTAGCCTTATCACCCCGCACATACACAAAATGCATAAATGCAGCACTGGCTCTATTACGACTCCAGGACATTCGCATATTAAATTACATCTACGATTGGTTAATACTAGCACAATCGCAAGAGATGGTGCTTCAACACAGAGACATCTTGTTGGCTCATCTAGTTTCTCTAGGGTTGAGACTCAACACCAAGGAAAGTGTTCTTTGTCCTGCCCAGAGAACGACTTATCTCGGGATCGTTTGGGATTCGATCACGATGAGGGCACAATTGTCCGCTCAAATCGAGACCATTCGGCTAACTATGAGCAAAGTCAGGCTAGGTCAAGATCGTACTGCTCATCAGTACCAAAAGATGTTAGGTTACATGGCTTCAGCATCCACGGTGATTCCTTTGGGGCTGTTGCACATGAGACTGTTTCAGTTGTGGCTAAAAGTCAGGGGATTTCATCCAAGGCCCAATCCTCAAAGGCAAATAAAAATTATGCGCCATGGATTTCGTATACTATCTCTGTGGCTCAGACCCCAATTCCTTGCCTTGGGGCCCCCTCTAGGGGCGCCTTGTCGTCGCAGATTGCTAACGACAGATGCCTCCATGTTGGGCTGGGGAGCGGTCTTAAGTGGTCGTCCAGCTCAAGGGGAATGGGAGGGTCATCAGCTCGATTGGCATATAAACTGCCTCGAGCTGATGGCTGTACTTCTGGCCCTGAAATACTTTCTCCCTCAGTTGAGAGGCTGTCATGTCCTAGTGCGGGTGGACAACATTGTGGCAGTTTCTTATATAAATCACCAGGGAGATCTGCGCTCACGCAATCTGAACAAAATAGCGAGGCAGATTTTCCTCTGGGCCTAGGAGAAGTTCCTGTCACTCAGGGCAGTGTACATCCCTGGGCACCTGAATGTGGGAGCAGATTTACTGTCCAGACAGAAACTGCTGACGGGGGAATGGAAACTCGAGTAGTCGATCAGATCTGGACCAGATTTTACAAAGCGGAAGTGGACCTCTTCGCCTCCCATCAGACAGAGCAATGTCCCCTCTACTTCTCTCTGAGTCACCCAGCCCCCCTGGGTCTGGATGCGATGGCGCAAACATGGCCCAAAATGCGCCTGTATTTGTTTCCTCCAGTGGCTCTGCTCCCGGGAGTTCTACCCAGAGTTCGCCAGCCAGGGTCTTGCCTCTTATTGATAGCGCCACGTTGGCCGAACAGAATGTGGTTCTCGGAGATAATATCTCTCCTCAATGGCTCGCCATGGGCGATTGCGGAGAGGAGGGACCTTCTGTCCCAGTCGGAGAGCACGATATTCCATCCCAGGCCCGACCTGTGGAACCTTCATGTTTGGCCCCTGATGGGTACCAACTGAGGGACACTGGGCTTTCACAACACCGGAGCAGGAGAGACCTCACAGACTGTGTCCAGTCCGTCCTCTTCAGCCCTACGTTCACCACACTAGCCAGTGGCGTAAGTCAGAGCAACTATTTGTTTGTTATGGGGGCAGTAACAGGGGTGCTGCCGCTACTAAACAGGCCATGTCACATTGGGTCAGGGATGCTATTGCTCTTGCCTATGAGGCACGTGGCCAAGCTTCGCCAACGGGTCTAAGGGCTCACTCCACCAGAGGGGTCGCCTCCTCTACTGCTTTGGCAAGGGGTGCCCCCTTACAGAATGTTTGTGATGCGGCAGGCTGGTCCTCTCCGCACACATTCATAATGTTTTATAGTTTAGATGTTCATGCCACTCGGGGCTCTCGCGTCCTTGAGTCGACATCACAAGCTAATGTCTAGGGCTTTCTTGTGTTCTTGTGAGCACACCTACACAACCTTAAGGAGTCCAGACACTTTCAACCACAGTGGCGTGGGTATTCTCGTTCCCAATGCGCTAAGCAGCGCAGCATCGATTGTAGCTTTTGAAAGGGAACGTTCCGGGTTACTTGACTGTAACCCTGTTCCCTGAAAAAGCGGAACGAGATGCTGCGCTACTTTGCCGTGCTGATGATGTCCCAGGACTGCTCTTCAGACAAAATATCCTGACGATGCACCTGCTGCTCATCTATTTATAGCCTCGTGTCGCGAGTGTGCGCCAATGACGTCACCGACCGAGGCTATATGTGACCGATCATAGAAACTAGGGACACAAGTCGGCAGCACAACTTTCGAGCAAAATGAGAAAATAGGGGGGGGGGGTTTTCAAAATTGGTGAATTTCAATTTTTGCAGAATCTGTTAGTTGAAATCACGAAGAAGCCCCTCCATGTTTGAGATGGCAGTATTGGTATATTTAAAAGCTTACATTTTGAGGTTGAAATCGGCTTGTTTTCGGAGATTCTAGCATGCAGTAGGAGTGTGGCGTGTCATTGTCTGTGTGAATTTCCATACTAGATAAGTCGGATTTTGCCCCCGCCCTCCAAGTGAACAGCATGGCTACTTATTATGCTGCGCTCTGGCCGGCTCTATCTGATATCAAAATTCAATGAAGATGGACGCTGCAAAGATTTTCGGAGACGAGCTGAACCGTGGCAGTTAAACCGAAAATGTTTTCGCCGCACTTCTTGGGCTCGGGAAACTGAACCGGAGGTATGGGCGCGGCGCGCGCGCCCTCTGTGCTTGAATACGGCGGCTCGGCTCGCTGACAGCGGTGGCTGGCTGTTTCATATGTGACGTCCCGATTGCTTTGAATGGGGAACTTTTTGTGAACAGGGAACAGACTTAATGGACTGGCAACAATCTCCATAGAACATCAACTGGCACAGAGAATCGAAATAGAGGATGCAGTTAAGACCTTTGCTGCGATGAAGGCCTGCCGTGCGCGCTTCTGAAACGTAAGTTAAGCTTCATTTGCTCTTTAGTCGTTATTTAAGATGCTGAACCTGCTGATGATATAATGTGCTTGCGGACATTTCATTTGTGTGTGTTTTACCCACATAAGAAAGTGGTGTAAAGAGATTTGCAACAGTAATTTGAGGAGGTGAAATGTGATTATTTGGAAAATTCCTGTCATGACTGCTTAAAGAAAAATGCCAGCAGGCATTTGCCTCCTGCATAAACTTTAATATTGTTGACATTTTGGGCACACGCGCATTGCACACTATTTGCGTTATATGTAGGCCTATGGCTTATTGGTCTTTTTGTGTTGTTGCTGGTTTTGCGTTATATGTATAGCATATTGGTCTTTGTGTGTTGTTGCTGGTTTTGCGTTATATGTATATGGCATATTGGTCTCTGTGTGTTGTTTGCTGGTTTTGCGTTGTATCTTGCATATTGGTCTTTGTGTGTTGTTGCTGGTATACGTTGCAAATAGAGGGGCAGCACAATTGTTTTTCGCCTAGAGCGGCAGAAGTGCATTCGCCGGTCCTGGGGGTGAGTTTCCATAAACATCAAAGTTTGTCGTTTTGTGTTCATTCTAAGAACACGTACACGTTATTTCATGTTTAGTCCATGTTTAGACCTTCCCATACTTACCTATTGTTATTAGCTATTTGCTAGTAAAAAAAGCTGTAAAGCACAGGGGGGAGCTTTACAGGGGGTATGGCTTATCTAAATGAGATGTAAATGAGCCTATTGTCACTCCCAGCAGCAGAGAGAGGTGAAAACTGCACAATCTTTAGAGGCCGTTATCTACCGTTTAGCTTTTGTGAGTGCCTACCTTCAAATTGCCACAACTTCTCCAAATATTATCAGATTTCCATGTGTTATACATCGTCGGAAAGCTTGGAGATTACACTTTCAGAATCTATGAATAACTCAAAATGCCCCAGAACCGACTTGTGTCCCTAGTTTCCGTGATCGGTCACATATTACTTCCGGTCGATTCCATCGACGTGTTTACACTATATTCACAGCGGGTCACGATTAAAGACGTTCCCAATGCGCTAAGCAGCGGAGCATTTCGTTCCGCTTGTTCAGGGAACAGGTTTACAGTCCAGTAACCCGGAACGAACTATTTGAAAATGAATTAAACACAAATGGACCACTTGTATGCTGTTTTTACTTCCAAAAGATGAGAACTTCATTTCGTCAATACTCAAATGCTATTTGACAAATAAATTGGACAACATAGTAAATTAAGTTTAGTGTACTAAAATAAAAAAAGTTTTTTTTTTTACAGTGTGATAACAGCACTAACCCAGCAAACAAAAATACGTGACTGTTACGTAACTGCAACGTAATCTGGTGACCAAACTTTCGTCGTGCCAACGTAACTAGTTACGTCGTGGCAACCGGAAAAGTGAAATTCCTGGATTCGTTGTCACGACGTAACTAACGTTGTCAGTAAGTAACTAAGACGTTGTGACAACGTCGTGGATCAACAGTCGTGTGTTGGTAACCAGTTGGTCATTTTAGTTTTTAATTAATAATATGGGCGGACATACAGTGGTCTAATTTAACTTGTCCTCATTTGCCCAAAACTATTTTTTGAGACTTTTCAACGACATACGAAAGATACAGACTCAGTATTTGGTTAATTCAGTTAATTTACTATAGAACAAAGCACAAACAACAGCAAAAACAGTGTACAAACAGGTTTATAAACATTTAAATGAAGAAGGTTTTATATTAATATAATTAAAATACTGTTTTTCTATTTTAATATACTTTAAAATATAATTTAATCCTGTGATGCAAAGCTGAATTTTCAGCATCATTAATCCAGTCTTCAGTGTTAAATGATATAATATTATACACAGGAATAAATTACACTACTATATATTCACATTGAAAACAGAAACATAGAAAACAGCTGTTTTACATTATGATAATATTTCACAATGTTTTTTTTTTTTTTTTTTGTCAAATAAATGCAAAAAAGCAGAATAGACTTCTTCCAAAAAAATATAAAAAATAGTAATGTTTCCAAACTTTTGACCGGTACTGTATATGATTTTATACAAAATAAATAGTAGTTAATCACATTGACACTGTATTATAATTAGTATTATTGAAGCAAAACAGAGTCCCTATAACAGTGCAATTTGTAGATTTTAAGTCTTCGAGAAAATGTTTTATGAGTTGCAAACCTCTTTTTCTTTCCTTTCTCTCTCACAAACACAACACATCAGTTACACCTTTTGAAATTCTTCATTGCAGGTGCACAAATCTTATTCTACAAATTACCAAACTCATAGGGTCATATTTTTGTTTATAAACAGTAACATTTTGGCCAATTATGCACATTTCTTGGTGTATAATTTTGTGAATCATCTATACTGTTTGGCTATTCTCATGTGGTCACACTTCACTTTTTATTCACAGTCACATATGCTCAAACCCCCTGTGTGGCCGCGCCACATACATTTCACATACATCATCATACATTTCTTTCTCTGTGATTTGAAAAAAAGAAAAGTATTTGTGCACCTCCAATGAAGAATTTGAAAAGCTGTAACTGCAGTGTTTTTTGTGAAAGAGAAAAAAGTTTGAAACTTCTATAAAAAAAAACTTTCTCTCTGTGACTTTAGATGTACTGATGTCTGACTACTTTACACCTACAGATTCCACTGTAACAGGTGCTCAGTTTTGCAATAATAAAACCTATACAGAACATGGTAGTAATCAGCCATCCATGCAAAAGCAGAGGTCTGTGTGGTGTACAGGTACATCAGTCCAGGCCAACATCTCACGCCTTGATGCCTTCCGCTGTGGATCCCAGAAAACCTGCAATACAAACATAGTACAGTTCAAAATCTATCATACATACATCTCATCTGGTATCACAAATTATCATTCCAGGTTCAATTTAAAATTAGGGTTAGGTTAAATGCTCAATATTAGGGCTGCACAATATTGAAAACCTTAAATAAAATATTTTGTTTATCTGCTGCTATATATATTGCGATATAAAAACTAATTTCAAGAGATTATTTATTTAGAGGAGTGAATCTGCATTGAAAATTATAAACAAATTACAAGCATGGATAAATTCAATAGAAGAAAGGCCCGTTTAACGTTTAATACCGGGTTTCGGAACCTATCCCTACGTATGGGTGAGTTCATATGGATGAAGTCCTGTTGTGTTCTGTCTCTTGATTTGTGATAGTGGCAGCTATTGTGAAACTCACCTTCATCATGTACTGAGTGTGGATGGCATCAAGATCTTGTCCTGAAGAATCACAGGGTCAAATGATACCTCATCTGGTAACAAGAGCATAGCCATAACTTTAAAAACTCTAATGATATCTTTACCCCCTGATATTGTATTGCGGATATACATTCAAACATTTTAAAGGCTAAGAGTATGAGCCATAAGTAAACTGGACAGATATCTGTGAAAAATAACTTGCGTGCCTAAAGTTGTCGACCCGCTGAATTTGGCATTTGAAAGTAAAAAGAATTTCAGTATTTATCAGTAAAAAATACATGAAAAATACCTTGAGTTGGACAGTATGGTGTCTGTCTCATTGGCCAACATAATTAAAAACACACCTAGAGAAATATATATATATATATATATATATATATATATATATATATATATATATATATATATATATATATATATATATATATATATATATATATATATATATATATATATATATATATATATATATATATATTATATATATACACACCAATGACCATGATATCCTGTTATCATATAGTTAAATGAATTATTATAACTATGACCATTATAACATTATATTTGCCGCCTATTATTTAGCTGATTATTTAGCTGATTATTTATTATTTAGATTATGTATTTGGGGATAATGAGTTTAAAGTGTGAGACTTAATTCAAAAGCATAAATCCTACAGACCCACAACTATTGAACAGTATGTTTGAGGTTTTGCTTACTAGTCGAGTTCATAGCTGTGGAGATTGTCTTGGACCCCGGGGACACACTGGCTGCGTGGCGTGAGCATGGTGTTTCTGTTGCGTGTCAGCTGCGTGGCGGCTGCGTCGCGTTTTCTGTGTCTTTGCACACCAGAAACGTGTCTGACGCTGCTGCTGCTAGGTGATACAGGGAGGACGTATTGTGGAAGCCCTATAGGCTACTTCATGTTAAGCATAAATATAAAGCCTACTGATAAAGACACTGTCAGCAGTATTGACAGCAAAATAGACTAGGCCTACATAATATTTCGTTCTGTATTGACAGGTGCAATATTTGAAAATTGATCATTATTTATTTTTAAATGTATCTGAATTTGTCAAAACCTAGACTTTCAACCATCAAAATGTAATTTATGAATATGTATTCGTGTACAAAATAATATATACACATCTTTTCCTATTCTATTTTGCCTGGAAACGCTTCCAACACGCTTGCGTGTCGCGTGAAAAATAGGCGTCGGTTCTATTTCTAGCATGCATGCGTTTTCCGCGCGTCACGCAGGCAGTGTGCAAGCTCTAACCTGTTAACATGGGAGCCGAAATAAAAACGGACACGCCACGCAGCTGAGACGCGCACGCCACGCAGCCAGTGTGTCCCAGGCCTTAGTCTTTGTAAGTGAAGATAGTTCATGGCTCACCACAGTGGTGCCAAACATCATGAGAATTGTCAAACAATTAAAAAAAAATCACATTTCTAAATGCAAGATTGCAAAGAATTAATGTCTTTCACCATTTACCATGCATACAATTGTGAAAAGATTCAGTGAATCCAGAGAAATCAGTGAAATATCAGTCTGTGTGGGACAAGGCTGGAGACCTCAGTTGAATCTGAGTGACCTTTGAGCCCTCAGATAGCATTGCATGAGAAACCATCATGCTGTGTTAAATACAGCCATGTGCTCAGGAGTACTTTAGAAAACCTTCCACTTAATTCACTCTTATCAGGCAACGACGACCATAGGCTGTTGAGTAGATGTCTTATATCAGGCGAGATTGGGCAAAGATTCCACTTGCAAAACTAAAACAATTAGTATCCTCAATTCCCAAATGATTAAAAAGTGCAATTAAAAGGAAAGGGGATATGACAGTGTTGTCACATCCCCTTTCCTTTTAATTGCACTTTTGCACATGCCTCTGTCCTAACTTTTTTGGAGTGTGTAGCAGCCATCAAAATCAAAACTTGTTTAGGCCTATATTTACAAAATAAAATAAAATTGGTAAGTGAAAACATTGGAAATTCTTTGTACATTTGTCAGTTAAATAAAGATTCAAGAGAATGAACAAATCACAGATTCTTGATTTTATTGCATTTTACAAAATATCTAGCCTGGTTAAAACCAGACCATTCTCAGTTGTAACTGAGTTATGGTCTGGCAAAGCGTCATAGACAAATCATTTCCAGAGGGGCGTCACCAACGGACGTCGCGGGTAGACCTAAAACCAATCAGAGCGATGAAGGAGATGACGTATGCAGAGCGGCGGCCGGCGGAGAAACATCTCCGAGTGTTGTTCTTTGCTCGGTTTTTAACAAAAAGGAAACGTTCAAATCGCTTAAAACAGACGCGATAGCTGATTCGAACGAGTGATGTTCGACGGCGGCATCCATCTTTGTAATGTAGGCTTCAAAATCTGCTTCAAAATCCCAGCGCTGTCGTCATCATGTAAAGCCCGCCCCAACATTTCTGATTGGTGCCTCGATTTCGACGGATTGGAAATAGGCTTGAATGAGCTCTTTGCCAGACTAACTTTCAGAGCAAATCTAAATTTGCCGGAAGTTGTCTGGGTTTTCCCAGGCTACAAAATATCCCAACTTTTCTGGAAATGGGGTTGTCTTAGCGGTAACACTTTATTTCGATAGTCCACTTTAGACATTCTATTAACTAAGTAATTTTGCAACTATATGTCAACTGTCATCAAAGTAATAGTAGACTGTCTGCTTAATATCTGCTAACACTTTATTTCGGTGGTTCACCAACAGATATTCTTCTGACTATAAGTAACTTGGCAACTACAAGTCAACTTATTCTACTAACCGAACCCTAACACCTAACCAACAGTCTACTGACAGTCTACTAATACTCTAATGAGAGTTAGTTGACATGTAGTTGCAAAGTTACTAGAATGTTAGTAATGGACTATCGAAATAAAGTGGAACCGTATAGGCTAACATGAACTAACAATGAACAACATATATTTTTAGTTACACTTTATTTCAATGGTCCAGTTTAGACATTCTACTATCTTTAAGTAACTTTGCAACTACATGTCAACTAGCTCTCAGAGTATTAGATGACCGGCTGCTTAATATCTGCTAACTCTTTATTTTGATGCTCCCCAACAAACATTCTACTGACTATAATGTAACTTTGCAAGTAGCATTAGCAGACTGGTAGGGTTAGGCTTACAATTAGTTGACATGTTGTTGGAAAGTTACTTGTAGTCAGTAGAATGGCTGTTTGGGGACCATCAAAATAAAATGTTGGCAGATAACTGTCACCCCCCTTTTTTTGAATATACATGAAAATGCACATTTCGAACTTAAATGGTTGTAATTCAAGAATGCTTTGGAATATAGATGTAAGATTGGTCTTGTTTTAAAGAAGATATTTGGCAGATTTTTGAAGAAGTGAAATACATTAAGTAAGTCAAACAGAAAAAAAGTTATAGAAGTTTGAGTTTATGGAAATGTACAATGTAAAAAAATAATTATTCATATTTTATATAAAATATATATTTTCAAAACCTGGGCTACTCTAAAACGGCAGAAAAATCAAAGCCAAAAATCTGAACAAGTTGTGTTTCAAATTTTAGGTTGATATCTCAAAAAATGAGCTTTCAGTAAGATTTTGTTTGGGCGCAGTACCAAACTTTTTCACTAGGTCACAACCAGACTCCATTACTGCCCATATAAGGGCGCCTCCATTTCCATATGTGTTTTGAGTGATCTGAACCATTATTTCCACAATTTTCATACAATTTATGAAGAAGAGATCCTATTCAGAAGTAGTATGGGAAGTTTGGCAGATTTTGATATGAATTCAACCTCTAAGAAACACATACAAAGAACACGCATGTGCGTCATAGCTCGCTGCCACATCACAAATGGTGAATTTATTATTTTTTTCTTTATATTTAAAACATTTTCAGACCTTTTTTTCTAAAATAATTGAATGCATGCTATCTTTTGAACTCTTGGCATGAAAACAAACTGAGGTTTCTACCATTTTTTCATGATTTTTCATGTTCATTGCTATTTCAAAATAAAGGTTGGAACACGCCTTAGGAGTATGAAAATATTCTTGTTGCAAATTGATAAATTACGGCTCCTGTGTAATTTATTTTAAAAATCAATCACCAAATATGGAAACTATAGATTGTAAGCTTTCAAATGATATATAGTTTGTCAATATTACTTAAGGTTTTTACTAAGATATTATTGTTTTAAAAATATAATGGCAAACGTCCCACCTGTGGGACGGTGACAGTTAAGTGGTTTCAGTCTACTAATACTCTAATGAGAGTTAGTTGACATTGTAGCAAATTGGCTCTAAAGAAATATTAATAATCATTAATTATAAATATTTTGGTCAGTTACTTGGATTAACTTGATGCAGCTAAACTAATATTACAATCAATTGATCAGTTCGTCCAACAAACTCTTTTGATTATTCATTTATTCTAAGAAAATGGTATCTTTCTTGGCCACAGACAAATAATTCTTTCTTAGCATGTACAGCGCTTAGAGCATGTAACAAGATCAAGATCGTAAAATAAACTTTGTTGCAAGCAGAGAATCAGAACCAAATATGTATTGTGCACAAAACTAAACTAAACACACATACACACATGCATAGGTAAAATGGTGAGTGACAGAATGAAACCGGAAGCAGCAAATGGAACTATGGAAAAGATCCATTTAACTATGAAAAGAACCATCACCTTATCATTTTCAGAGCCCCTTATTAAATGTATACTTGCAGGGCCTTTGCAGTGAAACATTTTGTGAAGTTCCTGAAGAAGGATTTTTGATGGTCCCATGAGTCTCAAACGATTTCTTCGGTGTTGACTGAAGAAATGGTGATGAACCTGCGTGGTTGGTTTGACTCTGTTCCCATGGCTGGAGTGCAGATTGTGGCCTGCCGCCAGGCCCCGCAGAGCAAACAGGAGAAGGGTGGAAGTCGGAAGAGTTGATGGTTGGAGTTGCGTTGAATGAAGACGTTGTGCCAAACTCCTGAGGTTGTCCTTGATTCTGTTGAGGTTGAGAGAGTCCTCTCTCTCCTGAATGAGCACATGGCTGGTTGTGAGTCAAAGCCTGCTGCCCTAGGGTCTGGGGCCTGGTGGGGCCCCGCAGGACAGCAATCCGAACGCACCAGAGAGGGCCAAGAGAGGGCCAAGAGAGGGAAGGGCTTGTGTAGAGGCCATTTAAAGCCCCAGAAAGGTCACACCTTTCAGGGTTGGCTCAACCAATAAGAAAGGGGGGATTTCTAAGCGGGAGATTCCTCTGTTGGGAGGATGTATGACGTTATCTCAAGTGTGGTTAGACATATGCCTTGGTGTTTGTGTCCATTTTTACACAGATAGATATAACAAACACAAACTGCATTAAAGTGTGTGTCATTAAATGAGGATTAATTAGATAGGAGACACGATACAGGTGGGGTTACATTGACCGTTGGTTGTATAATAAAATACATACTGTAGTATCAAAGACATAATAGTACACAAGACAGTAAATCATTCACACAGTGTCCTGGGGTGCATGTTCATTTATATATCAGTTCATCGATAAATTGATACAAAATCTGTTTTAAGGGCTGTGGGTAGAATAGAAGGGCCTCTGCTTTTTCCACATGACCACATTTTTAACAGCAATAAAACCAACTTATCTGATCGTAGTCATGGTAACCAAGACCATTCTTGCCCTTTTTGGTGGAATGGGACCATAGATCCCAGAGTGAGTTTTACAGATTATTTGTTAAATATAACACATTTTTGTGTTTGATTTGTCTCAGTTGTTACAACATGTCCTTGGAAAGTCACCAAGAGAGTCTAAAGTGCACTATTGAAAAAGGTGTTACCTATTTTTTAAAGCATTTAGTAGTCTTTGTTAATGTTAGTAAAAATCGTACTGTTCATTGTTTATATTTAAGTTCACAGTGCATCAACAAAATGTAAACAAATGCATCTTTGGATTTACAAAAATATATAAGTAAATGTTGAAAATAACATTACCTAAGATTAATAAATGCTGTATAAGTATTCTTTATTGCTAGTTCATGTTATCTAAAATAGAATACTGTTAAATAGATTACTGTAAAATGATGTTAACAAATGAAACCTTATTGTAAAGTGTTAGTGGTATTTTGGACACTCTCCCCATTTTGTATAATAAAATTCAACCTCTCTTCCAGCAGAAAACAATCTGTCTCATGTCTGGGTCACAATCCAGCTCCATCATGGACCAGAACACAACCAATTCAACTCAAGGACCTTGTGGCTTGTCTGAAATGCCAGCTCGTACATTCTTTATATCTGTATACTCTCTGGTTTTTCTGGCTAGCCTCGTACTCAACAGCATTGCAATATATGTGTATTTTTGTAAACCTACAAGCCAGTCCAGCATCACAGTCTATCTCAAGAATCTGGTTATAGCAGACTTGTTTGTCTGCCTGTGTTTGATATTACGCATTGCCAAATACGCAAGCACTTCAGTGGAAATACAGCGTATCTACTGTATCTTTGGTGCTCCAGCTTCCTACCTCAACATGTACTCCAGTATTCTCTTCATGGGCTACATTGCTGCAAACAGGTATGGATGTCCGTCCGTCCATCCATCCAAAATAAACAGTAAAACTATATTTTAATTACAATCGAGGAGTCACGTGACGTGGTTGACGAGAATGGCTGCGTGAGGTTGAGCTGCGCCCATCCCAGCATGATACTAACTTTAAAACTTGACAAAGAGTCCAACTTTATGTGAGTTACCATATGAAAAGTTGAAGTTATATGACAAGAATGCCAAACAATACCAGAAGTACCACTAATCCCCCGAGAACTGGCTCCGGTGGAACGAAGGCTAACGAAGTGGCTAACGCTAGCCAAGCTAACCTAAAGAAACCGCAGCCTCATGACGAGCCCGGCGCTGATGAACCGGATGCTAGCACCATCCCCGGTAATGTAGCCAAAGAGTTTGCTAAACTCACCGCATTAATCCTGGAAAAGTCAGACGCCCACGACAAGAAGCTGGAGGCTATCTGGGTTACAACAAGTGCTACAGATAGCAAACTAGCTGAAATTACAAACCGCATTTCTCAAGTCGAGAGCCGTTTGGGCTTCCTCGAGGAGGCGAACGAGAGACAACAGGCGAACCCTCCAGCCACAGCTACAGAGGTGGATGCCCTCCGCCAAAAACTGGACGACATTGAGAATCGGGAGCGAAGGAATAATTTACGGTTCATCGGGTTTCCCGAGAGCAGCGAGGACGGAGATACCTTGTCATTCCTCATCAAAATTTTACCGGAGATCCTGAACCTCGATTTCCCCGGAGGACTCGAAATTGACAGAGCGCACAGGATCGGAGTATTGCGCAAGAGCTCAGGTCCGGAACATCCCTCGCCAACAAGACCCATCATCGCCAGATTTCTCAGATTCCAGGACCGAAACCGCATCGCGGAGGCTGCACGCAAGATGGGTAAAGTTACCTGGAAGGAGCATCGTATAATGGTCTTCGCCGACTATTCCAAGTTGGTTAATGAGAAGCGCATAAAGTTCAACGAGTGTAAGAAGATGCTCCATGAAAAACGCACGAGATTTTCTCTTGACTACCCGGCAGTGCTCACCGTGAGATCAGCACAGGGCCCCCGCCGATTTGATGACCATAAAAAAGCCCTGGCTTACATTCATTCCCTTGGTTAACTTGGCGTTACGGCATTTTGGTGTAATGGTATTTCGCGCCACAGTATCACGGCCTTAAATTGTGGGGGGCTGAGCCCTTTGCGGATTCTTTTTCTGTTGGTCTTCCTTTGGACCCGGAGTGTATGAGGGTTAAGATGAATGCACTAAACGTTCCATTTTTGATTGTCAAACAGACATTTCTTCTTCTTCTTTTTGGTCTGAGCAGAAGTGGATAATATTACTGGAGAGTTTCTGGCTATATGGACTAATGGCGGGTCCTCTGATCTTTGGTTTACTTTTTATTTACTTTTTATTATTTATTTTTTTATTTATTTTTATTTTTATTCTATTTTTATTTTTTCTCTCTCATTATGTCAGGAGGTTTAATTATTGGTGCTGAATTATAATTTTAAAACTCCTTAAATGACTTGATTCATGGGGAGGTTTGGTTTGTTTCCCCTCATGAGAGGGCTGAGCCCTTCAGTGGGTCTATCACTAGCTCGGGCGCTGCACTCGCACTTTTTTTTTATTTATTTTTTTTTATTATTATTATAATTTTTTTATATATATATGTTTTTTTTTATGTATGTATATGTATATATGTATGTGTATATATGTATATAATTATAATAATTTTTTTTTTTTTTTTTTATTTTATTTTTTTTCTTTTTTTTTTTTTCTTCTCTTCTTCCTGACAAACGGACAATTTTAGCTGGTCATACAAAGAATATCACCGATCCTTTACAGATTATATGGACAAGTGGTGGGTCGTTGGATACTTGTTCCTGTTGGGGTATTCAGAGGTTGTTTCTGTAGACCAGTTCAGGGTCTCTCTGTGCGTTGTTCTTTTATTTATTTTATATATATATGTATATATATATATATATATAGATATATATATTTATTTATTTTTTTTAGTTATATATGTGTGTATGTATGTGTGTGTATATATGGATATATATATATATATGTTTTTTTTTTTTTTTTTTTTTTATGTTGTAAATTTTTTTTTTTTTTTTTTTTTTTTTTTTTTTTTTTCTCGTTTCAATCAAGAGAGGACTCACCTGGAGGTTAGTAAAATCACTTTATTGTGCAAGGCAACACCGCTGCTTAATTTCATGGTGTAAAGTGAGACTTTATTGGTGAGGCAGCCCAAGCCTTGTCCTTGCAATGTTCGCCCATTAGTCTGGTTTATGCATATGGGCGTCATGGGTCATACAATCGGTTATTTTCTTTATGCAAACTTCTGTTTAATGTGTAACTCGTTGCCTAAGTTTAAAATTTTTTCCTCTTTGTTATTATAAGGTTAATGGTTACGCTCGTGTCGGGCAGGTAAGAGGTTGGGTGGTAGTGTCTGCCTGATTCTGGGCAGGACAACAGGTGCAGGGTGGGTGGGGCACGGTCATAGCGGCTTTAAGTTAGAGAGTCACGGACCAAACTGAGATAAGTGTTTGCGTCTGGCTTCACAGATGCATTTTCGTTGCTTTTGTTATTTGTATGTTTAAATTCAATGTGTTTTTTGTCTCTTATTATTTAGTGATGTTACTCATAAAGAAGTCATTTTGGAAAGTTCAGCAAAACTTGTATAACACTCATTTTACATTATTTCAGCTAGTAGTACAAAAGGGTTGAAACTTATGAGCTGGAACGTCAGAGGCCTCCACAACATAGTGAAGAAGAGGAAGGTATTAACTTTCATCAGATCTAAAAAATGTGATGTGGTATTTATGCAGGAGACCCACTTATTACCTCAAGAATCTCAAAAGCTCCGGGGTGATTGGGTGGGCTTTGTGGCGGCTGCCTGTGGCAGTAGCAAGAGCAGGGGAGTGGCTACTCTAGTTAACAAGCGGCTACAATTTAAATGCGTAAAAGAAAGTGCAGATGAGGAAGGGAGAATGCTGTTGATGCTTTGCGAGATCCTGGGAAATAGTATCATACTTGCGAATGTGTATGCTCCAAATAGAGATGATCCGGCATTTTTTGGGCTACTTGAGAAGAAACTAAATGATATGGGAGACTATCCAATTATCATGGGGGGTGATTTTAATGAGGTAATGGACCCTATATTAGATCGTAGCTCTCCATCTGTCCGCACCTCTAGGGCTCACGCAGTTCTCAAAGATATGTCCAAAACATCTGGTCTAGTAGACATTTGGCGGCTACAAAACCCATCTTCGAGAGATTATACATTCTTCTCTCCACCACATAGCTCGTTTTCCAGAATAGATTTTTTTTTGGTGTCTCAGTCACTGGTATCAGCTATGGGAGCGAGTGACATTGGTAATATAATTATTTCAGACCATAGTCCAATATTTCTCCATATTCTGTCCTTTAATAAGCCAGCTAGGTCAACTAGATGGAGATTAAACTCTAGCCTTCTATTAGATGAGACCTTTAAGGAATCACTGAGATCACAAATCAACCTCTATATAGAGACCAATCTCCCAACGGCTCCGTCAGCAGGGGTAGCATGGGAGGCTTTGAAAGCCTTTTTGAGAGGCCACATAATTCAATACTCGTCATTCAGGAAGAAGGAGAACAATACTAAGCTCCAGGAGCTTGAAAAACAGATCATAACAGCAGAATCTAACTTTAAAAATAATATGTCCTCGGAAAATCTTACCAGGTTGACTAGACTAAAATATGATTTTAATTCAATTATGACCCAGAGGGCAGAATTCTCTCTCTTTCGGGCAAGGCAGAAATACTTCGAGGAGGGCGACAAAGCTGGTAGACTACTTGCCAGGTACATTAAACAAAAAGAAGCAATGAGTACTATTCCTGCTATTAGGAGGGACAATGGGTTTGTCCTGACTGATCCCAAGGAGATCAATAAAGCTTTTAGAGACTTTTATGTAAAACTGTATACTTCAGAGGCGAAGAGGGACAGGGAAGACATTAGATCCTTTCTGTCAACTCTTGATCTGCCGGTGTTGTCAGAGGACCAGCTCGAACGTCTTGAATCACCTGTTACTATTGAGGAGATAAGGGATGTTATTAAACACCTCCCTTCAAGTAAAGCACCAGGTTTGGATGGCTTTACGGCCGAGTTTTATAAAGTTTATGCTGAGGAACTTGCACCATTACTCTTAGACACCTATAATGAAGCTTTCAAGAAGGGTAATCTCCCTCCCTCATTATCCGAGGCCATTATCACACTTATCTTGAAGGAAGGAAAAGACCCTTTAGACTGTAAGAATTTTAGACCTATTAGTTTGACCTCCTGTGACAGTAAAATACTATCTAAAATTATAGCTAACCGTCTGGACAAGGTAATAACCTCCTTGATCCATCCTGACCAGGTCGGCTTTATACGTTCGCGCTCCTCGGCTGACAACATCAGAAGACTTCTTGATATTATGTGGGCCACTCAGGATAATGCCTCTCCCATGGCTGCTATCTCGCTGGACGCCGAAAAGGCGTTTGACAGGGTGGAGTGGCAATATCTGCTCTCCACCCTTGAATGTTTTGGTTTCGGCAAAAAGTTCATAGATTGGATTAGGCTCATATATACTCACCCCTCAGCGTCAGTGCTTACTAACGGTATCATCTCCCTCCCATTTGAACTGGAAAGAGGCACGAGGCAGGGTGATCCTCTCTCTCCTCTACTTTTTGCAGTTGCACTTGAACCGCTTGCGGTTGCTATACGTAAAGAACCTGCATTTCCAGGCATACAAATTGGTGAAAAATGTCATAAATTGATGATGTATGCAGACGATATCCTTTTGTTTGTCACAGATCCCGAACAATCTCTTGCATCACTATTCAAAATTATTGACAAGTTCTCATCCATTTCAGGTTATAAAGTCAACTGGACAAAATCTGAGGCTCTTCCTCTCACTCCATATTGTCCCAAATCCCTCTTCCAGTCAGGCACTTTTGACTGGCCTAAGAAAGGCATTAAATATCTTGGTTTAACATTCCCCCCCATTTTGACGGATCTGATTAAAACAAACTTTGACCCCCTACTGGACAAATTGCGGGCTGACTTAGAGCGGTGGTCTCCATTGTATCTCTCTATGTGGGGAAAGGCAAACGTCATTAAAATGATTTGTGCTCCGAAATTCAACTACTTGCTACAGGCTATCCCAGTCCGAATTCCTTTGCGCTATTTCAAACAATTTGATCAACTTTGTAATAAATTCTTATGGAATAATAAACGCCCCAGGATGAACCTGCGAAAGCTGCAGAGGCCAGTGGACAAAGGAGGATTAGGTGTGCCCAACTTGCTTTTTTACCATTATGCGTTTACCATTAGGCATATGGCACAATGGTCTTTACCCCCGGAGAGAGCCCCCCCGTGGTTTTACCTCGAAAGTGTGGTGTCCTCCCCTCTCTCACCCATTGCATACATCACAGCTAAATTAGCCCAACAGAATCAGTCACATCCCATTTTGTCTCACATTCAGTGGGTCTGGAAGAGAGTAGCCAAGATTTTTAAATTCGATCCGTATCTGCACCAGGCTGCCGGGATCTGGCAAAATCCCAAGCTCTGTATAAATAAATCTCCCTTCCTTTGGAAGCTTTGGTTGCAAAAAGGGATTAGGGTGCTCGGAGACTTGTACCAGGATGGGACATTAAAGTCTTTTGAGGCACTTAGACAGGAATTTGACTTACCACGTAATCAACAGTGGAAGTATTTTCAGTTAAGACACCTACTGGTGCAGGTCTTCGGCTCCCCTTCAGTAGTCCCACCGAGCGGTGACATGTTGGAGAAGGTTCTAACAATCTATGGGCGCGGCCATGAAGCTTCTGCCTACTACGCTATGATCCTTACGGCCTCGGATTCTAATATTTTGTCCCTTAAAATGACATGGGAAACTGATCTAAAGGTGTCATTCACAGATGCAGAATGGAGCAGAATTCTAAGCAATGGGAAAAAAATGTCAAGGGAACTGCGAACGCGACTTATCCAATTCAAAATACTGAATAGAATTTATTGGACACCATCCAGGCTGCATAGGGTTGGTTTGGTTGATAACTCGGAATGCTGGAGGTGTCGGGACAAAAATGGTACCTTAGTACACATGCTCTGGAGTTGCCCAAGAATTCAGGCATTTTGGTCTTCCCTACATACAATCGTAGAGAAAATTGTCAACCAGAATATCCCGTTCACCCCTAGTCTGTTTATTTTGGGGGACCCCTCTGCTTTAAGTGACCTGACCCCTCCACTTTCTAGCTGGATCCAGACTGTCCTCATGCTAGGCCGGAAACTTGTGGTCAAAGAATGGAAAGCCCCCTCTGCACCAGCACTGGATTTGTGGTACGCCGCTCTGGGTCAGCTTGCTGCCCTTGAACAACTGTCCTATAGGTTGCTTGATAAAGTGGAGGAGTACAACTTGAAATGGGGGAAGTTTCATTCGTACACTTTGAAGGTTTAACGGCGTTCCGGCTCAAAAACATAGCATTTAACTAGGAAACATGATTGATGGATACATTTTGATAAAATACGGTACCTACATTTAGGCAAGGCTGTAACTCAAGGGCTAGGTGCATCATTGTTTTTTTTTTTTTTGTGTGTTTTTTTTTTTTTTTTTTTTTTTTTTTTTTATGTTTTTTATTTTATTTTTTTTTTATTTTTTTATTTTTTATTATTATTTTCTAAATGTATTTATTGTTCAGTTTTTGTCTATGGTTGTGCTATGTCCTCCTTTCATACTATTTTGTTGTATGAGTACTGCTTCATTTTTTGGATGGACATGTGTGTGTGTGTTTAAGTGTTCTGAAAAAACAATAAAATGTTAATCATAAAAAAAAAAAAAATATTTTAATTACAATAAAAGAAAACAAATGATTTCATTTTTTTATAATTATAAATTGTATAATTTATATATTATTACTAATTAAATATATTAGTTAAGATAATAGTTATAAAATAATTATAAAATAAATAATAATTATTATTATTGTTATTATTATAATTATATATCACATTGAAATTGTGTAATTATAATGTAACTGTACGTAAATAATTACATTTATTTGTATAATGATGATGAAAAACAAATGAAAACAATATTGTAATATATATTTGTATATAAAATATAATATGCAGTGACCAAAAGTATGTCCGGAGGAGATTTTTTTTGTTACCCTGTTCGATTAAATTATCAAAATATAAGGGAAATATGTTATATCTTTTAAATATTTTAAATGTGAAGAAAACACAAAACTCTAAACTTGATTAAGATTGTTTATCTGGCAAATTATTCAGCAAAAATAGCATTATTTTAGCAAATGAAAATTGCATAGAAAAACATTTTTTTAAATAATATTTAAATAAAGGGATAATAAATTTGAATATGTCTATATTCCTATTCCTACACTGTTAGACCTTACCAGGCTTTTTTACAGTAAAATACTGGCAACACTGTTGTAATTTACTGTTAATTGTATAGTTCTTTACTGTAATCTACAGTACGTTACTGTAAACATGCACTAAATTAAAACTTGAGTTAACTAATTGCACTTGCAGAAACCGACTGCCTTAAATTGACCAACTCAACTGTCATTTAAATCTATAAACTAAAAATTATAATGCACAAATAATGTGAGCAAAGTAGTACAGTGAACTTATTTCATTTGAGACCACTAAAAAATATTGTAAATAGATTTCCACTGGACCAGCAACTACACAGTCACCGCTTGTTAAATAAAGCAACGTGCAGCAAATCATCAATGTTTCTAGATCTTCTCCTGGACTGAAGCACAGGCTCCACTCTTCAGCACAATGGTGACCCAAAAAACTACATTTTACCGTAAACTACTGGCAACAGTAGACTATGTTAGTGAACTAATGTAGGGAATAGTGAAAAAGGGGAATAGGTTATGATTTGGCCTCTGAGCGTCGACTTTGAGCGGTGTTAATTCACAGTATATTCCTGTAGGCTATTTTCTCGAAAATTACAAAAATAAACCAGAATGCATTGTTTTCTACGGTATATTACTGTTTTAATGGAAAATGATATGATTCTGTCAGAATTTGACCTTTTTTACAGCAAGGGTTAACAGTGCAGGCCAGACATCATTAAATAATATTACACACTAAAGAAAAGGCTAGTCTAATTAACAGGTCATCATATGATTATATACTTCAGTAGCAAGTCATGGAGCTGCAAACGTCACAAACACTGTTTCTGTATTTTGAAAGCCTTCTCTGTGTTCTTTGAATTCTTTGCTCCTTTGTTTCAGGTACATGAGGATTGTACGCCCACTGGAGACTCACATGCTGCAAACAGTCCGCTCGACCCGCTACATCTGCATAGTGACCTGGGCTGTCCTGTTGTGCTTTATTTGTGTCCACATTGCTTCTTTTTTCAGTTCTGATAAAGAAAACTCTCCCAACAGTGGTTTTAGCTGTAAAAGTTTTCATAACAGCTTGCTCAAACAGACCTACATGGCCATGCATATCCTTTGCTTTTTAATATTTTTGTCTGTGATGGTATCCCTGATTCTGTGTTATTGGGGGAACGTACAGAGGCTTCGACAAGCTCAGCGCACAATGCCGGAAAAGCCTGGGGACACAAAGTTCAGCAAGTCAAAACGTAACATGCGAGTACTGGTGGCGGTTTTCTGCGTGTGCTTTGTGCCTTATCATCTGGTGAGACTGCCTTACGTGTTCATCAGTCCCCTTCTGCATGACTGTACAGCAGCTCAGGCCTTCTACATCATAAAGGAGCTGACCGTCCTGCTTGCAGTGCTAAATGCCTCCTTGGATCCACTTATTTACTTTTTCTTTTGCAAGACCTTCAGGGCCCAGCTTAACCTTCAAAGATTTCAACAGAGAAACCAGTAAGTTGAGTTAAAGGTGTAATGTGTGATTTCTGCACGAGTAGCGTCACGAAACGAAACTGCAAAAATTCACATCCAGCCAACATTTCATGATGGGGCCAATGTAGGCAAGATATGGTCATAAAATATGGGCCCTACATGGGTTTGTCCATGGGTCCCATGTCACCACGCCCTATCTGAGTTAACCCCAGTATGGGCCCCAAATGGGTTTGTCCATGGTCCCTTGTCACCCGGCCTAGTACACTGGTCTCACCATGAAATGTTGGCTGGGAACAGGTTCACGTCCCCTATATTTGATCTCATTGCTTTACTGACAGCAGCACTTGAGCTGCATGAACTCCACAAGTTTGTGTAAAACCTGATGATCATGTTCTCCAGCATCATTTGAGAATATTCACATCTTGTGCTTCAATGGAAACAAGAACATCTGACGTCTGTACAAGGGAGTTCACTTGACTTCAATTTATTTGTTTAATTAGTGACGTAGCAGTGCAGAAATATTTCTTTTAATTTTAAGACTTTTCTTTGTTTTAATATAAACATATTAATATAAAATCTTAAATATATATTAAATATACAATTCTAACATGATGCTCAGCCAAGGAAAATTGACATCTTCTCCCTTTATTTAAATATTCTTAAAAATGTGCTTGGATTCAGTTGTTTTATTTGTGATAAAGCAATGAAACCTGCCAAATTGTGCAGACATCATTGTTGGCCAGGCTGTCATATAACACAATTATGAACACATCCAAAAACAAGAGAGAGGCAGCCAACTAAATATTAATTACTGATTATGTTGTAGTCAATGTATGCTTTTTGCAGGGAGATTTTAGTGTTTCTATTTGCATTTTTTTATTATTACATAAGAAAATTAAACCTGTAGCTGTAGTTTGCCTCTTTTACCAAATAATTTAGTCAGATAAATACTTTAACCACGTTAGTATTTTGTTCATTCCTCATATTTAAAATATTTACAAAAAAAATAATTTCCTCTTATATTGATGGTTTAATCAAATTTGTAGGATCATTAAAAACAAATATCCCCTACAGACATCACTTTTGGCCACCACTGTAAAGACATTATATAATAATAAATGCACTTTTATTACAGCACTCAGCGTGGGGTGAGAGAGGAAACCAGCTTTGCCTGACAAACACAACATCCGTATTTAAGTCTCCTTTGAACTCCCACTGAATCCTCATATGGAGAGCTAATAATAATAAATCAGGAAAGCTCTTCGGACAACTGTAAAGTGGTATATGTTATTTTGTAAATGTTCTTGTGTTGTATTCTTTTGTATTTGTATGTATTTGATTGTACAACTAATTTGCAAAGTATTACAGTTACTTTAAGTTATTTAAGTTATTCTGTTTACATTGAAATCCTTACATGGCACTTTTAAGTCTAAACATAAGATTTATGTATTTGAATTGCATATACAATTTCCATCCACTTGGATTACACAGTTTTAACATAAACCAATTAATAATCTGAATGTGATTCATATTTTTCAGACATATATAAATGAAACCGATACGATTTCTGTAATTGTATTAATAAACTGAATGCAATTCATATTTGTCAGTCATACGTAAATGAAACGGGTAAGATTTATGTAATAGTACACAGAAAAACGCCCATGTTAAATTAAAATTGCGCAGTGTTCATATGTGTGCACACTACAGAGTTAAAGTACCATTGAAGCAGTGTTGAAGTTAATGAGATAATTAAGTGGTGATTGAGCATTAATAATGAACACCGGCTGTTAACAAGCAGAATCATTGAAGGAAAGAGAAACACAAGAACTACAACTGACTTCCAGCCACAGCCTTAGATGAAATCAAATGAAGATAAAATAAGACATTAAATGTCTCAAGATTTCAACAGAGGATTAGTCACCTCAAACAGCATTACCAGCTTCACCTATTACTAACCAGATTACTTTATTTAATGTCCATTTTAATGAAATCAATAGTTGTATTTTAAGTCACCATGATGGTGTTTGCTATAGATAGATAGATAGATAGATAGATAGACAGACAGACTTTAATTGGGCTCTTGACCCTTGACATGAGATCCAACAGTGTCAATCAAATAATATAAAGGATTTTAAAAACATTTAGTGCATTAAACTTTTTTTCTCTACATTAATACTTAGACATCAATAATCAGCCTATGACTCTCTACAATGGTGTGTAAGGAACTCAGCTTTTTGGAAATATTAATAATCAATAATAACTTATTATTATTAATTATGAATATTTGGGTCAGTTAATTGGATTAACTTGATGTGGCTGAATTAATATTACAATCAATTAATCAGTTCGTCCAACGAACTCTTTTGATTATTAATTTATTCTAAGAAAAGGGTATCTTCCATAGCCACAGAAGAATAATTATTTCTTAGCATGTACAGCACTTTGAGCAAGTAGCAAAACCCGCGATCGTAAAAGTGACTTTGTATTGCAAACAAAACAGAACCAAATACATATTATGTACAAGTTTTATTAACTAAATATAGATATTTATATGAATATAAATAAACAAAACAACATGCACACATGAATACATAAATAGGTGAGTGGTAGAACGAAACCGAAAACGGAACTATTGAGAAGTTCCATGTAACTATATGAGAAGAACATCAGCAATTAATTTTCAAAGCATCAAATCAAAAGTATGCTTGCATGCCTGGGTAGCGTACACTATTATCAAAGTTGTTGAAAACTGAAGTTGTTGATGATTCTGCGAGTGTCAGATGTTGAAGTCTCAATTATTTTCTTTTTTTTTTGGATGTAGAAGATATGATGAACTTGCATGGTGGGTTAGAGCCCTTGTTACAAACTCCTGAGATTGTCCTTGGTTCTTTGTGAGAGAGTGTCCTCTCTCTTCCATGAGGCCGGATCTGGTTGGAATCCAGGCCTGCTGGGAGGCCTCTGGGCCCCCATGGAGGGGGGAGGGGGTTCCCCCGTATCACCCGAGACAGTGTTTGCAAGGATGAAAACTACCAAGAGAAGGCGGTCACTGTTGCCTGCCTCTGATATAGCCTTAGAAAAGAACCAACCCCTAAGGTTTGAATGGACCAATGAGTAAGGTGACATGTCCGAGAGGGGAAGGTTGCTTTCAGTTAATTTACGAGTCTTTGTCCCAAGCGTGATTATACCTTCATTAAAGGGTTAGTTCACCCAAAAATGAAAATTAAGTCATTAATTACTCACCCCCATGCTGTACCAACCCCGTAAGACCTTCGTTCGTCTTCGGAACACAAATGAAGATATTTTTGATTAAATGTGACAGCTGGATCACTACCACATAGGCTGCCTAAGGGAATGAAACCTGACAGCCCAGAAAGTCAATGAAGAAAATGTTTAAATATTCCATGTCCCAACAGTGGCTCAACTATAAGTTTATCAAGCAACGAGAATACTTTTTGTGCGAAAAAACAAGCAAAAATAACGACTTTATTCGACTATTCCTTTTCTTCCTTGTAGGCCTGGAACGAGACTTTTCAACTGTGAGGTTGAAGATGCCCACCTGGGAGACTCCAGAATCTCTACAGTGACAATTAATGAAATGCTTCAAGCTGCAATGCATGCTGGGTACCACCAATCAAAACTCACCCATATCTCCCAGCATGCATTACGGCATTAATAAATTATGCAGCTTGATTTTGTGTAGCTTGTTTTATGCTCAGAGGTGATCTGATTATCTGGATATTTTGTTTGATTGCCACCATTGTTGAGATTCATATGCTGTTTCTTGATGTCTGTGTAAGTAATAACATAGATGAAAGGTTTTTTGTGCACTAAATATTCTTTAAAAAAAACTAAGTATAGAGGGAATGCATTAACGTCACTTTCCCCCCGGAACACGCCCCCCTCAGCCGGACTGAGTGGCAAAAGAGCTGCTGCGTGGCTGGAGTTAATAGTGGAAACTGCGAAAACGCGAGTAAAACAACCTATTATCAGTTTAAACTAAAAGTTGGACTCGATATAGTGTTCCTTACAACTTAGGCCAAAGATCCAGTGATCCATGGATATAGACACGGAGCCATCGTGTTTCCTGACACTCATATGTGCCTGATTTCGACGCCGGGGAAATACGTGAAGCAAATTTGCCTGTGAACCCTTTATATAAATACAATATAGGTAAGTCTAAATCCAGGTGATCACATCAATGTTATATATAGGCTATAATCATATTGTCCAGCCCTAAAACTTGTAGCCTATAGTTTTTTGTCAGTTTATTTAAAAAGTTTATTTTATCGGAGTAGGGTCATAACTGGCTTAAAGGGACACTAAGTAACTTTTTAGTTAATTTATAATCTAAAATCAATATTTTTATTCATAAATATGTCCTCAATGGTGCACAAATACCTCTGCCAATTATCTGATTTATCCTCGTAAACAAAGAATTTATTATATTTATATACATGGGACGGGTAAGTCCACGGAGGCTTCCATGTAGTTCCGCCATCTTGAAAAACTATAATAGCAGAGAGGGACAAAAAGTACTAGGCCAACGCGTTTCCACAACACGTTTTCATTCAGAGCCGGCGTGACGTGACTGAACGCAGCAGAAGCGGAGGAGCAGAGCAGTGAGAGGCGCTTGTCACTGCCCCGGCAAGTTTAAAAGGCTGCATTGCAAAACCTCGTCGCCAGAAAAGTCCAAAATAGATCGTAAAAGGAAACGTGACCGGAGATTACAAAAAACACAAGTTAATGTCGGGATAGCTTTTTCCAGGTGGATAGAGCTAATGCAGGAGAAAGATTTCAAAAGAGACGCTGAAGTCCTGCTTTCTTCTCGACAGGCAAGTCAGTGTTACAGTCTTAATTACAAGCTTTTTTCATTGTTTGCTTGTGTACTTTATTTTATAGACAGATGAACATGTATAGTTAAAAGTTGATGATGATATCTAACAATGCACGTAGGCTACTTCAGAAAATATAACGAATAAAGAAGGCATAACTACTAATTACAATAGTTCATGTTTTTGACACTCATTATTTCATACTGTAACATTCATTTGTTCGTTGTGTCAATTTGAAGTTTGTTTGAAATAACAAACCTGTTCACCCGAAGGAAAACTCGACGAAGTGCTATTAGAAGACATCCTGTCATAGCTTTTTGGTACATAACGGCTACCGTAGATGCAACACGCATTTGAAAACGCGAGGCGCTGGAGAGCACAATTCGTTTGAATGCAAAATACAATTTCACCGCTAGATGGGAGTAATTCTTACTTAGTGTCCCTTTAAGCATAAACCGGTCGACACAGGTCGTTTTTTGCCTCTTACTCGGATTTCGCATTATGTAAACGCATTAACCTGCTTTCTGTCAGCTTATTGAAGTGGGCATGTGTGAAATGTGACAGAAACGCATCCTTTGTGCAGATTTAAACGCATCCAGACAGAGCGTTTTGCTGGAAAGGAAGAATAAAATATATCACAAACGCAGACGCTTTCATGACACAGAACATTATAAAAATGTCCTCTCATCTCGTGCAGCAGAAGTAGAAATGGTTCAGTCAAAACGCTGCATCTGTAACTGCATGAGAGGAAAATATACAAACTGTAAGTTTCCCGTTGACATGTTGCAAGCTTTATTTAACATCAACCGATACAACAAATGAAATACTCAAAGTCAGATACGCAAATGATTGTTTTGTCGTTACAGGTCATGGCCTGATTTATTAATAAAGTCATGTAAACATGCCACGGTTTACTTGCGTTGTTATGGTTACTGGTGTGCATGTAAACGTGCTCAATGATAACTGCAAATCCACTTTTCTCTGCCTGGAGTCAAGTTGTTTCTATGAATTGCATCGATCCATTTGCTTCTCTGTTCTGTAGCTTTCGGCAGTCTGTAAAAATATACCTCAGATTTCTTGTGAAATGTAGTTGTACAATCAATCGCAAAGCTCTTTCCCATTTTAGATGCATTTTTTGTGTTTTTCACGGCATTCACGCTGAAAACCAATGCTGCCGCTCAGTCTTTTTGCCACTCAGTGGGCGTGACCGCAATCACTCCAGCTGGCAGTGACGTCACGCGCATACCCTCTATATTGTTTGATAAACAATACTGCTAGATATCATGCTGTAGAATCAAATGGCTTTTATAATTCTTTTTTTTTTATGATGAACTATTTATTGTTTTTTTTCAGAACATTTAAACGTACACATATATCCATCTGAAAAATTAAGCAGTACTCATACAACAAAATATATTGGAAGGAAGACATAGCACGACCATAGACAAAAACTAAACTATAAATACATTTTAGAAAATTATATATATAAAAAAAGACAGTGATGCACCTAGCCCTTGAGTTACAGCCTTGCCTAAATAGGTACCGTATTCAAAATGCATCCATCAGTCATGTTTTCTAGTTAAATGCTATGTTCATGAGCCGGGAACACCGTTAAACCTCCAAGGTGTACGAATGATACTTCCCCCATTTCAAGTTGTACTCCTCCACTTTATCAAGCAACCTATTGGACAGTTGTTCAAGGGCAGCCAGCTGACCCAGAGCGGCATGCCACAAATACAGTGCTGGTGCAGAGGGGGCTTTCCATTCTTTGACCAAAAGTTTCTGGCCTAGCATGAGGACAGTCTGGGTCCAGTTAGAGAGTGGAGGGGTCAGGTCACTTAATGCAGAAGGGTCCCCCAAAATAAACAGACTAGGGCATATTCTGGTCGACAATTTTCTCTACGATTGTATGTAGGGAAGACCAAAATGCCTGAATTTTTGAGAAGCACCTGGCTGCAGCCTGCAGATTTGGGCGGGGGTGCACCTGGGGCCTTATCATTGGTTAGTGGCAAAGTGATGACGTCGATCGAGGTGGGGCCGCGCCCGTGAACTCATGACGTCGATTTCTTGCATGTTTTGTTTTTATTTCCGCTGTTCATCGCTGCAAGGTGAATACAGGCAAGCTACTCTTCTTCTTCTTCCTCTAATTGTATTTACAATTTTTAATTCTGAAGTGGCGTTTAGTGTGATGATAAAATAAAGTGGTGTAAAAATAAGATTGTGTAACTTTACTCACCATATCACACAAATAACTAGGGCAGGGTTTCCCAAAAGCATCGTAGGCCTGTGTGTGTGTTTGTGTGTGTGTGTGTGTGTGTGTGGTTTTGGTGGGATTAGGATATAGTGTTAAAACAAGGCCCCTTAAAAAAGAAATACAGTGGCAAAACTGAACCAGGAGAAGAAAAATAGGATTTAAGAGTTAATAGTAACAATATACAAAGTTATATTGTAGGACTTTTTGTCTATAAATAAATTGGTTAAATGTAAACTCTTTTGATATTATTGTTATTAATAAGTATACATTTATTTAATTGAACATAAAAACATTGGCATTGTCATCCCCATTTAAATTCCCTGGGTACCACTTTTGCTATTTTACTTTATATTTTTATTTTTTTGGCTGTGTTAATTATTCTCTAACTCTTACTCTAGTCATCCATCCATCTCTCTCACCTATTTGTTGTTGTTGTTTACTTTATAAATCCAAGGCTCTTTTAAGAGTCATTCCCCCCTGCAAAAATGTACACAACTGTGTTAAGCAAGGGGGGAGTATGAGCAGTATTTAAAAGACTGCAGTAGTAAGTGCCCATTCTGCCAGTACAAAAATCAGCATGCCACAGCTGATGTATTACCACATCAAAAATCATTTTCTATCCTATCCTAATCTATCTATCCTTCTATCTCTGTCTGCCTATCTATCTCTACCTATCTGTCATGTCCATCCGTCTGTCTGTGCCTGATAAACTGTATTACCTTCAAAACTTTTTGGATAGGCTTTCTCAAGCCAAATTCTCAAAAGTTTGTCTGGACTTTCTCAAGTCAAGACAAACTTTTTTTAACTAGTTTATATTGTTCATAAACAAAGTAAGTCTCTTAGGTAATGTCAATAACACTCAAGTATATCTTGTCTAACATTTTCCTATAATATGTTTAAAATGTATAAAAAAGAAATTCCTTGACTCTGTACTGTTAATGCCTTTCTTCAAAATGATTCAATATTGTTTTTTCTGTATATTATCTAAATTAGGTGTTGTGAACTGGAGTGCATTTTCCAGACAATATAGGCAAGGACTGCCCACCTGGGTGTGTGGGTGATGGCAGAAGCGGAGTCCTGCGTGCATTTTCTTCCGAGAAGGAGGTTGGGGGCTATTGCTCGGTTGATTGTTTTTTCAATGATGAAGGGGAATTTCAGGCTGAGTAGATTGTGTGAGAGTGAGTGTCACCTGTGCGCTCATTTATTTATTTATTGTCTCTCGCGCTCCCGCGCCTTTTGAGTTCATAAAAGCCCAGGTAAGTAAGAATCAGTCAACAAACACGGTGAGTAATGTCTTGTCCTGTTATTGTCACCTGTGTCATATGTCATATGTTTAGTATAGCCTTCTCTGATGGCAATTAGGCATGTGCCGGTATCAAATTTTCGTGCTGCGATTAATTGAATGAGCTTTTATCACGGTATACGGTATTATCACGATATTTTAATTGCTCAAGAGAAACAGATGGATTGCGGGTATCTAAAAAAACAACTTGCATCACAATGTGTAATTGTGATTTTCAAAACATGGTAACTAAACAGAATTTTATTAAGTTTAATGACAACGTGTTACAATGTTTACATGGTACAATGACTGGTAGGTTACTGTTTGTATTATTCAAATAAATTATTGTATTTGATTTTAATCTTAATTCAATATTGACTCATTTGGATAAATATTAGGTAGGCTACAGTCATGTTAATTTTTCTCAAGAAAAAAATATATCTCACATAATGCTGTAAACAGAGAGAAATTAAATATAATGCGGTTTTCATTATAATAACAATTATGTAATGACAAGTAAACATATAATTAATATGTAATAAAGTGCACATATTTAGCAAAATGACAATTTTTTCTAGTCAACTAAAGTGCTGGTCATTAAATGGCTTTCCTGAGGTAAATGTAACGTTCTGTGACATAACTGTTCTCCTGCAGTTTTATTGACCTCTTTCCGTGAAAAACACTGATTGATCGACATTTTGTATGAGGCATAAACCTTAAGGTAAGTTGTACTGTATCTTTAAATAAAAAGTAACAGATGATCGGTTTACTTGAACTGAGGCGCAGCGATCTGTCACAATGGACAGAACCTTTTTTTTCATATCAAAAGTAATCTGCTCTGTCTAGTCTGTCGGTGTCAGTGTCCTCTTTGCTCCGCGATTTTTCTCTGCGTGAGAGCGTGTGAAAAGTGTCAATTCCGTAAAGCGGCTTTCAGACAGAACGCGATTTGCTATTTTGCAAATAAAAAGTTTAACTATTTTTAACTTTGACCCCGGCGTGCTTTGGTCGACGCAGCAACAAAACGTCCCCGCGAGTATTCTGCGTCCTGTCTGAAAGGCGCTTGAGTCTCAAGTTGAATGCGTGAGAGTTGGCAGCCCTGCGGGGGGTAAATCGTCGGCAGCGTTCCTCCTTCCGCCATGCTTCTACTCCATGTGATGATTGTTTACATTAGACTAGAGTGCGCTGCGCCGCGTGCACACAGTGCTTATACATGTGGGGATTGTTTACATCAGAGTGCGCACGTGTTTTGCGGAGCATATACGCAGTGTTTAAGCGGTTGATAGAAAATTAGCTAATGCGTGTTCTAAAAGTCTAAATTCAAATCTATTATTTTTCACGGTATTTTGAAGTGGCCGCGATAACAATATCGTGCATATTCATTACCGCGATTTATCGCATTACCGAATACCGGCACATGTCTAATGGCAATATAGGATTTGTATGTGATAAATGCAAGGAGACAGTCAGGCTGACGGAGAAGATTTCAAAACTGGAGACACGCATCCAAACTTTAATTGAGGATGGTAAGAATGCTAGATCTTTAGATAGTGTTTTGGATGCGCCTAGCATAGTGAACTCTTTACGTGATTCGGTTCCGGCTGAAGTAGAGCCCGTGCAGCAGGGCAGATGGGTGACGGTTAGGGATCGTTCTAGTCGCGGATCAAAGAACCACTCTTCCGTTCCGATTCTCATAACAAACCGATTTGTTATGATAGTCTTAGAGATAAAACATGACAATCTGGGGCTCAGGTCAGGAAGCAGACAGACTGGCTAAACCGACCGTCTGCTAGCGGCCTCACGTCACCAAGGTCAGATAAATCCCATCACATAGAGCCTCTTTCACCTAGATATCATCATATAGAGACTGTGTCTGTTCACCGAATTTGGAAATCCAAAAAACGTCAGGTTAAAAATGTTATTGATGTTCAACAAATAAAAAACAGATATAATACAGATGAGCAAATGATAAAGCTTGGGTTGCTGAATATTCGATCCCTTACTCTAAAATCATTCATAGTTAATGATATGATTTTAGATTATAATCTAGATGTGAAACATCTTGACAGAAACCTGGCTAAAACCAAACGATTACATTACTTTAAATGAGTCAACCCCACAAGATTACAGTTATAAACATGAACCTCGTCTGAAAGGCAAAGGGGGAGGTGTTGCTGTAATTTATAGTAATATTTTCAAACAGCATTCTCTCTTCCTCATCTGCACTCTCTTTTAAGCATTTAAAGCCGCTTGTTAACTAGAGTAGCCACTCCTCTGCTCTTGCTACTGCCACAGGCAGCCGCCACAAACCCCACCCAATCACCCCGAAGATTTTGAGATTGTGGTAATAAGTGGGTCTCCTGCATAAATACCACATCACATTTTTTTAGATCTAATGAAAGTTAATACCTTCCTCTACCTCACTACGTTGTGGAGGCCTCTGACGTTCCAGCTCACAAGCTTCAACCCTTTTGTACTACTAGCTGAAATGTAAAATGAGTGTTATACAAGTTTTGCTGTACCTTCCAAAATTACTCATTTATGAGTAACTTCACTACATAATAAGAGACAAAAAAACAAAATTTAAACATACATATAACAAAAGCAACGTAAATGCATCTGAGAAGCCAGACGCAAACACTAATCTCAATTTGGTCCGTGACTCTCTAACTTAAAGCTGCTATGACCCACCCCGCACCTGTTGTCCAGCCCGGAATCAGGCAGTGGCGACCACCCAACCTCCTACTGCCCGACATGAGCTTAACCATTAACATTATAATAACAAAGAGGAAGATATTTCAAACTTAGACAATGAGTTACACATTAAACAGAAGTCTGCATAAAGAAAATAACCGATGACGCCCATATGCATATACCAGAATAATGGGCGAACATATTAAGGACAAGGCCTGGTCTGCCTCACCAATAACATCTCACTTTACACCATGAAAATAAGCAGCGGTGTTGCCTTGTACAACATAGCGATTTTACTAACCTCCAGGTGAGTTCTCTCTTGATTGAAACGAAGAAAGAAAAAAAAAAACAATGCACGAAGATACCCTGAACTGATCTACAGAAACAAATTCTGAATACCCCAACAGGGACAAGGATCCAACGACCCACCACTTGTCCACATAGTCCGTGAAGGATTGGTGATATTCTTCGTATGACCAGATAAACTTGTCCATTTGTCAGGAAGAAAAAAAACAACAACTAAAAGAGTGTATGCGTGCAGTGGTTAAAGTGGGATTTGGCAGGTGGGGGAACCCTCAAATTTTGTATAGGTGCAACAGGGGAAAATGGCTCACCGTGGGACAACATATTGAGTAGGCTCGTGGTATAGCAATACTTTTTGGTTTAATTATCATCCGCAGCCCCACCCACAGATATGTGAATTAAAATGAAAGGTATTTAGGCGGGTTCGGGGGCATGCTCCCCCGAGAAAATGTAGATTTCTCTGACCTACAAATGTGCAAGTTAAGACTTTTCAAGGCCCAAAAAATGGATAATAAATAGCTTTAAAACCATGTCATTGAGTGGGCATTAGATTATTTTGCAGCGAGCAAAAAGTCGTCTAGAACACGTCTAAAAGACGTAATTGTTAGACATCCAGAAGATGTCCTCACAGGAGCCAGAATGAAAGTTTTTTATACGTCTTTTCAGGACGTTGTTTAGACGTCAATTAAAGACGTGCTATAGACGTAATTGTTAGACATCCAGAAGACGTCCTCACAGGAGCCAGAATGAAAGTTTTTTATACGTCTTTTCAGGACGTTGTTTAGACGTCAATTAAAGACGTGCTATAGACGTAATTGTTAGACATCCAAAAGACGTCCTCACAGGAGCCAGAATGAAAGTTTTTTATACGTCTTTTCAGGACATTGTTTAGACGTCAATTAAAGACGTCTAAAAGACGTAATTGTTAGACATCCAGAAGACGTCCTCACAGGAGCCAGAATTGAGGTTTTTATACGTCTTTTCAGGACATTGTTTAGACGTCAATTAAAGACGTCTAAAATACGTAATTGTTAGACATCCAGAAGACGTCTTCACAGGAGCCAGAATGAAGGTTTTTATACGTCTTTTCAGGAGATTGTTTAGACGTCAATTAAAGACGCGCAACAGACGTAATTGTTAGACATCCAGAAGACGTCCTCACAGGAGCCAGAATGAAGGTTTTTATACGTCTTTTCAGGACATTTAGACGTCAATTAAAGACGACATAATTGTTAAGACATCTAAAGGCAGCAAGAATAAAAGTTGTTTTAGACACATTTTCTGTAGTAGAAATGTCAAAGACTGCTCAAGACCCATACTGACATGGAAATCCCATCTGTGCATATTTGCAAGGATCCTACTTTAAAAAATGTTTACTTCAAAACAGTGTCAGTGAGTTAGTTTTCACTGAGAAAAACTAATTACTCATTGTTAATGGTTGTCGTGCCATGAAATTGCAGACACACCGACCTAAATTAGATTTGAAAGAATATTGATAATATTGAATATTCAATTGAATAACTATGTATACTAGTCTTGCATTTTTATATCTTATCAATATAATTGTAATAAACTGCTTACCATTTTCCTGTAAACCAAACTGATCACTCCAAGAAATCAATTATTTAAATCTCAAAATATATTTTTATTACCAATTTTACCCAAACTTAAAACCAGAACAGTAAAGTATAAATTAACACGATAACATAATAAAACTTAAAAGCCAGAACAGTAAAGTTTAAGGGTGTCACGATTTTGATTTTAAATCGAAATCGATCGAAATGAATTCACAATCTCGAACATCGAATTAAAAAATGGAATCGTCGATGCTGCCACGCCCCCATGTCACGTCCGGTCGGCGTGCCAAGCCGAAAAAACACGCGTGTTGAAGTGCTGGAAGTTTTTTGGATTTCCAGTGAGTTATGTGTTGACAACGTTCGCGCTTCAAAAAAGCCACAGTTTGCAGACATCCCAAGTCTCCCGCATATTGATAGCAGCTCCCTGATGCCTGCAAATTAATTAAAATCTCCCGGAATCTAGAGTGAGCGAGCATGAGACAGAAAAAACTGTGCTCCAAACCGTATAGCGCGCCCACGGCAGAGAGGGAGAGAGAGCGAGAGACCTTGCGTGTGTGCCTCATGAAGCGCATGTAAGACAGAGAGCATCCTGATTGGCCGGTTCCGGCTTTAAAAAAATAAATGTAAAAATCAAGAATCGAATCGAACCGTGACCTTAGAATCGAAAATGTAATCGAATCGAGGATTTGGAGAATCGTGACACCCCTAGTAAAGTTATAAATAAAATAAACAATTAACAAAATGTGGCTGCTATAAGGTCCACAATAGGCACAATAAGGCTATTCATTTATAGCCACCACCAAACAGGCATGTTTCAGATGATCAGATGCAGCAGACTTTATTTGGGCCTCTGTAGCAACTGGGTCCCATTTCATGACAGCAGCTACAATCAAAGCAAAAAAATCCACATGTAAAAAATAAATACAAATCCCACTGTTGTGGTTTAGCTTGCAGCAGAGATGCATAGTATACATAGATGAAAATTTGAGTACTCTAATCAATTAAATGAAATCGTTATTAAATCACAAATCAAGTCAAATTGCATTTAGCCTGATGCTAAGCATTCCACACACACACACATATATATTAGGGCTGTAGTCAACCAAAGAAATCCTTAGTCGACCAAAGTCCTGTCCTGCGCAACGTTCAGTCGACTAAAATAAATAAATAAATAAACGTGCTGTTTTGATTGAACATTTATTAAACAATTGTCATAGAGCATTTATAAAACAACAACGAAAAAACATCAATAATACATAAAACTATAATAATACAATTCTTTGAAAATTAAGTGATTTTTTTTTTTACTGCAAAGTGAGGAGCTCTAGGTCTATAGTGACAGTCACAATCGCGCACCTGACCACACCACACGCTACAAAAAAATAACTTTTAGCAGCCAAATAATGAAAAATCCTAACAAAACAAAAGCTCTCGTTTATACAGGCTGTATATTCTTCTTTACTTTCGAAGCTATGGGTTAACTTTTGTCCAGCCGATCTAGGCGTTTTAAAACAAACCCAAAATAGCCTAAAAAACAATCCTAATAATAATAGTCTGTATTAGGAAGGCATATAGTTTTATTTTCGTTTTGTTATATTATTTAGGCTATTTTCAAACGTGTCAAGTGTACAAATAAAAACATAAGAAAACACAATCTATTGAGTCAGCATAATAAAGCCGTTAAAGGGCCTGCTCACATATTGGTCTTTTGTGCGCTCAAGTTCGTTATTTTGAAATGTAGGCCCATGGTATGTGTGCTCATAATGGAAGCTCGTTTTTTTCCAAGCGCGTCCGCGCCGCAGCAGCAGCGCAGCCAGCCACAGGTGCGGTTCCCGAGTGTTCTACGTGTGTGCGCTAAACTGTGGCGCTGTTACAAAATAGCCTAAATTACAGCATTTAAAGTTGGGGATAAAACATAGGCTAATTAATACAGTATACCTGCTTATAAAGGAATAAATATCAAGGAGTAAATCAATGAAAATTTATTTCTATTGGTAAAAAAAAACAAAAAACTGGTCGACCAATGAGAATGTCAGTCGACCAAGACGGCATCGACCGATTAGTCGACTTAACGACTAAAGTTGACAGCCCTAATATATATATATATATATATATATATATATATTTACACACACACACACTTTTTTTTTATTACCATAATATGAAGCTTACCTTTTATTGCTGAAAACAATTTCTTGTCTTCAATTCTAATTACATCTTTTTTGCCCTTCCCCTTCATATTGAATAGGGTCATCAGCTTATTGGTGAAGAGCCTAATCCAATCCAAGACAAAAATAACATGCAATTATTAACTTTTCTTTTTTCTGCAGGAATTCAAAATAAATTACAAAAAACAAACAGTGATTTTGATAGAGAGCATTGGCATTATGCACAGCCATACTATTTTTACCTTCCACTGAAAACGACAATATAACCATACAGATCTCTACATACATCAGACCTCTTGCTTGGCTGAGATGGACATAGGGCTGCATGAATTAGCCAGCGTCAGCCTTAGGCTGGCTACACACTGGCTGCGTCGCATGAGCCTGGCGTTTCTGTTGTTTGGCTGTGGCGTTTTCTATGTCTTTGCACACCAGAAACGTGTCTGATGCTGCGCTGCTGCTGCTAGACTTGTCTTTCCAATTGATTTACTGCACTCAAGCAGTAGTACACTTCATGTTAAACAAATATATACTGATTTGATGACAACTTTGGAAGTATTGACGGCAAAATAGGCTACAGAATATTTTGTTCTGTATTGACAGGTGCAATTACATTTATATCTCCATTTAGGTCAAAACCTAGAGACTTTCAAACATTAATATGTCATCGCGTGAAAAATAAGTGTCGGTTCTATTTCTAGCATGTACGCGTTTTCGGCGCGGCATTCTGGGATTGGAGAAAAACGTGGTTTATTGGCACTTCTCTAAACTAATCACAATCGTCTTGGGCGGCGCTAAGCATGAGGCAAAGCCACGGTGCAGCTGCAAAATAGCCTCGGGAAGGAATTTCTTTTGGTGGAACGTGCACGTTCAAAAGTTGTTTTAGTCGTGCGACAGTCTAGCTAGCTGTCTGGATTTACCCTGCAGAGATCTGAGGAGCAGTTTACATAAATCGACCGGAGCTTAAAGGGTTAGTTCACCCCAAAATGTAAACTCTGTCAGTAATTACTCTCCCTCATGCTGTTCCAACCCTGTAAGACTTTCGTTCATCTTCGGAACACAAATTAAGGTATTTTTGAATAAATCTGAGAGCTAGATCACTCCTCTAAGGCTTCTAAGGGATTGAAATATAAATATAATAGTCCAAGTGACTACAGTGGCTCAACCTTAAGTTTATCAAGCGACGAATACTTTTTGTGCGCAAAAAACAAACAAAAATAACGACTTTATTTAAGTGTTAAATAAACACACACACACACACAAAACCACGCAACGTGCAGCAACGCATATTTGGAAAAATATTCATAAAATACATCAAATATACATAAAATTAGGGGAGAATAATACAAATGATGATCAAAATGAGCATCTATTTGCAAGACAAGATTAAAAGACTATGATTCAATAGGCCTGCCTACTGTATGTAGAAAACAGAGTATACAACACGACTATCCATTCTAAAACACCTATTTGATGTATTCAGATGAAAATTTACACAAGCAATTCTTCAGAGCCCCAAGCTGGAATTGTAAAAGATTTTATATTATTCCCATGTGTCAGTTCCGGTTAATGTAATCATAAGGTCATGATTTCATCCTTAAAACAGATGATCAACTAATTTTGGTGTTAAGCTGAGAGGGTAGTGGTCTGTTGCTCTTTGACTTATATCTTTCAATGCAGGTTTATATTGTTTTAACAATTTTTGCCTGACCCCTGGGGGCTCTGTAATGTCCGTATATTTCTGATAATATTTGTGGAGAAACATTACACTGTTTTAATTCAGAATCCTAACCATAAATTGTACTAATTAAAAGTAATTTATTAAATAAGTAAAATAAAAATAAAAACACAAAATGTCAATGAATACTTACCAGAATGCACCACTTCAGCAGAAGAAAGACAAAAGGACAAAAAGTCACTCAGACTTTCTATCAGTAACGTTAAATGTCTTTTAAAGATGAAAATCATACTTAATAGCCTACTATTAATCCCAGTGTAGGTTTTCGAACAGTGGGTAAAGTTGACTTAGCTACTGTAAGGTGGTGAATGGGTCTTTCAGTTGGGTGTTCTCCACCGATTAAAATTTTATTTCTTGATCTAAAAAAAAAAGTAAACAAATATCTTTTCAATATCGTTATCAGTGTTTGAAGAGGTTATGTAAACATACTTCTAACGAATAAATGACGGTTTTATCACTACTCATTCCCACGCTTTTTTTACTTTTTACTCATGCGTTTCATTAAGTTAGCTGACAACATTAACACAACACAGCAATGTCAGATGGTACTAATGTTACATCGAAACGTGCTAATATCGCGGTAATGGTGAAGCAGTACAAAAACACACACAGAGATAACTTATTTAATGTTATCTTATGACGTTTCAGTAAGCCCGTATCCATGTGGACTGAAAAATTTTTTCTTACCTGATATCGCCAGTATTTTTACAGACCACATACGACCCAGCTTCCTCTGTTCACATTCCAGCGTTTGTTCTTCATTGACTTATCAACTCAAATTCACTCAAAATTTAAGAATTTAACAAGCATATAAAATAATCCATCGAGTTCTGACCGAGTAATCACAACGCAAACACCAGCTGCTCACACCGACCGACGGACCGAGTAACGGACGTATTTTCAAACTTAAAATAGGCGCGCAGAGCGCGCACATTCTCATTGGACAGTTTCCTGGAAGACAGACAGATTAACCAATCATGCTCAAAGTAAAACATTAGTGTAAACTCAAAGTGTAAACTTTCTGGCAAGCAGACGAAATTGTTAATTCACACAAAATCACATAAGGCAAAAGGTTTCTGCTGTACTGCTCTCTTGAGGGTGAAACTATTATTTTTAATGATAATAATTATATTTTAACATATACATTGAAGAGTTATGATCAAAAAACATTAAATGCTATATCATGATAATACTTTAAAATGCAGATATTTCTGTTGTATGGTGTTGAAAACATTACGTTGTTTCAACGTAGGCTACAGATCTTGTAAAAAAAAATTCAACGTTGTTAGAAGTGTTTTTGTTAACCTTTTTCAACCATTTAATATTAAACATTATTTCAACCATTTCAACGTTGAAGGTCGGTCATGTGCCGGCTGGGATTCAATAGGTCTGCCTACTGTAGCCTACTGTATGTACAAATACTAGCTATTATTTAACCTTAAAACTCACCCACATGCTTAATGATCTTCATGGAAATGTTAAATGACTGCTGATTTCTGCAGTTATAGGCCTACCTTCTTTTCTTTGTTTTCTAATTTCACAGAACGAATCTGTAAAATATTACTTAATATTTAATGTAAAATTACACATAATAACCCTGTAAAAATACAGACAATTACCTGTAAATTTAATTGTGGACCATTAAATTACAGCAAATATCTGTAAAATATTCACTGTATAATGACAAAATGGCAAAATTCTGTAAATAAAAATAGAGACCGTTACCTGTAAATTCCTACTTTTTTTTTTCTTACTTTTTTTTTTACAGTGAAGGTTGAATGCAATACACAATAGTGATACTGACAGGGATAAAAAAAAAACATTATAGCCAAGATGCATAGGCCTACATGGACACACTTAGCTAGCGTCAACTCCACGCAGCTAAGGCGTCGCTCGCGACCCTTTCGCATAATGTGAAAGGGGATAATAAATGCAGATAACGCTAGGTGATAAGTGTGAGGTTATTTGCAAGGTGTCTGCCAGCCAGTTTATGTTAGCAAGCTTTAAAAAACTGCCCAAAAAAAACTGCTTGCTGGCGAAGTGCTAATTTCAAAATGTTACATATTACAAACGAATAACCATAACCAAAATATGTCTGAGTTTATTTGCAAAGTCAGTGACTGCTACACCCCACAGTAGGCTGCTTAACACCGACTATCAACATACAGGACGAGTTGACAAAGTCCTTGGGGCCTGCGTAGCCTCAACGCAAAGATAGGGTTACACATTTTTGGAGGTGCGCACGTCGAGCTACGGCGGGGCTCGGAGGGTGGTTCGCAGCTACGCAGACGGGTCTGCGGGAGTATGTCCTTGATTTGAAGCAGAAAAATAAATGCAGCATTTAGCCATTTTGTCAGAAAATCTGTAACTCCATTGAGAAGGGAGGGGGGGGGCCGCCCGAGGGATCTTCACCGCCCTGGACGCCCGAAGGGTCTTCACCGCCCTGGCCGCCCGAAGGGTCTTCACCGCCCTGGCCGCCCGAAGGGTCTTCACAGCCCTGGCCGCCCGAAGGGTCGTCGTCTGCTTCGCCCTGGCCGTCCGATGGACTGTCTTCTCCGCACTGGCCGCCCGATAGACTGTCTGCTTTGCCCGGGCCACCTACTAATTTGTTGACCCCTGTTCCTGTTTCCCTTCATGGACCCGGCCCCCCATCCCTCCCCCTGATCCTCCTTGCCACTTCACTCCTGGATTTTTGTCTTGTTTGTTTCTTGTGGGGCATGGAGCGTCTGGTAGCCGCTCCATAGAGAGGGGGTAGTGTCACAGCTCTGTCTTCCTTGTCTGGGTTTCCTCGTGGTTTAGTGACAGAGCTGTGACACTCCTGGGTTGTCGTGTGTTTGTGTCTTGTCTAGTCTGTTGTGAGCACATGGCTGTTATGTTGTTCCTTGTGCCATGTGCTCTTCTGTCTATTGTCAGCCCCTCCCATCTCGTTATCTGTTTAGTGATTAACCTTCTTCACCTGGGTTGTCTCGTTAGTCTCCTGTGTTTGGTTCCTATATAGTCTCCTTTATGTTTGCAGTCCAGTGCTGGTTCGTTGTACATGAAGTTTGTACCTACCCTGTTTGTTTTGTTATTAAATCACTCTGCATCTAAATCCACGTCTCTTGTCTACCATTCCGTGACTCACTCCATCCATCCGTCCGTCCGTCCATCCATCCATCCATCCGGACCGTTCCGGCCCACTTTAACCCCTGTGTGCGTGCACCTGTGTTCATGCGCGTCTGAGCGAGAAAGGCTCAGCCCTCTCATGAGGAGAAACAAACCAAAACCTCCTTGTGAATCAAGTCATTTAAGGAGTTTAAGGAATTACCATTCAACGCCAATAACATGAACATTGAACATCCTGACATAAAAAAAAGATCTGACGACCCGCCATTAGTCTATATAGCCTGTTAACCTCCAGTAATATTATCTACTTATGCTCAGACAAAAAAGAAGAAAGGTCTGTTTGACAGTCAAACCCAGAACAATTTGTGCATTGATCTTTACTCTCATACCCAAATGGCTTGGGTATGAATAAATCAATATTAAAAACAAAAGTCCTATATAACCAATGTATTAGACACTGAATACGAACAGGGATTCAGGCTATTACATGATGATGACATCATCATCGTTAATAAACAGCCAACATCACCTGATCTCATTTTCTCCGGGCTTTTTTGCAACAACAAATGTTCTTTATAAACACACAATTACAACAGCCATAGAAAATCTAATATTAAAGAGTCAAGGGTCAGGGCCCAACTAAAGCAAACACTGACCACCATAATGGTGACTTAAAATACAACTATTGATTTAATTAAAACGTAAATTAAATAAAGTAAACCAGGTTAGTAATAAGTGCAGCTGGCAATGCTGTTTGAGTTGTATAATCCTCCTCTGCTGAGATCTTCAGAGATTTAATGTCTTTACTCCTCAGTTCATTTCATCTTAGACTGTGGCTGAAGTCAGTTGTAGTTCTTGTGTTTCTATTTCCTTCAGTAATTCTGCTTGTTAGAATGGCTAATCTCATTAAGTAATTGTTGATTACCTAATAAGGAACTATCTCCTAAATTTGATATTACTTACTGATTATTTAAGCTTGTATATATGTTAGTTAACAGTAGTAGCTGAAGTGTTAATGTCGTTGTACTCAGTTCTGCATTACTTCCTGCATATTTACTCTATTAATGACGGACCATTATTCTGAAGTGTAACCGTTTCATTGAAACACAACTGGTAACTTCATAGACTCTAATAAGCAAAGAAAGAGTTTTTCACGTTAGGTTATGTTGATGCACTGGGAGGAGGAATCTGTTTGTGTACAGAGATATATCAGTGGAGGAAGTTCCTGCAGTGCTGAGCAAGTGTCCAGCCCACGAGACAAACTGAGTGATTCTCTTAGTTCCTGTCTCATAGTCAACGCCTCCTTCCTCTCAAATATCCTGTGAGGCTCTTCTCCCCAACAGGCTTCTCATGATTCGAGCTGACTCAACTCTTCAAGTAAGTTTCTTTTATTATGGTAAAAGTTATAATTAATTTACAAAGTTATTTTGAGTCTTTTATACAATTCAGAAATGTCTGAATGCAAATGGCACCATATTCAGGCAGACGACATTCAAAATTCAAAGTAATTCTGATTCAAATCTAAAATGAAAATTCGGTCATGCTTTATGTTGTTCCAAACCATATGACTTTAGTTTGTTCTTTCTTTCTGTGGAACACAAAAGGAGAAGTTAGACAACAATGTTTAGTGACTGTCAGCATCAGTCACCATTCACTTCTAATGCATCCTTTTCTCGCTCAATGAAAGCGAATGGTCTCTTGTTGTTCTGTATAGCATCTCCTTTGTCAAGTCAAGTAACCTTTATTTCTATAATGCTTTACATAATACAGATCAGTTCAAAGCACATGCAAATGATTAAATGATGCAAACAGTTCATTTCAGCTGTACAGCAGCTATAAGTGCTTTGGTTAGTTCCATTAAAGATAATCAATTATTAAAATGGTTTATTGCAGTTCTGCAGAAAAACATTGATATCATCATCCAGCTCAGTTCAGTTCTCATCCAATCGTGTCAGTGCTGTCAAAACAATAACATTTCAGAATATTAAGAGATGAGTCATAAAGGTTTGGTACAGCCTGGGGATGAGTAAATGATGACAGATTTGTAATTTTTGGGTGAAATATCTCTTTAAGTAAGACAAAAATATGATAAGATTAATAGTTTATATTTAAAAAAATGTTTTGATCTTATTTATTAATCAACTATAATGACAAAAAATTACAAGAAAGATTTTCTTTAGTGTTTGCACTTGTGAAAAAAATAGTGTACTTTAAATCTTAAAAGTATACTTGCAGATTAGCCTATGTATACAGTATATATACACTCACCTAAAGGATTATTAGGAACACCTGTTCAATTTCTCATTAATGCAATTATCTAATCAACCAATCACATGGCAGTTGCTTCAATGCATTTAGGGGTGCGGTCCTGGTCAAGACAATCTCCTGAACTCCAAAGTGAATGTCAGAATGGGAAAGAAAGGTGATTTAAGCAATTTTGAGCGTGGCATGGTTGTTGGTGCCAGACGGGCCGGTCTGAGTATTTCACAATCTGCTCAGTTACTGGGATTTTCACGCACAACCATTTCTAGGGTTTACAAAGAATGGTGTGAAAAGGGAAAAACATCCAGTATGCGGCAGTCCTGTGGGCGAAAATGCCTTGTTGATGCTAGAGGTCAGAGGAGAATGGGCCGACTGATAGAAGAGCAACTTTGACTGAAATAGCCACTCATTACAACCGAGGTATGCAGCAAAGCATTTGTGAAGCCACAACACGCACAACCTTGAGGCGGATGGGCTACAACAGCAGAAGACCCTACAGGGTACCACTCATCTCCACTACAAATAGGAAAAAGAGGCTACAATTTGCAAGAGCTCACCAAAATTGGACAGTTGAAGACTGGAAAAATGTTGCCTGGTCTGATGAGTCTCGATTTCTGTTGAGACATTCAGATGGTAGAGTCAGAATTTGGCGTAAACAGAATGAGAACATGCATCCATCATGCCTTGTTACCATTGTGCAGGTTGGTGGTGGTGGTGTAATGGTGTGGGGGATGTTTTCTTGGCACACTTTAGGCCCCTTAGTGCCAATTGGGCATCGTTTAAATGCCACGGCCTACCTGAGCATTGTTTCTGACCATGTCCATCCCTTTATGGCCACCATGTACCCATCCTCTGATGGCTACTTCCAGCAGGATAATGCACCATGTCACAAAGCTCGAATCATTTCAAATTGGTTTCTTGAACATGACAATGAGTTCACTGTACTAAAATGGCCCCCACAGTCACCAGATCTCAACCCAATAGAGCATGTTTGGGATGTGGTGGAACGGGAGCTTCGTGCCCTGGATGTGCATCCCACAAATCTACATCAACTGCAAGATGCTATCCTATCAATATGGGCCAACATTTCTAAAGAATGCTTTGAGCACCTTGTTGAATCAATGCCACGTAGAATTAAGGCAGTTCTGAAGGCGAAAGTGGGTCAAACACAGTATTAGTATGGTGTTCCTAATAATCCTTTAGGTGAGTGTATATATATATATATATATATATATATATATATATATATATACACAGTAGTCAACATTTGAAGTGGATCAAAAACTTTCATCAAAGTTATACATGAATTTTGAACAATACCTGTTCTTGTCTTAGGGCAACTTTGATGAACTTGTTTAATCCACTTCAAATGTTGACTACTATTAAATTAAATAAAAAGCAAAAAAGTGACTGTGTTTCTTAGCACACTTTTAAAAATTGCATTTTGTAATCATTTTACTCTTACAAAGTTTTATAAAGTACAATTACAAAATATTTGTTTTAATAATCTTTTGTTTTGCCTTAAAAAGTCCACTTATTTTGAGGTGTTGATGTACTTGATTATACTTTTATCTATAGTGTGTTGTTCGGTATTACATTTTCGTCAATTTATACAAATATATTTAAATACATGCAATTAAACTTCAAGACATGAAATTTCAACAGAAATGACATTAAAGCATATTTTAGTTTACCATAAATGCTTGTCAGTACATTCAGCAGTACACTTTGACCATATTTCAAAGACAGTATTATAAAATTACATTTGAAGATGTACTAAAGTCCTATTTACAAACTTTGTTTAATTGCAATTAACATGCAGTTGTGTCCGATTACATTCAGTTCACCAGAGTATATTATTTTATTATTTTAAGTGTATTTCCATAATAAGTTTACATTTCGAAAGTATGCTTAAGTGCCCTTCTTTTCACAAGGGTGTTATTGTCCTGCGGGTGGACAAAGTGTGATTATTTTAAAATATTTTTTCAAAGAGAATCTAAAGTAGAGGTTAAAACACAAAAAGTGTTACATATATGGCACACCAATACATATGTGGCACTTTTTTTTTTCTTTTTTTCTGGACATCAGCAAATAGCCCTATAGAAGAAGTTTAAAACATTGCCATTGTCATCAAAGCACGCACTAAAAAAAGTTATTTCATTTTCCGTTTTAGAAATGGTCGACATCAACAACATACAGACGGAACAGAAAAACACCACGGATGTCAACAGTGTGTTCACAACGCAGGTTCTGCCTGTGTTCTACTCCATCATCTGCGCTTGTGCCTTCATTCTCAACGGACTTGCCGCTTGGATCTTCTTCAGGCTTCCCAGCTCCTCGGCTTTAGTTGTTTACCTAAAAAACATGGTGGTGGCAGACATTCTGATGCTGTTCACCTACCCGTGGCGTGTGGCCGGTGACCTCGGTTGGGGGGGCTTGCAGTTGAAGCTGATAGTTTGCCGCTACACAGCTGTGCTTTTCTACCTCAGCATGTACACAGGAATAACCTTTATGAGCCTCATCAGCTTGGAGCGCTACTTCAAAATCATCCGCAGCACCTCCGGTGTGTCTTCCTTTCTGCAGCGCGTTTCGGTAGCGAGAGGTCTTGCGCTGCTAACTTGGGCCGTCATGATGTTCTCTGCGCTGCCGAACACCATATTAACCAACCAGCCCATGGAGGCCAGCCAAGCCCCTAAAAAATTTTCCTGCATGAACCTGAAAAGTGTGCTGGGTCGGCGCTGGCACGAATTTTCAGCCCACTTCGTCGTTGGAGTCTTCTGGGTGGCGTTCATGCTGATGGTGTTTTGCTACACCTCCATCGCCTGTCACGTGTACCGCTCTTACAAACGGGTGCAAAGGAACAGCAGTGAGGCGAGACGACGGTCAAATCGAAGCATCTTCAGCTTGCTGGCCGTGTTCGTCTTCTGTTTTGTGCCTTACCACGTTTGTCGCGTTCCCTACACGCTTAGCCAAAGGCCCGGGGCTGGTTTTAGCTGGTATGAACGCTACATTCTCTTCCAGATGAAAGAAACTACGCTCTTTCTATCCGCCCTTAACGTCTGTCTGGATCCCGTCATTTACTTCTTAATGTGCAGGACATTCAGAGAGTCACTTTTAAAGATGTTGTCTTCTGTAAACCGAGACAACAGGAGGCCTTCAATGGGTACTGGGCTGAGTATCACTAATCTGTAAGAGGAAGAGCAACGAAGGAAATGGAAAATGCCATTTTCAAGATGAAAAAGCAGATTTTACATTTTAAAAAGACGTATCTTGCTGTGGTTTCCGTGCATTAAGAAAAAGCAGAATGAAAGAAGGTCACACCAAAGTGGTGTTTTCCAGAAAACCAGAATCCAACCATAGCTCTCAAAATCATACTGAAATAAGCCAATCCTTAAAGGCAAGGTATAAATAAAAACTCTGCCATCATTTACTCACCCTCATGTCATTTGAAATCTGATTTTAAAATAAATGTTTCATATTGATGTTATAGAAGAGCCATTTCAGGCTATTTGAAGAACCTTTCAGCGAACAGTTCTTAAATAAGAACCGTTTTTTTTCTTTTTTTAGTGTTAACTGTGAAGAACATTTTAATAATCTGAAGAACCTTTTTCCACTTTAACGAACCTTTTGTGCAATGGAAAGTTTCCATGGGTGTCAAAGGTTTTTCATGGAACCATAGATGCCAATAAAAAACAATATTTTTAAGTGTGTACTTCTGTGAAGTATAAATGGTGAAATTGTGAAGAATATCCCAGACAATCTTTTCCGTACAATCAAAGTGAATGAGACTAGGCGCCCCATTGTAATGATCTAAGCGCATGGTCTAAAGCGCAGGGCGCAAGTACACTTAGGCCCCGTTCACACCGCAAGTCCTAATGCTCAATTCTGATTTTTTGCTCAGATCCGATTTTTTGATTGGCTGTTCACATTACCTTTTAAAATGTGACCTATATCTGATTGCAGTGTGAACTGTTTGAGGTTTCAAACTAACCGGCCTGCGCAAAAGAACAATAACAATGACATCAGACGCAGCACGCGGTTGCACTAAAGTTCGGGAGGTTATGGAGGAAGTAAGCATATTCGCAATTATTTCATAATGTTTGTGTAATGGAAACTTTTGCGGGTTTATGGTTGCAAATTCACTACAGAGATCTGTGTGGATGCGTAGACGAAGCCAGGAGTGGTGGGAATATGACGTGAATAGTTTCACTGAGACGCTGTCGTGTGCAATTTTTTCAAAAACGGAGCGGTTACGGTAGGTCCTTCTAGCTTGAATTGAAGTATCTCCCCATATACTACTTAGATCTAACACCTCACTCTCATTGACTCGCTTCATCGCTGTTCTCCATATCTAGTCAAGTTTTTAATGTTAGGCTACTGTCTGTGTCTGTTGTGTCTAGGGCTTCACCGGCGCATAATTGTGACAAATGTCAACGTAGATTGACGTAAAAGTCGCATCAAATCCGCCTTGATTGTTCACACTGCGGCCGCATTGAAAAAAATCAGATCTGGGTCTGATTCAGGACCACATATGTATGTGGTCTGAATCTGATTTGAAAAAATCAGATCTGGGCTAGATTTGAGTGTTCACACTACCTCTGAAGAAGTCTGACCTGGTCACTTGACCCCAAAAAAATCAGATTTGGGCCACTTTTGCCTGGCCTAAAAGGGTTGTCCATATTCTCTTAATGAGTAATGGGTGTGTTTTGGGCTTTACGTGCAATAAACCAATCAGAGTCTGAACCGATGGAATTTGCAAGTAAAGACTGAACGCTTCTCCAGAAAGGAAATGGATCTGCTTGTGCGCGAGGTTAAAGCTCAACCAAGCAGACCATCTACGGGACAAGCCGGATTCCACCATATCTTTATATACACAATAATAATCGTTTACATTGTAATCCTTTTATTTTTAATATTTGGCATGTTTGTGTGCTGCTGTGTGTAATAAGCAGAGTGTTCGCACATTTTTCTTTTATGTAGATAATAAGAAAATAGAAAGTCTACAATATAGAAATGACGTAGGGAGACCGGGGAGTGTTGTATCACAGAGTCAGCTGTCAGTGTCAGTTTAACAAGTCAGAAAATAGCTATGGTGATGGCATCTATATAATATGTAGATTTTATGATCAAAATCGATTTTCAGAAAGGAAAGTACATTTTTTGATCAAGATTATTTATTTATTTATTTTTGGCCTGGAAATTACTGTATTAGATACAATTATGTGACCTAAAGTAACCTAAAGTAGCTGTTGCTCTAGTTTAATGTGATGCTTTGCATCATGCTAACTTCAAACGCACAAATGCTAAAACAGTTAGCTATGTTATGACTGTTTGGGGTGTGGATAGTTGTAACAGTTCATTAAAAATGTTACCCCTTATAATTATTCCAATGAGTCCAGTTATCAATCACATCGTCAAGGCAAAGTCATGTGAGGGTTTTTTTGTTGCGCGTCGAGGGATTTATGTGGTAAATATGTTTCCATCATAGTTTATGCGCATGTCTTCTTATTGGATAAAAAACTTAATCTGTCTCAATTGAGCGCATACATTTTTTATAATTTATGGCATTTTCTTCCAGCATTTTTTGTATGTGATATCCCTAAATTCACATAAAAATAGGTGGATGGCAACATAGCTAGTGACTGAATGTGACAGAAATACATTGCACACACACAAACACTGTTTTGAGCTAAATTTAAAGTCCTAAAAGAAAAACAATATAATGTTATTTCACTTTAAATTGTTCACTTTGATCAAAAGTGATTATTCTTTGTTCTTCAATAAACTTCTTGCATAAATTTCGATTGTTTGTGAATCTTATTTCAGCAAATTACCTCTCATTGTTACATCTATCTCCAGCTAATGTTACAACTCATCTCGGTTGTGGGGTTGTAACAACAGAACCCTTTGTATTTGACAATTACTCACAGAATCTGCGATTGTGTAGTACACATCCAAGCGAGTTTTATTTGTAGTAGACAAATGTGGTTATTGTGTATCAAAAAGAGGTCTAGCGCAAACAACCACTTACTGATGCTCAAACAAAAATGTGTTACTTTCATCCCCAGCCAAGAACCAAATCAGTAACTATGACAACAAAAAGGGTAAAGGCAGGGAGTAACGGTGCAAACGAAAACAAAGTTAAAAACTGAGGTGATATGTGACACCCCTAAAAAAAAATGAATTGAATTTGAATGCAGAATTGAATGCAGACATTGCCTGGGTAAAATCAAATGGATGTGTTATTGAAACATTTATTGTGTTTACTAGAACTATTTGCAACAGACAAATAAAATAATAATAATAAAAACATTGGTCTTAATTAAGGCCCGTTCACACCAAGCACGATAACTATAAAGATAACGATACAGATATAATTCTAAAAATCGTTCTCCATCTTAAAGAATAATGGAGTTCACACCACAACTATAACGATAAAGATATGAGGAACGATATCGTTTGGATCACTTTCAGAACGATTTTTTTCCAGCTGTCGAACGATAAAACACTGACAGCCAATCAGAATCCATTCTAATTTAAAGGTCTCGCGCATTTAAAATGGCAGATGACATTGCAGAGAAGTTGATCGTCGAGGTCAAAAAAATCCTCCACTGTTTGACAAGTCAAACCCCCTTTACAAGGATACGGTAAAAAAGATGGATATATGCAGTGGTGGAATGTAACGAAGTATAAATACTTCGTTACTTTACTTAAGTACATTTTTCACGTATCTGTACATTACTTAAGTAGAATCAATAGTGCATACTTTTTACTTTTACTTCGTTACATTTTGCAGCAATTATTATACTTTCTACTCCAGTACATTTCTACTATATTCTGTGACATTTTCGTTACATTTTCTGAACAGTTTTTCCTGCCAAAACGTCATCCTGACCGTCCGTTCGTCGCACGTTTGTCTCACCACTCACCAGTGAAGTTTGGTTGCCATAGATATATGAACCCGGTCACACTAAATGCGTCTCTATAGCACGCAGTGTTTATCGTGCAATTTATACGTGAAAATTATTTTTTTACGTGCATATGGTACGCATGGGTAGGTTTAGTAGTGGTGTGGGGTGCGTGTGAATTATACGTTTGGTTAGGATTAGTATGGCAAGGCAAGAGGTTCAGAATTACGCCATATATTAATCGCGTTTACAGCCAAACGCCGTCAAATACTAGTATATAGTAAGGATATAGTAAGCTTGATGTGTGTATTGCCTAATTGCAAGCTTGTTCAGAAATGGTGACAAAAACTTAAAAAATAAATCCATCATTATTGAACATCATTATAGGAGTAGGCTATTAGGTTGAATGAGTTAGAATTAACTGTTTTATTAATCATTAGAATATACATTAAGAGAAAAAAAAATTATGCAAGTACTTTTACTTTTAATACTTAAAGTACATTTAAAATCAGGTACTTTTTACTTTTTACTTAAGTAGGATTGTCATTGTGGTACTTCTACTTTTACTAAAGTAAATATGTCTCTGGTTATTTGTACTTTTACTTAAGTACTGAGACTCAGTACTTCCTCCACCACTGGATATATGGAAAGCAATCGGTCGTATCCTGGGAATAAATGGTGAGAAGTATTAACGATGAGATATAGCATAGTGTAACAAAATTACCTCAGGTAGGCTATCCAGCGCTAGTTTTGACAACATTGCTTAAGTTGCAGTGAAAAAGGCGTTGTATACATGTTTTTATCCCATCATTGACTTCGTCAGCTAAATTCACTGCTTAGATTAGATCGATTACACTAGACTTGCTAGATTCACTGTTTAGATGTGCTCGGAACATAGCATGCTGGCTGAGGACATCTGCTGGCAAAGACGTGTAAAGGCAATAAGAACAGCAACAACATATTTATGACATGTTGTAAACAACAATTATAATACAATATAATCTATAACATCAGTCAATGTCATTAAAGCTTTTGTAGTACTTTTTTTCTCATTTTATGTTAAAAATGTGTGTGTGTGTGTGTGTGTGTGTGTGTGTGTGTGTGTGTGTGTGTGTGTGTGTGTGTGTGTGTGTGTATATTATTTATTTATAGGGGATAGTGCTAGAATCAGAGTGACGGATTCTCCCAACTCCTCTCGTCTTTTAAGGATATCGTGTACCCAAAAGCGCCTGTTTTTCTTTTGATATTTTTTTGTAACGTAAAGCAGCAGCAGGTCATCCATTTTCGCTACTTTGAAACCGCAGTGCGGGCGCGCGCGTGCTCAGAATAAAAAGACCGTTATCGGTCGTTGGTGTGGACGCATATATAGTTATCTTTATCGTTATCTTTATAGTTATCGTGCTTGGTGTGAACGGGCCTTTATTCCTATACATCCTAAAACACATTGGTAATCAACACTAAAGTATGTCTAGGCAGATACAAAATGTTCTCACAATGGTAACCATTTATATTTTTACTTAGATATATGTAATCCCAGTCAAAACTCACAGTGGTCTCACCATGTGGTCACAATGACAGCAATCTGAGTATAGAGTATGACTATCTGTATAATCATCATCAGTGGCTCCCAGAATGCATTGCGGCATGAAGAAGCATGTTACCGTTATTGAGATAAACGGGCTGATTCTTGAGGTTTGAGTGTGTGTAAGCACTGCAGTTAAAATGATTAGTTTTGTTTGTTAATAATTAATATAAAGATTTTCTTATTTAAACACTGATGGATGTAATGCATTTGAAACATTGCGATAATCAATTATGACTGTCTAGAAGAGATCAGCTGATAAGAGCACTACATGATGATCATATCATTATTGCCATCATCAAGTAGCTGACATCATCTGTTCACATTTTCTTGCCATAACAAACATTTACAGCAGTCAGAGAAAAACTAACATTAAAACATCAAAAGTCATACCCCCCAACTAAAGCAAACACTATCAAACCAAACTATTGATAAGTAGTTAAGCCTTTTAAAATCCATCTCTTGAATCTGCCATCGATTTTGTTTGGTGCGAAGTCTGAATCATAGGCACACCATCTCGTAATTTTGGATGCTTCTCCTAATCTGCAAATTTTAACTATTGCCTGCCAGGGCTTCAGAGAGCTACCCATTATAGAATCGTCTGGGATTTCCTGTTCTTCTAGTAATTTGTTATCACTTAGTAGGGCTGTCTTTGGAATTCCGTTTAGCATCGTACTTTCTATTTCTTTCCATGCTGCAGTGCAAGTTGGTGAACACAGGCAGACTAAAGGTCTCAGTTGGGCTTCATGGTAGTAATACGTGTCATGTTTTTATGGCAACCAGAGCTTCTGCTGTCACACAATGACTTTACCAATTGACGGCTCTTTTACTTAAAAGGCGGGACTTTACACTTTCTCCCTTACACTTTATAATTATATGAATGAACCGTCTTGTGTAACTTTAAAGTTTTGGTGGTCAGACTCGGCGCAGAGATGATAGGAAATAAATAATGCTAATGTCAGCGGCCATGGCATTGAACAAACAATTGTTATTATAGTTCAAAAGGGCAAACAGTCAAAGTTATTATGCGAGTTAACTCGAGTCGAAATGCAAATCTGCAAAGTCGCATTTGTCATCCATCATCGTGACATCAAGTGGACTTTTGAAACTGAAATAATGAGTGGATTAAGCTTGGAATACCGAGAGGAATGACATGGATAGAACTTTCTTGCAGATGATTGTAATGCACCAGTCAGGTAGCCTAGGAAGGGAGACGATGGCTATTAAAATTAGGTAAGACAAAAAGTTGTATTTTTTTCGCAGCTGGTTTATTGACTTGTTAATAGCAATTTAGTGTGGAATATGTGACAATCGGGTCCAGTCGGGTCTGTGTCTTCCCGCCGGTTTCGGGTCCAGCTTTCAAATAATAGACGGGTCCAGGTCGGGTCCGTGTGGTACATTTATGGGATTTCTCGGATCTGCAAGGGTCCGGGTCCAGCTTTTGAAATAATAGACGGGTCCGGGTCGGTTCCATGTAGCACATTACGGGTCCCTTCGGCTTCGAATTTTTGGACCCATGTAGACCTCTACTGCATGCAAGGTAATATCCAGAAAGGTATAATAAGGGGGCTTTAAAGATCTGAAGAACTGATACTGAAAAGACCATTATGGTTTTCATTTTTGTCCTGCTATCTCTGATTCTTCCAACCTGGTCTCACAGAATTCCGTGAAATGAACACGGACCCTTAACTCAAAATCCGTGGCAGTTTCACGGAATCGCCGAAAATTACGTGATGGGCCCACGGAAATGATGCCTCTGTAAGTCAATGACAGACAGCATCCGTGGTCCACACACGGATTCCCTGTTCGGACCTGCGCTGCGCTTCCCCAATTGACGTTGTTTTATAATTTGGAAACGTGTCGCTTCATTCTGGGTTTAGGCCACTTTATAAAGTACTTCACTTTAAATATTTATTTTAAAAGTGATTTTAACTTGATATTGCATTAATCATTTGATCGCTATGATATTCTGGTCAGTGGTCTGTTCCGTGACGGTACCACGTAATATTCAGTCTCACTGCATTTCGTGATATGGTCACGTAATTTAATGATTCTTGACACGGACCAGCTCATTTCGTTATTTTCGTGATATCAGCACGTTTTTTAAACTAATGTGTTTTAGCATCTTTTGATCACAGCACGATTCTTTCTGCCTGTCGGGCTGCAGCAGAGAAAATGTTTAATCAACATTTATTCACGAGATTTTATCATGGTTTATTTCTTTTAATATTATTTCGGTCTTATTGCCAGGGAAGCTGGATTGCTATTCTGTTTATTTTATTAAATTATATTTTATTAGTAGGAAATCGCGCTGAAGAAGTCTCGTCCCGAACACATCGCGATATTTGGCACCAGGACACGTTTGCCAGATGTTGGTAAGTAGTCGTAAATACGCTGTCACTAACAGTGGTGGTAAGTAATGAAGTAAAAATACTTTGTTACTTTACTTAAAGGAGTCATAATGTAGTATTAACTTTGATACCCACGCTCTATTATAGTCATTTCATGCCCTTCTAAAAAAGAAAAATTGGAAAAAAATAAACACAGAGCTCGTTTGACCCTTATTTCTGAATGCATTATTGTCTCGCGAGATCTGATGCGAGGTTTTGGCTGTCGTGGACGGTCATTTTAATAATGCAAATGAGGGGCGCGTTGATTGGTGGCAGGAAGGAGGGGGCTTGACACCGCAGGTAACTTCAGCATATCATTCCAAATAGAGATCATGGCCGCAACCTACAGGATTCAACCGTATATGTTTGAGCCAGACTCTGAACCAGAGCTGGAAAGGGAAGATGAACAACAGTCAATGGAAGGACGTCTACATCAACATGTCTCTGAATGGTAAAGATAATTTTTTTGACTGAGACATACATTAACATCAGTAACGAGCTAAAACGTTTTTTTGCTATTTTCTCCCACATAAGTTTAGCTTTAATTTAATGTAGATTATATTAACGGAGATGTAGTCTACTTTATTTCCAGTTTACAGTGGTTATAGAGATTAACGTTTGCTATAATGTCTTTTTTGACGTTGTGTTTTTTTAGATATTTAATAATTTTCATCTACAGACATGTAACGTTATGTTTTTCTTTATGTTTATTATTTCTTGACTGTTTTTTAAATTGATCTATCTTTATCTATTATATAAAAAAGTGGAAAGATGTGGCTAGCATTCGTAGAGTCCATTCCCCATGTTTACATCACATACATTAACCGCATTAGTAGTTAGCTGCTGTTTGTTACACAAAATATAGTAATAAAAACACAGTTTTACCGTTTCAAATTCAGGCAAGTCCCTGATTGTTGGAATGGCACCTTTTTCCAAACGTAGCTTCGATGCCAACTTCGCCTGATATTGGCCCAAATTTGTAAAATATTCTTTTGTGAAATGTTTAGCGCAGACACCTAACGTTGAGCAAGTTGAGATGGTTGTTGGAACAGAGTCATTAAAAATAAATTTCATCCACTTGTCCCTTGTAGTTTGGTAAATTTTGGGTAAATAAAAAACATTAGAATGTGGATTATGACAGTCAACCACAGAGCAACTCACGTGTGCACTACGTTTCTGCATCTTTCTTGACTGAATATGATGGGGAGAGGGGCAGGGCGGGCCTCCTCTGCGGTGTCCATATATGGTATATCCGGCCCCGTCTTGACGTCAAGTCGGGGGAGAAATTGAAATCTCGTATTTGAGTGCGCGTGCACGTTGGCTAGTTTAAGAACCCTGGGGTAAACAAACGCTTCACTTTTGAATATCGGCATCCCGGCCAATGTATAATCGTTAGTCAATCATAACATACATTGATTCTCATGGAAAAGTGAAAATTGCACATTATGACTCCTTTAAGTATTTTTTTCGGGGATCTGTACTTTACTTGAGTATGTTTTATTTGCATCTACTTTCACTTTTACTCCACTACAATTTTAAAGACGAAGTTTACTTTTTACTCCGATACATTTCCCCATGCCCGCTCCAAGTATTTATTACACTGGCTTTCCAAACCAATGAAAAACTTGTTTTTCTTTTGAAAAAAAAAGAACGCGCAAGCTCTTTGCCAGCATACGCTCACATAGCAGTCAGTGCGCCATAGACCACAGAAACCGCTCTAGCTGCCAGCAATGATCCCAAGATTTCCGACAGGGATCACCCATGGCCATATATCAATGATATGTTCGAATTCACTGAAGTCAAGGGAGAATAATATCGGCTGAAATGTCTTCTTTGCCTGCCACGGGTGAATTAAATTTCAGCATCCAAAACTTCACCCTCAAATCTGAGAAAACATATTGAGGTGAGTTGACGTTAAAGCAACACTAAAGAAGATTTTTTTTTACCTTAAAGTAATGTTTCCAAAATCGTTTCAGCGGTTCATCAAGTCGTAACAGGGTGAAAGGCACTTCTGCCTTCGCTTTGTGGTCTTATATCTGCTAGAACCACACTATGTAAGTTTGCCAGATCGGGTCGCGTTTCTGTAGTTCGAATGAGACATAAGAAAACTACAAATTTGACTTGCTTTACGGTAAGCGTTACAATTGGACATCATTTACTCTAAAGCCGGTGCTGGATAAACAGTGGATAACAGCGCGTGCGCGTGCGACATAGGCTGCGCTAGGCTAAATTATTTACGACAGCGGTAATGGACAATGCCGCTTCCAACCTGTAGGGCGACCGCAGAGGAAAAGTTCTTTAGTGTTGCTTTAATGTTACTATTGTTAGCCAAGTGATTTCATATTGAAACGTGCCTTGTAAACAGGTAGCTAACAAATTCTTAATTGCAGTATCTAATCTTATAATTTGTTCAAAATAAAACATTGCATATCACTCCTAAAACAATTGATCTGCTTAATTATTGATATTTACAGTTAATTTTAATATTTACTTTTTACTTTCGGTACTTAAGTACGTTTTAAATCGGATACTTTTTTACTTTTACTCAAGTGATGTTTGAATGGAGGACTTTCTACTTTTACTGGAGTAATTTTTTATTTAGGTATATATACTTTTACTCGAGTATAACTTTTGAGCACTTTTACCACCCCTGGTCACTAATAATGTTTGATATAATGTATTTTCTGTTTTTCGATATTAATCAGATTAGCTCACGTTCAGTCACTGCATTATATCTGTCATCTCCACGGAGGCTTTGCGTTTCATTGCTTTCTAATTCAAAACAGGGTGATTAAACACTGTCTGTCACGTGACGTGCTATAGGCCTAGACTGTCAATCAATTAATCATATTTATATCAGGTTTAAAGTAGTACAATTAGTTCCAAAGTTGTATTTGTAGAAGAAGCACAGTAAAAACAACACTTATACCATGCTTTTACCACAGTAACGTTAGTTTTACTGTGATATGTGTGGTAAAATGACTGTAACCACAAAGCTTACCATGCTTTTACCAGACTATTGGTAGTTTTAATGTGATACTTATTATTGTAAATGCACAGTAACTACAACACTTACCATGCTTTTACCACAGTAACCCTAGTTTTACTGTGATATGTGTGGTAAATGGACAGTAACCACAGAACTTACAATGCTTTAAACCTCAGTGACCTTAGTTTTACTGTGATGGATGTAATAAAGGACAGTAAATACAAACTTACCATGCTTTTACCTCAGTATTGGTAGTTTTAAAGTGATATTTGTTGTAAATGCCTATTAATCACAACACTTACCATGCTTTTAATGCTAAATAATGTAACATCCAATATTTGTAAGTTAAATCAGTACTTTTTCCTTTAAATAATCCTATATAATATACATAATGATATTTTATTTTCTCTTTTTTCAGCTGAAAAGACCAAAAGGGCCTTTCGGACTCAGTCGACCCATTATTGTTGGAGGAGAAGTTAACCAAGGAGACGGAAAGCTGCAAAGGCAAATATTCGCAATGGTATGTATGTATTGGTTTTAACCCTAAATCAAACATTTTATCAAGCATTTGTTGTTTCTTAAACCTTTTCTTAAAAAACCCATAGCCCAATCAGTACAAACATAGTCTCAAAGTCTTAATAATTCACAAGATTTAACAAGTTGTCAAATTCGTACGATACTTGTACATATTTGTATACTCGTACATAATCCTGCAGCTTTTACTCCTACTGCTGTCATTGGCTACTGCCTCAATTCCTGTACATATTTATCGCGATATTTGTAAATCAGTTGCGCCCCTTCTTGGAAAGTAGTCGGATGTCCCACACACTGTCAGAAAGTTTATATTAAGTGCATTGTATTCATTAAAATTATTACAAATTGGACCCTGTCTGTTCATGTTCCAATGATACATGATACATGATGTCTCTCCACACCTCATAACTTACCTCTGTTTGCAAGAGTGGAAAAGCTGATCTGACTTGTCACATGACATCAGATACTCGATTATTTTGTCATAATCAGATCAGTTACACTGCTGATAACTGTCCCGTTTGCATGTAAATCATGCTATTTTTAAACGAGTTCATATGATTATTGCTTGCTATTAAAGACATACTTTTATTCAGAGAAATGCCCACATATCAGTGAACTTATTACATAAAAATGCTTTTAACATTTAATTATGCAACAATCTTTTACAGAAATAAATCCTGCAGTTATATATAAATTGACTACTTGCAAGTAAAAATAAAAAAAATAAAAATTTCATTCCTTTCTGTTTTGCAGGATTACTTAGTCCTACCTTAGTTACCTTAGTCTACAATATCAAACTCAACAGCTCTTTTAAGAGCCAACCCTCACAAGAGCTACGAGTGAGTCGCAGCGAATCCTGCTGTGATCAGCCCTTCCCAGGTAAAGTTTCTAGAAGATTTCAGTCAGTATTTTGCTCATCAAATGCTCAACTGAATCTTATGGTAAATTAACTTAAAATTGTTAATAATAATTATAACTGTCTTAATTTATGTTTCAAGAAGAGCAATTGCACATAGAGTAAGTAGACTTTCTTGTTTTACAGCAGAGAAGGAAGACCAGTCCTTATATCAACGCAAGCTAATCGAATAAGTCCTTTGTTGCGGGTGAGGAAGGAACATCTGGTGCCCAAAGAAGACAGAAAGGTGCGCGAGTCCATTGGTATGTCTTGTATTGAAACAATGCTGTAATATGTAGTACATATGTTGATGTTGACAATTTTACATTGTACAGGTTATCACTTGGTTTTTGACAAAGTGAAGCTCTTGAAACAAGCGACAGAAGAGTATGTTGTCTTGAAAGAAATCAAGCATCACTTGCAAAGATTCAAAAGAGACCATGCCTTTCTAAAAGATCTTTTAAAATAGGTTGCTGTTGATATGGGTAAAACTGTTTTTGGTCAGTACTTGGCTTATATTATGGGCTGCAATATTATTTATGTATATATATATATATATAATATTTCAATGTGTTGATTATATAATGTACTGACTGCTGCTTTGTAAATTTGTAAAAGGAACAGGGAACCCTGGCCTTTTGCGTTCTCCTTTTTTGAGGTAAAACCCTAACCCAACCCTAACTGAGCACATCTGAAAATTTTAACCAAAGTCTTCAGGTTTACTTGTAGACAATAGGCAGGAGGGTTTGATGTTAGAGCTAAATCTGCAGGACAGGGGACGCTGAGGGCCAGAGTAGCCCATCACTGCTTTAAATAACGCAGAATATAAGCTGACCTGACTGTCCATTAAACAACTTTATTTGAATTGTTTGTGTTTTTTTTATTTTTATTTCAGAGCAGGACTGGAGAACACCTGACAATGGGATGTTGAGACTTCTTCCTCTGGTTGAGAAAGATCTACACCACATCAGTGATCACATCTTCTTAATCTGTTGTACTGTAGGGTACGACTGAACAAACTGTAGAAGAACATGAACATGATATAGACATGTACAAGGAAGAGCAAGAAACCAGTTTAGTTGTGATAATGAATCATTATTTTCCAACACAATATCAAATCTGTTTTCTGTATCATAGGTGACTAATCATAGATATTAATATGATGTTAATGTATTTTTGAAGACACATTTTTATTTATCTTGAATCTCATTGTCTTTATGCTACTTTATCAACTTTATGCTGTGTCCTCCAATAAAGTGTTTAATAAAATATGGTGAATATTGTGTATTGAAAGTGGTGTTTGGTACAATAAATAGAAAATTATTTGAGAAATTTTCATTTCTTATTACTTTAGTTTAGTTCATGATTTAAAAACAACTACATATAATTAATTACCATGATCCTTTTACTTAGGACATACAATTTAGATCTGATTAATGATATTTGGGACAACAATGCAACAAAAATTGCACATACTTGCATGTATGCTAGTTTTCAGTGAAATAAAGGGAAGATATGTGAATAACAAGAGGCTGCAGTTGGCTATCTTGCTATAAACACTTCAAGTATAATTGAAGATGATCTATGTCGATCATTCTAGTACATGTACGACTGCATTTAAAATGAAAGCATAGACATTACTGATGTCAGGGATATAAGCAGCAATCAGAGGGTGTGAAAAGGAAATGTTGGCACTGTTTTTTTATTTTGTTTTACTGAATAGTGCATTATCCCTGTGTAATAGTGATAGTGTGTGTAGATCTGTGTAGATTGTACTGCCCTTCCACCCCCAGGGGCCCAGCAACGGCCCCCAGAAGAGCAAAAAAAATGCACATTTCAAATGGCTGTAACTCACAGTCCGGTTAGTGTATCAAAGAGAAAATCGTCAGGACAACTGCTTATACTATGTTTACTAAATAATGTTGGGCACAGTTTTCAGACATATATGGAAAGCTGGCATAAAGGTTATTTTAAAAGTGCTCAAAGTAAAATATCAAATTGCAGCCTGTCCCTCATATATGTCATAAAGGTTTGTACAATGAACAAATGTAGATATCCAGTTGTCCATCAAAGATATTATTTATTTAACATTTGATGTTTTATTGCTAAACGTTTTAAACTGCATTACCCACATATCTCTGTCATTCTATCAATGGAACAGGAAACGTGGTGCTGTAGTTCATTGAAATGTGCAGACATGCTTAGGGTTTAGGGTTGGGATCTCGGTAAAGGAGTAATTTCTAACAACATAGAGACACTTTATAGTTAACTTAATGTATAACTAACGTAATAATAACACCAAAACATACTTTGTAACATGAAGCGCCGTTTTATATGGGTTAAACGATAGTCCAATCACAGCGAGTTCTGCGATAAAGTCACTGCCAATAACAACCCAGCTGGACAGATGCGTCACAATTACTTGCCCATTTATGGTAAATGATGACAGTCTCTTCTGGTTCCGGCTGCAGGGATAGATAACTTAAATATTTAATATTTGGGCTGTTAAATAGGCATTCATTCTAATTTAATGATAAAACTCACATTTAAAAACAAAAGACTCCTTTGTGTGGTTACCATCCAAAAACTAGTTCACATGATCAATGACACAAATGTGCTTATTTGAAGACTGATGCATGAATACATTTGAAAGAGAAACTTTTTTCTAAGCAATGGCCTACAGCAAGGATAGTTTTGCAGTATTTTAATTAAAGATAATTACATGTAGTGCTTCTAACATTTACAGTGTATGTATAGTATATCAAAGTTATATCAATTATATTCAAATAAATGTAACAAAAGCACAATGAATGCACACAATTTTGATGGCATATTCCAATATTTAATGTCAAACTGTTTAAAGACAAATGTAGAGCCAAAACTACTGTACAACAGTATACAAATCAGTTAATAATATATATTTTAAAAAATCCAGATACAGGAGCAATCTATTATAGTGACACATACAGTAACGTTAAAGAAAATGTGAAGTTATTTTTACAAACCAAGAGATGAGATTTTAACTTTGTTATGTGAAAATATATTTGTTTCTTCCCTTTAAAGAACAAATAGGCAAAAATGTAAGCACAACATTTTAAATGATCAACTTTAATTCTATATTATCCTTGTGATTATTGGTCACTTTTATTGTAACTAAATGAAAGGCAACTTAAAATAGTTAATGATTATAAATGCCAGCAAGATAATTTGCCAGCAAGATAACATTTACATTAGCCAGGTAGTGATATAATGACACCATAGATGTAGTTATGGTGGATATAGTGGCCACTGTAATAAAAGGTTTAATTAAGCTAAATGTAAGACATTAAGTCCAATCTAAATGTAAAGGTAACAAACTCAGAATAATGCCCAGTATGTCATTTCTGTAATATTCTTTCAGCACTAAAAAGAATTCCAAAAATATTGAAGGTTTTCCTGAACACTTCCACTATCTTCAATTGTTTGGACAAACACCTGCTATATACACTTGCAGAAATATACATTTATCTATTGCATCATGAAGTTACTGCATGACTAGAACTAATGGATGGCAATGAATACCCAGCTAGAATTTTTTTGTTCTAAAAATGTTTTGAGAACATTACCATTCAGTGTTCTAATAATGTTTTCAGCGGGTAGTTTTATTTTGGTTCCCAGAATGTTCTCTTAAAAGTTCTAATAACATCATTTAAAAACATTCTAAATATGTTTAATGCTAAGATTGTTAGAACATTATTCCCTAATGTTCTTATAACATTTTCAGCGGGTAGTTTTCTTTTTGTTACCAGAATGTTCTCCTAAAAGTTCTAATAACATTCTCTAAAAACATTCTAAATATGTTTAATGCTAACATTGTTCCCTAATGTTCTTGTAACATTTTCAGCGGGTAGTTTTCTTTTTGTTCCCAGAATGTTCTCTTAAAAGATGGCATAACATTCTTTAAGAACACTCTGAAAATGTTTTGGATGACCTTCTATAAAGGTTTAATCCTAACATTTTTAGAACATTATCCCCTAACATTCTTATAAAGTTTTTAGCGGTAAGTTTTATTTTTGTTCCCAAAATGTTCTATTAAACATACAAAAAAATGCTTAGCTATAACATTGTTAAAACATACAATTTTATTAATCTCAAAACTAAAACATCAAAATCTAACAGGTTTATAAATGGCATCCACATAAATTATTAGAAGTTCTGCGTACAGTAACTGCCCAACACTACATGAAGAACTCAGTAAAGTCACTCATGCGTCTTGACTGCTGTGTTTACTCAGAGCGCTCATCATCAGTCTTTGCTTGTCTTGGTTCTTGCAGAAGAGTAATCCAGTCATCTGTATTAATAGTGTTCTACTGTTCTTCTCTTCTAGTTGTCCAGTTGCTCGCCCAGTTAGCAGCGTTGAGCTCTGTTCTCTGCAGTAAATTTGAAACCCGGAAATCAACACCAATAGAGTTAATTTCAACACTTTAAAAGTGTATATATGGGAACCACCCACAAAGTGTTAGTTCAACACTTTCAAAAGTGTTGCCTCTCGCAACACCGACACAGTGTTACAATGTGAACACTAAGAGAGTAAAATATTAACACCAATGCAGATAACAACAACACTGTTACAGAGCACTTAAAATTCTACACTGTTCTGGTGTTGACCCCATCCTGGTGTTGATAGAACACCTTTTTACAAATAAAAACACTGTTTTTTTTATTAGGGTTCTGCATTACCTACTTTAAAGAAATGTAAAATAAGATGACAAATCAGAAAAGAATAAATTCACTTTGAAATAAACACATCACTCTATATTACTCTTTCAAAACTTTATTTCAAAACAATCCAGAAAGTTAAACTGTAACCTTAGTCTGGGATTATAGTAGAATTATGTATTCATTGTAAAGTTAAAAATAAAGGCAAAATGCAAACAGTTGTTTTAACAAACTAGTTTATTAACGAACAAGCCCCTTTACATCATAGATTAACTTTTAAAATAAATGAAGGCACAATATAGGCATTTCTGTCATCAGAATTATATGAAAGCTGCTTATCAAATGGTCTGTAATACTTCAAGTCCTGTACATGTCAGTGAATGTAAGTCCTGTGTCAGTGAAGTTGATTCAGTACCTTCGACTTAGCAACAGTACAGCAACAACATTCAGCAGATGAAAAACAGTTGCAGGATATGAGTGGATCAGTTGTGTCCAGTTGCTAACAGTAAAGTTCAGTGCATAGTTGTTTCGCAGAGCAGGAAAGGCTGTGCAGATCCAACTTTCTCAAAATCCTGGAGTGCTGGTTCCCTAGACAACACAAAACCAGACCAATTACAATTAATACCATTTGTATTTTATAAATACAGCAAGTGTAGGCCTATGGTGGAAAAAGATCAATCATCTTAGACTTTCGTGACTAAAACAAGAAACTATTTTGGATAGATTAAAGGGATAGTTCACTTTAAAATGAAAATTCTGTCATCATATACTCGCCCTCAAGTCGTTTCAACCCTGTATGAATTTCTTTCTTCTGCTGAACACAATGGAATATATTTTGAAGAATGTCAGTAACCAAACAGTTAACTGGTCCCATTGACTTCCATAGTATATTTTATTTCTTACTATGGAAGTCAATGGGACCAGTTAACTGTTTGGTTACTGACATTAGCTGAACCAGCTGAACCAGACATTAGACAGCTGAACCAGTCTGGCCGTTGTCCTCTGACCTCTGACATCAACAAGGCATTTTCACCCACAGAACTGAAGCTCACTGGATATTTTCTCTTTTTCTGACCATTCTCTGGAAACCTAGAGATGGCTGTGCATGAAAATCTCAGTAGATCAGCAGTTTCTGAAATACTCAGACCAGCTCATCTGCCACCATCAACCATGCCACATTCAAAGTAACTTAAATCGCCTTTCTGATGCTCAGTCTGAACTTCAGCAGACCGTCTCTACACCTTCTCGACAATCCACAATATTCATCACGGTAAGTAACAACTTTTGTTAGTCTAGTTTTAATGTGCATTTGTCACATTTTCCTCTATTTTTGGGCATGTTATTGGGAGAATTTCATATTTAATTGTCTTTGTGTTATCAATGAAGAACTCAATGGCGCCACTTAGTGGACTCTTTCTGCTTTTCTTTTGACTCAAAGTGCAGAGTCATAGCCTGACTTCATCATACTCATATAGTCAGAATAGGCTTGTTTGAGATGAGCAAAATCTGCGCAGAACCGATCACCGGTGATCAGCGCGAGATGCATGCCGGTTAGAAATGTGTCCGAGTGCGGTCCGCCTTGCTCTGATGTCATGCCGACGTATGTCAAAAAACTCTCGCGACCGCAAGGCGCACGTGTCGGATTCTGCAGTCGCGCGCAGTTGCTCTCCACCGACTGCGCTGATCAAAAGCATGATGGGAAACGACTTGCTGACGGCACAGCTTAATGCTCATTGGTTTAAACAACCGTGATGTATTGTTCTCTTTTAAAATGTTTGATTTTAAAACTCTGATATCATGTTTTATGTGTATAAATTATGTGTGGATATCCCCAAACTCTCTGACAGTGCAATCTATGTGATGTAATTTTTTTTTTTAATTTAAAATAAAAACACATCTGTATTAAAGAAAAAATGATTCATAAACATGTAGGCCTATTTAAAATGGAATTAAATAAGTACTTTGGGTGTCTTGTTCATTATATTTATTTTCATATTCAAGCAACAAAACTTAAATTACATCCAGTTTATTAGCAACACCGTGCACGAGTGTGAATCCCGTGAATCCCGCGATATCCGCATTTGATCTCACAGGTGTCAGATCCACTGCGAGAAGAGAGATCTGTCCGTCTTGCCTGCGCTTTTTTCACTCCTCCTCTCACTGCAGCCGCCTACTCTCGACTACATTTCAGGCGAGGCAAGGCGCATCTCAAACAAGCCTATTGTGTGAGTCTGATACTGCTCCATAGGGCTTTGATTATGAGGCGTGTCTTAACCGAACCAGGAAAAAAAAACCTCTGCACTCAATTGGATAGACCTACAACCAATCAGAGCAACGCAGTAAGTGTTTTTTTCATAGACATAATAAATACATAGACGCCCTATTGGCCGCTGGAGCGTACGTCAACGGCGCCGCCATATTGGGGATGGCAACTTTCCCATTCCCATACCTCTCCGGGAATCGGTCTTTGTCAGACACGTGGGTTTGTTGTGTGTAACGTCACCGCGGCGCCATTTTTGAGGTATCGCTACTAGCTGTGAGCATTGAAGAGATTACGAGAGTAGAGATAACAAGTAAATAACTTGCAAAACTGGAGAACCACAAGAAAACTGAGAAAATACCGTATACCGCAATAAACTCTATAAATATGGCAGGTACCGTTATTTGGAGAAATTGTCATCTATTCAGAACATAGATCCATATATGAGCTCAGCTGACTGCAGTAAGTTGGAGTGCTGATCCCGCATTGCTTACTCATCCTCATACTTGGGCATTGTCAACTATCTTGTTTATGGTATAAGCGCATTTAACGTTACCAGTGAACAATTTAAAAACTATAAATCTCTTAAAGCCCGCGGACATTTCACCAAGTTACTGTATCCTTCGGTAGGAATGTAAATAAATCCTGTAAAGTTAGTAACAGCAAAGATAGGTTTGCTGTATTGATGATGATGATAATGTCATGTTAAGGATGGTTTAGTTTGAAAAAAGAATGAAAAAACATTTCTCCAACAACAGAATACCCCAGCATCGATACCTTACAAATGGCGGCTACGCCCATAACGCACTTCGTGTATCACGAGTGTGACGTCACCTGACAAAGACCGATTGAGAAAAATGCCTGTTTTGTGCGTTGCTTGGGGCTGTACAAATCGCCACACAACTGAAAACTGCTTTTGAGTGGTTTGTTTATAAAGATAGCGCCTATTTAAAAATTTTATCTGACGTTTTCGGAGTTGTAAGATGCGATCACCGGGCGCTCAGCGCTCGTCTACCCTGCCTGGAACAGCAGTACCTCGGCCAGTGCTTCTGACGTTTGCCGCTGGCTCGGATGTCTCTAGTCTAGTGGTTAAACGTGAGATATAATTCGTCTTGTGTATATCTAACAGGCGTTCTTTGGTCTCATTAATCTATAAATGGTTCCCTGGTAAATCGTTTTGGCTGAGGGCAAAGTGAAGTTTCATAACTTTATATTTAGGCTATTTTAACGTTATAGGCTATCCTGCTGTATGTTTGACTTCTGTTATAATGTATGAAGGTAAAATGATGCCTAAAAGAATCGCGTGCGCAGGGTAAGATTTGTGAAAGTGTACATAAGATTGCAAGCGTAAATTAAATTTGCGTGTGCAAGAGAAGATTTGTAAGCGTGTAAATCGCATATCAAGTGTAAGAAAAAAATATTTGCAGCATTTTACTGTTATTGGTAAGTGTAATACATGTATTGTGAAACTGCAGCTTCATGCAAACGCAAAATAAATAGGATCTGTATTCTTCTGACTTCCATTTTTCCGCGCTTACACTTTTGGCACGGTTTTTGCGCACAAATGCGGCCAAAAGCATTGCAAGCCTGTGAACAGCTATTTGCAACCGAAAACAACAGAGTCAGGGACTGCAAAACAGATTGATCGCGTAAAATCAAACTTTGTGTAAATAAATAAACTGTTGCAAATGTCTAAATGACTTATTGTGGACATGCGGCAAAAAAGTTCCCGAAATAACCCGATTTGTACAGTTGCGTCTTTCTTTTACCCGCGCTTCCAATTTTGGCACGATTCTCTCACTGAATGAGTTTTGCAAGCGCGAAGAGGAGGGCGGGTCCACCTTCATCCGCAATCAACCCGCAATCAATAGTTTTTCAATGTTGCATCCTTACAGTCCAAACCTCTAGAGAGAGTCCAAAACTTCTGAGCCAGACAACTCACCGCCTGGCCCTGCTGTCGCAGGGTCATTACATTTTGAACTCTTCCCCTCCTCTCCTTCGCTGTTCTGGGGGGGAAGGATACGAAACCCCATACTGCTGGATCTTTGCATTGACGGAGTCCTTCTGTCACGACGCACAGAGGAAGAGATTTTTTTCTTTTCATGCCATCACTGAGGAAACTACACACGAAACCTATTAGGCCATGGCTTTGTTTCTTTTGTTGCTGGAAAAAAAACATGTTCAATAAAAAAAAAAATGAATCAGTGTAACGTTGCAATTGTATGTATGTATTTTACATGGCTCTATTGATTTGAAAGAGATTTTGAGATTCAGGAATTAAAAGTTAAGTTGGGTCGGTTAGAATATACAATTTAGTTGAATTGGTAATGGAGTAATGCTTACTTAACAAGCTGAGTTAAATACATGGGTGGGGAATGATTGTTTAAACTAAGTATCTTCAGTTACTGTAACTCGGTCATTAGTACATTCAACTTAAATGTTCTATTCCATTCGAGTATGGGCTTAAGTACATTGAACGTAGTCCACTTCACTTATTCAACTAATGCTTCATTACTTAAAAATTTTAAGGCAACGAGTTACCTTGGTTTTTTTAAGTAGATTCTACTTATCCGGGTTTACAGTGCACAGGGAAACAGTAGATCCAGTTGCAGTATGTTTATTGGGTAATCCGTACTCACAACAGTCCAGGCAAGGGTCAACAATCCAATAAGGCAATCCAGAAACAAACAAGAAACAGGCAGATATGAACGGAAGTGTGGGGGCATAAAACAAGGACTCCGTGACGAACACTAACACAGACAGGGAATATACACACAGATCCAACAAGGTGATGGGAAACAGCTGAGTGCAATGAACTGATGAGTGACAGACAGAATGCTGGGAAATGAAGTCAAATGTGAAAGACACCGTGAGAACGAGGACCTCTAGTGACAACCCAGGGAAACACAACCAGACACTGTGACACAGTGTTGTTGTTATCGCATTGGTGTTAATATTCTACTCTCTTAGTGTTCATATTGTAACACTGTGTCGGTGTTGCAAAAGGCAACACTTTTGAAAGTGTTGAACTAACACTTTGTAGGTGGTTCCCATATATACACTTTTAAAGTGCTGAAATGAACTCTATTGGTGTTGATTTCCGGATTTCAAATTTACTGTGGGATGAACAGTCGTAAACCGGAAACTGATATGCCGACTTCTGACAATAGCGGAAGTTTGTTACTACGCTTGTGCACGTAGCCTATTGATCAATAAATTATGAAAATACAATTATTAAACACATTATTTGCTTATTAATCAATAAAAAAGCATTTATAGCTGTATTTATAAACTGCTTGTTAATGTCTATTAATGCTTTATAAATGATTCTTAACTAATGATTCTAGAGCACGTAGTTATTATAAAGTGTTAACGAGTTATGTTTTGCATGTTTTCCAGCTATCAGACATTCTGTGTGGAAAAAACACAGTTCAATGATTGTTTTAATAATCTTTTGATCTAACAAAACATGGAAGATCCTTTAAAATAACTTTTAGGGAAATGAAGATTGTGCCTCATGCTTTCCTGTGTGAGAGAGAATGAATATCATCCTTGTGAAAGTGAAGGAAACACACCCACTGCTAGTACAGTTATAAATCATCATAATTTTGGCATCTGTTGATATTTGTCTGGCAGCAGATGAGGGCTCACCTCATACGATGATCAGTGGGGCAATAAAACGGACAACAAACTCAATGATCCAAGCGCCAAGGCGGAGTTACTGAAAATAGACACGCACTACTAGCTACTAAAAATAGCCTAACTTAGTGATTCAAAGTGTTGACATTGCATCTGGAGATCCTGTTTACACGACAGCTAAGTAAATGTAAGTCATCTAGATACAAGAAAAAAGATCTTAGTTAATAAAAACATCGGACTATGATTTTGATACTTTTGAAAAATTCGAATAAATGATTGTAATAAATAAAAACAAAGGCAGCGTTGAAACCTTTTTAATCAGGTGTCAAATGAGATTATGGTAAAGATGCTGGAATTTACACCATATTAAAGGTGCAGTGTGTATTTTTTAGCGACATAGCGGTTCGGTTGCGAGTTGCACGAAGAGCTCAGCCCACTGCTCACCCCCCCTTTCAAAGAAGCTACGGTGGCTAAAACAGGACAAACATATCGTCGTCTGAGACAGCAGAGAATAGCCAGAGTAAGCCAAGAGTGTGTAACATTGTCACTGTTTCTGTGCCACAGTCCATTATAAACCACATCATGGATAAAGTTTACAAAGCCATAGTCAGGTGAGGATCAAGGGTCTTAATATATAATATAATAATAGTAAGCAGCTGATTGTCTCACAAACGTAACCAGCACATTTCTCCCCACATAGCAAACCCATAATACAGCGAGGGAGAAGAACCACATGAAACTATGCAACTATATATTTTTTTTCTAACAGGGTATAAAAGTTTAGCTGGCTAATATGAGCTGTTACTGTGGCTGAGCTGGTTAAAGCGTAAAGCCTTCTTTAAACTCGACGCATCCGCATGAGCCCAAAGGTGCGTGTGGCAAAAATGATATGATTGTAACAGCGCGCGCGCCTCCGCATCCCAGAGACACCATTTACTACACACAATAGGCTTTTTTCTCTGATTTTGAAAACTCTTCGCGATCGACTTCCAAGATCGACTTGTCGACCGCGATCGACGGGTTGGTGACTCCTGTAACATTACTGTTTTACGGTCAATAGTACTAATCAGCTGATTGTCAAAGCCATAACACAGCAAGGGAGAAGACTTAAGTTACATGAAACAATCCAACTACAAATTTACACCACTGTCAAGAGAAAAGTCACTACTCACGGTGTTTATGGCTAGCTTCTTCTAGCTTTCTGCGGCTTCTCTTTCAAGGTAGTGACGAAACGCGCTCTGTAACCCTGTTTGTTCGCTGCCGGCTACGGTAGAAACATGACGTCACAATATGTCGACCTTCATAGAAGGGGATTCCCGCGCCTATGTAGATAGAAATGTCTCATTCTAAGGTAATAAAAACATCACGGTTTATTAAGTAAGTTCTTTATACACCACTGAAAACATAGTTATGGATGTCATATTGCATTTCTGTTAATAGATACTCAATTTTTACACATTGCACCTTTAAATTTAGAGGGGAAAACTAATTTTGTAAAGCCGTGACCCATGAAGACCCTGCAGATCAAGATGTGTAAGTGGCTGCTTTTCTCAAAACAGCCTTTCTATGTATCCATAAACCTAGACTCAATATTTGCCTCCCATAATATGCAGGCACACATAGACATTGACCAGAGGCTTTTTGATCAGTTAGAAATCACTGGTGCCCTTAAAGGTACAATATATAAGAATTTTGTAATAAAATATCCAAAAATCACTTGCACAGTGAGATATATTTTCTGCAGTTGTGTACTTACGATATCCCAAAAGTTCCCAAAGATTTTTAATTTCAGAGAACTTCCAATTTTAAATAATTGCCCGTGCCGGAATCCCTGTTCACTCGTCGCCTGTCACTGACGTAATATCCGCGTTATCCCTGGTTTCCGGCCACTCATTCTGCCATAGTAACCATGGTGACAGATGTGGACAACTGCGTAGTGCGTAACGTCTAGCTGCATGCTGTTGTTGTTTGGTTCAAACATTATGGACCATGGCAAGCAGACTTTGGGAAAAAAGGAGAACTAAAACTCTTTGTAGTTGTCCAGTATTGTCGTTTGTTACAAGCTGTTATGTTACCTGTGGATTACTTGAGCATGTTTTATATTAAATACCTTTGTTTTGGAACCTTTTGTATCTTGATCTATATCATCTACTGTATTGACATATATTTATTTTTATATAAAAAAAAGCTTTCATCAATTGTTACTTTGTTGGATTACTTGTATTATCTGGTTTGTTCAAATAATATTCAATATATATATATATATATATATATATATATATATATAATTTATTTTTTGGCTGGCAGCAAACAAGTGATTACATCATAGAAGTCAACTATGAATGAATTTGAATGTAGGAACTACTACCTTACTGAAATGTGGGTGTTCTGTATGGTGGTGCTGTTTACACGACTGCTGAGTAAATGTCAGTCTTCTGGACATAAATCAGCGTGCATATTTACCTACATTTAACAAACCAAAGGGTATTATGGGGAAAACCACTACTTGAAGGAATTCAGTTTACACTGACTGAACACCCTGCAGATCAGGAGAAGTCACGTCATGGCTGCATTTCTCAAAGGCATCTCTGTCTCAGTAAACGTAGGTTCACAAATATTATGTTGACTAATTACGTGTGAAATTCCCCATTTAAATGTTAAGTTAAAAAGGTAAAGGTCAATTAGCTCATTTGCAGTTTTGCTTTTGATTTATGCATTACACACATAGACATTGACCAGAGGCTTCTGAGTCTTTATAATTTTGATTAGATTGACATCTGATAATGTTGTAACACTTATTTTCCCCAGACCATATGAATTAAGGTTGATTGGGACACTTTTTCCCAGTCATCTTAATAGCAAAAAGTGTCCCAATCAACCTGACTTCACCCCTCTAATTTATTATGATTACAGACACTTCAAATAAAATAAAAGAACATCAAATAAAACAATGTACAACATGTCAACATGTAATTGTTTGTTGTGCAACCTGAAGTCAAGAGCAGTTCACTTTAATAAATGTCCACATTACGTCTATGTTGTTTACAATATGTGAAGGCATTCCTGTGTAAGCTGGCAAATTTAGCTGATCTGCCCTCAAAGTCTGTCTGTGTTTACAGCCAATTGGCATTTGGTCAAACGTCCAGGACTATAAATATAAAAAGCATCCATACCTTACTTACATCTTCAATCTTGCATCTGAAGAAGACTCACACATCAACCCTGAACCTTCAGCATCAATGGTCAGTAGTCATAATACTTAATATGATCCCCTTGATTATCATTTTATATGTGTTAAAGATAGTTGTTTAACTTCATATTAATTCTTAATTTTTGTATTTTGCCATCTGATATTGATCAAGTGAAGGCAGAGGACTGTCGATTCATTTATGTGTCAGTAAGTTGTGTTTTATATATGTGTGTGTTTTATCTCTTTAGAAGTTCATTGTGTTTCTGAGTGGGCTCCTGCTGCACTTTCTGCTGCATTGGACAGAAAGTGTGGAGGGACAGAAAGCGAACCTTACAACTCTTGCCCAAATAGTTGACTTCTTCGATCAGAAGTGAGTAAAACAAAGGTTTAAAAATATCATTTTATTTTATGATGTAGAAAAAAGAGGAATTTAATAAATTAAATATCATTAGTAAACCATGTTTCGGCTGCCGGACATCATGGAACTCTTTTTAAATGGCTTTATTTGATGTTTTACAGCTATTCAAAAAAAACTGGGGGTCTCAAGCCGTTTGCTGTAGCCATCAATGTACCGAGGAATCAATGTCAAGGGAACTTTGATCCTGGGAACTTACCAACTAAGGAGAACGCAACACGTGTGCAAAATAACATTTATATAGAGAATACATTTTTCGATAATGGCTCAGACCTCATTGCTGCAGGACTAAAAGATTGCAAACTATCACAAAATTGTGAAAGTGAACCAGTGAATTACCTGCTCCAAGAAAACGCATCATTTTCAAAACTCTTAAAACGTAGAAATGACGGCTGCGTTGTCATCTACACCGCTTATTCTCCCTGTCAAAATATGCCAGGCAGTTATAACATCATACCAGCCCTTAAAACCTTGACAAATCACAGTGGAATTAAAGCCTTTGTCTTCAACAAAGTCTATGGGGTTGATGAAATTGACCATAAATGCTCTAGTCTTGCACAAAACTGTACAGAGATTGTGGAATATGTTCCCCTCTATCGCTTTGTGAATAAAGCTGTTATTCCTATATAACAAAGCAATGTCAACACCAGTGATGGACAAGTTTAGCAGGGAATGAGTGTGATGTCCCCATCAAGTATAATGAACAAGTTCTAAAACATTTAATTAATTACTGTACTAAATATGAAATGCAGCTCATTTAGGTTCTGGCAGTGTCTGAGGAAGCTGAAGTTTTTACTAGTGTAAGAAAGAAAAAAAAGCTGAGGAGGGAAAATTGTTTAGTAGAGTTCCTGAAAGTCAATGTGCTTATGCTGTATTTAGATAGCAACTGTCTTGTAATGATTTATATATATACTGGCTTAATGGATGATGGAAAATAAATATTTGCTCAATAATTGTACAGTGGTTTCATTTCAGAATAATTCACAGACAAATGCAAACACACAACACTTTACACCTTTAATTATTTCCTGGAGAGGGCACATTTATTAAGTGTTACATTTTAGATCATTTTAAGCTCTTTTCATTTTCTGTTAATTGTGAATCACAAAATTTTTTGCACATAATTTGTGTTTTACGCCTCTGAATGACAACAGAGCAGCAAAACAAAAGCATTTAAAGATGCGTTTTATGTTCTGCAAATCCAAATTAAAGTTTCTTAAATGCAATAATTTGAAATGGTTGTAGATGTGTCTGTATTATTATATAAAAGTGTTTAGATTTATTCAGAGCTCTGTGACAAATAAAAAACAGAACATTACTAATTTGATAGATATTCACATCCCTTGGTAGGCTATAAACAATCCTAAGTCAAGAATTCAGTCATTAGTGATCACACATCATCTAACTGACGCTTTTGACCATGCGTCAACATTCGACGCACATGGCACCCTTTAGCGTCATATGAGACGCGCCTCCTAGTGGTCTAACCCTAATGGTGTGTGCACACCGAACGTGAATTTAATTATTTGCACGAGTAGATTACATACAAAGTCAATGCAAAGACGCGAATAGACGCATCATTCGCGCCGGGCGTTGCGAATGACGCGAATTGGGCGACGCGTTTGCCGAAAAATTTTAACTCGAGCGAATGTTCAAGCGTCTAACTAGACGCGATAGACGCGTATTTGACGCTCTATTCGCGTTCGGTGTGAACACACCATAACCCTACCCCAGCTAAACCTACCCATAACGGAAGCGTCATCTAACTGACGCTAAAGTATGGGGTTATATTTCGGTCACAATTCTGCGCGCGCAAGATCACATTTTGAGCGCGCAAAAGGGCATTTCGCACGCGCGTGAACTGAGTTTTGCGGAGAAATGTTTGTCTCGCAGATAAGAAAATATTTCGAGCGAACGAAAATCAATTTTGCATTTAAAATAAGTATTTGGATGTGCGCAGACGTTCTCTTTCGCATGTGCAAAGTTTCACTTTCTTGCTCCTCTCATACCATCCATAAGCGCTCTCTAAGCGCAGACGGCTCGCGTGCTCAACACAACACAGCGTTACAATATGCCATAATGCCAGCCAATCAGAGATGAGGCTGCTAAATTCTGATTGGCTAGCTTGAAAACCAATCACAAGACTCCCTGAATCACCGACTGTGGACGAGGAAAAATACATGGTGGACGATGTTTGTTTAATTTGTTTAATGGCTTGAACACTTCTATTTAAGTTCAATTCACAGTTTATTTTTTAGCTTATTTTAAGCTAATTTTCTTTAGCTTATTTTTAATCAAAATCAAATCGTACTATTACTGTACATAATGGCATGTCCCAGTGTTTGCTACACCTCAAGACAGAGGTAGTTCTAACTTCTTTCTGAACTGCAAGTTATGTAATTAACATTAGTGAAATATGAATGTGACCGAGCTGGGGTCTCAAATGTTACACATTTTCAGAAATGAAGATGGACAGACTTTTCCCCTTTTAATGAAATAAGTGGGTAAAAACGGTACATCACTCACATCAGAATAAAAAAAAGCCATCAAATAAACGTAGAAATGCAATGTAATAACGTTAAAATAATAATCAATCTACTTCATATCCTTGGAATTATTTAAACAAAAACATTCACAGCAGATGTAATGTAAAAAAAAAAAAAAAAAAAAAAAAATTGAATTATGCGAGTAATTATATAGAAGTCTTGTGGGTCACACACCCAAGATTTTCACTTACAGTTATATTTGCATATATGTTTGCATTGTTACCCACATGTCTTTCTTTTTTTTTTTTTTTGCAGTGAGGGGAACAAGCCTGCACCCCAATGTGCACACTATCCATCCTAAAATAGTATATAAGTATATACAAGTATATAATAGTATATTTTTTTAGTATGATAGTTGTTTTTACAGAACATCTCTGCTGTGAATGTTTTTGTTTACTTGAACTTAAATTGAAGTGTTCAATCCATTAAACAAATTAAACATAAATATCTACAAGTTCCACCATGTATTTTTCCTCGTCCACAGTCGGTGATTCAGGGAGTCTTGTGATTGGTTTTCAAGCTAGCCAATCAGAATTTAGCAGCCTCATCTCTGATTGGCTGGCATTATGGCATATTGTAACGCTGGGTTGTGTTGAGCACGCGAGCCGTCTGCGCGTAGAGAGCGCTTATGGATGGTATGAGAGGAGCAAGAAAGTGAAACTTTGCACATGCGAAAGAGAACGTCTGCGCACATCCAAATACTTATTTTAAATGCAAAATTGATTTTCGTTCGCTCGAAATATTTTCTTATCTGCGAGACAAACATTTCTCCGCAAAACTCAGTTCACGCGCATGCAAAATGCCATTTTGCGCGCTCAAAATGTGATCTTGCGCGCGCAGAATTGTGACCGAATTCTAACCCCATACTAAAGGCGTTAGATGACGCCCGAGGATGAGCGTCATCTGACGCTAAAGGATGCCATGTGCGTCGGATGTTGACGCATGGTCAAAAGTGTCAATAAGATGACGCCTTGGGATGAGAATGCGTTGCAGCCAGCCAGCCAGCTAGTTATGGTGTATAAACATTTAACACATAAACATTAGTCCAATATTCACTTGAACAGATCAGATTATCAGTTCTACAAGTCATCAGGAACAAGGAATAGTTTAACCATGAATGAACTTTTTCTCATAATTGTTCTAAAACATCATTTCTGTAACTTGCTTTTACTTCAGAGCTACAGCATACATGAGGTTTACAGTGAATAATCTTACATTTTATTATCATGACGGGCAATGCAGCCAATCATTTTCTGTGGCTCTAGAGTGATTCATTCATATTATATAACAAAATCTGTAAGAGGTAGCAGTTTTGTCCACACAGAGAAATTAGTCTACTCAAAATGATCCAGCTTAAGTGAAAACGGTTGCATGTGGTTTTGTTGCTTGGTGCAAAAGGAAGGGACATTTGTAGTGTTTCCCAAACGCTCTGTTTCAGAAGTGATGACAGAGCAATAACATGTTAAGCAGAGATGGGTTAAGCCAGTAAGATAGGCAAGTTTGATCTAGCTTTCCTCAAATAAGGCACATTCATATCAATGCAAAATGATCTCTACACACACTTGAACTAACACATATTCTTTCAGGTAAACAAAAAAAAAAAAGCTGTTGCACAAAAATTTAAACAAATTCTGTTGCTTCAGTTTCAATTGAGCTGAATTGAGCATTTAGCCTATCTTTCTGTATGAAATATTTAAGCAGTCCAGATGTATTATATTTACAAATCCAAGTCCTTTGTCTTGGTCAGTTGTGGCTTTAAAGTGAATTGGCTTTCAGAAATATTATCGATTTGACTACATTGACAGTGGATGAGAGCAAAACTGACTGGACAATAACTCATTTTAATTGAATGATCTTCGGTAGAGCTGTTTTACAGTTTGTTTTTTTGCCAACTAAACTGTGATATGAACTGAATTATCGTTGAATGTCAAACAGTTTAACAAACGTTCATACAATGGTTGAGAGTTCAAATGTTAATTTCCAGAAAGGTCCTTAGATTAGCCCAGATGGCTCAGGATATTCCAGTTCTTACAGTTTTACAACATTATTTATTTTAAGATGTGACTCGCAATCGATGCATGTGTGAAAGAGGGATAAAAAGATGTAATGAGTTGAAGCATGGCAAAAGGTGATAAATGGATCTCTGGAGGAGAAAAGAAACATAATTATTCCTAAAAAATATAATAATAATATATTCTGTCATAGATCAAGCCAAATAAGAGCCTGTGACAATAATAAATACATATCACACAGAAGTGTTGACAGAGAAAAGAGAAAGTAGGACTTCTCTTGTGCTTAATGACTTCTATTGTGCTGCTATTTATAGATGTGCCGCAGCCCGCAAAGACGCACTGTAAACACTTTTCGTGGTTTCCATCGCGATGATGAGGGAAAGCAATGTCTCTTTCAAGGAAAGTCTGTTCACTCGGCGGCCATATTTGCAACGCCTCCGGGCATACAAGTCCCAGGGCCGGCCCGAGGCATAAGCGAACTAAGCGGCTGCTTGGGGCCCTTGGCCACCAGGGGGCCCCCCCCCCAATCGAGTCGAAAAATCGAAAAATATTTTTTTAGATAACTTAAACAAGTGACATAAATGAATGAATTAATATGAATGAATGAATAATTAAAGACAAAAGAAAATTCTGATTTCATGATCAATTTACCTCCCTACAACTGCTGCTGTGTCTGCCAGCGTTTAAGTCATGCGCATAATCTAGACACCTCGCGCGTGCATAGAGAATTCGTGCGCAAATAGACTTTGTTGGATTCTGTCATGAACAATCTAACAAAGTCTGTTACAATAATACTAATAAAAAAAAAGACTTTGTGGACAGTTACACTGTATTGAGACAGTTGAGAAATAATAATATTTTTACAGTTTTCAACAATAAGTGTCATTGTTGAACCCTTGCTCTTATTATGTTTTTGATTTCTCAGTTGTCATTATTTTAGCAAATAATTTATTTGATATGTTTTGAGACAGTTTTTTTAAGAAGTTTCAAAAAGTTAGTAAAAGAGTAAAGTAAAAGTAAAAAAAAAATATTTAAGTAGGCTATCTATTTTTTATTAAGTATTTATTTTGTATTTATACATAACCTCACTGTATTAATTTATAATGTATCATTGTTGTGTGATATTTGTGTCAATAATCGTCAAGCACAGGTGACTCCACGTAGTGGGAGGGGCCCCCAAATCAAATTCTGCTTAGGGCCCCCAAAAGGCTCGGGCCGGCTCTGACAGAGCCGATCCTCCCTATACGCACACTACGCAAGTTGCGTAGGGCCCCGCAAATAACTCAAGGCCCCGCCTCCCCCTCGTGTCAAAGCGCGTCAATCAAAGTTTACAACATCGATGAGATAACTAAGCGGAACTATCCTTCTGGCCACGAAAAGAGACTGAGAAAAACACCATGTGAGTGAATTGAAAGCGCGTATCTATACCACGAATTTAATTTCTTGTGCCATTTGTACAATAGTTGTTGCGTGCATATGATACGCACTTTTTGGCGTATAATATGCACGCACTCCCTACCCAAGAAATTTACAGTGCGTATGCACGCAAAAAAAAAAAAAAAAACATTTTTGGCGTATAAATAGCACGAGAAATTAAATTCGTGGTATAGATACGCACTTTCATGAGATTACGTTTTGATAATACAAAGGGCAACGGACAACGGTATTTGTTTATAAACTGCAGCTCGGAAAAGATAACCGCGTTGCGCGTTAACAGTTCATATGCGCGTGCACGAAATGAAACGCGCACTTTCCAGTGAAACATATGGGGACCAGTTACCAGTACAATATGGGCGTGATGGCACTCCTCATTAGGCGCTCATACTTTTAAAACAAGACAATTGATTATCTAGTCTCCAAATCTGCCACCATCAACCATGCCACATTCGAAGATAACTTAAATAGCCTTTCTTACCCATTCTGATGCTCAGTCTGAACTTCAGCAGACCGTCTCTACACCTTCTCTACAATCCACAATATTCATCACGGTAAGTAACAACTTTTGTTAGTCTACTTTTAATGTGCATTTGTCACATTTTCCTCTATTTTTGGGCATGTTATTGGGAGAATTTCATATTTAATTGTCTATGTGTAATCAATGAAGAACTCAATGGCGCCACTTAGTGGACTCTTTCATGCATGCATTACATTAATTCAAGCCGCCTTTCCACTGCACACGACATTCGTATACGATTGTCGCATTTCGCCCCCTAGTGCCAGTCGCACGGAACTTTGAAAGCAACCGTTACCTCGCCTATTCACAATGGTAAAATGAATGATTTTAATTAATGTAATGCATGCATGAATATATCCACACAAAACAAATGACCCTCAATACATCTACAATAAAAACTTTACAGAGCTAATAAATATAAAAATGTATTCAATAATTATAACATATTTTTTTCTGCCATAATTATTAATAATCGACTTTTTACAGAAAGAGCGTTTACAGAATAACATTAAAGAGTTATAATATTGGTAATTCTAGCCTCACGCTCATAGTTTTGATTAGAATACATCACATCCGGTCGGCCGGTCGCATACGGTCTAGTCGCAGAAGTTCACATATTTCAACGGATCCAAAGCTCAAATCGGATCCGAATTTTCCGCATACGCATATGATCGGAACTCCCCGCAGCTCCCGTACGACTCTCCATTGGAAATGAATGACTTCCGGTCCAACGCCTGTCGTTTGTCGTGTGCAGTGGAAAGGCGGCTTCAGCTGTCCATCACCACTTTTCCGACAGTGCACGTTATCAGTTCGGAGTGAGTGTCTGTTCACCCTTCAGTTAATCGGCGGTCTTGATGATTGCTGTAAACAGTTGCCAGAGGGAATTATATGTGAGGAATATTCTCTTGTGGTAAGTGTTATGTAAAATGGATGGAAATTGTAGTAAAAGAGCATTAGTAACAGCTCGCTTCCTTTAAGGCGTGGGTCTTCTCTCTCATCCTCCGGACCGTCCTTCGCTCTCGTCTTCAGCACGAGCTTCTTCCTGTTTTTGCAGTGAATTGCGCACTACGTCCCATGAGGCCTTGCGTCAAAAGTGGGTGCGTCTTCCGGTTCGAAGTAAACAAGCGAAACGTGACACTCATTCATTCATTCGACTATCGATTAATCATTAATATTTATACTAAAATGTATTATTTAATTTGTTTAACTTTTTATCAATTACAAATGCAATGAAAATACAAAAATACAGCGTGTTTTTCCACGATGAGTTCTTTATTACAAGATCAACTTGTGGCAGTTAAACTGGACATTCGGTTATGGCTAAACTTGAAGATATGCGCTGCGGTGCTCTGGACTGCCGGTGCGAGTCGGCGTTTTTTAAACAGAGACCCTTGTTTGTTCCTAAATAGTAATAAAAAAGAATCACGTTAAATAAAACCGAAATCGCGATACTCAGATCCACGGACCTGTGTCGCGGTCAGGGATGGCAGAATCACGATACGCCCTTCCCACTCCCAGAGATATCCTTCCCGTCCAGATCCAATATAGCTACCATATCTTTACTATTTGTATTATTTGAAGTTAACATTATAAAATTTGTAGACCCACACCACAAAACTAGTTGAGGATAAATTATTTAAAATTGGGTGATTCCAGCATTATGGACGTGACATTTGCAGTCAAAATATAAATTCTCCGAAAATGCATTTAGGCTATTGAAACCTCGGTTTATATACATATATCATATCATATCAATAAAGGATTCCAGACATTAAAAATATTTAGCACATGCATTTTGTATTTAATATGAGGGAAATACACGAGGGTGACACAAAAAAAAACTTTAACTTTTTGAAAGCACTGAGCCTTTATTTAAAATTAATTTCGTTTTGTATTAATTGTATCTTAATTTCAATCAATGTTTCATCAACAATTTACCTGGATTTAATAAATAATAAGTAGCGGTAAATATAGCAGACAATAATCAAGACACGGAGGCGCTGCCGCCTGAACTGCAGCTCGTCTCATAAATGAACCGAAACTCAGCGTCTACTTGCCTTACAGACCTGAGAAATATATATATAGCCTATATTATATTAGATATACTATGAAATGTTTACTGTGTGTCATTCATGTTCTGAATATGTTGCTTCACAGTAGCCTTCACTTAAAATCTTTAGTCCAAGATTGTTGGGATAATACAATTTGCCACTGAATTAGTTTAGTCCGGTTATAGGCCTATGTACAACCGCGAACAGCACATGTTGTCCCTGAGCTCCGTAACGACATCTCTCATAAAGGTTTGCGACTTATTTTAAATAGTAAAATATTATCTGAAAAACACCTAGCCTCTTCGCTAAATAGCACACAAAATACCATCGGTATGCTACTTCCGCCGCCTCACCGGAAGTTGCACCCACTTTATTTTTTACAGTAGCGCCCCCCGGAAACAGGTGGATAACCTGAGTGCATTTGAGAACCACGTGTTTACGCTGCGATCGGTCACGCCATCTGTGCTTCAGAAAAGCGCGGTCACGCCATCTATGCTTAAAAATATATTGCGCGTCTACACGAGGTTGCGTGGTAGACTCACGGTGTATGCGCTTGGTGTCGGCAGACTTTAAAAAAATATTCATAATAAAATAAATGAAATCAAATTGTTTTCTGCAAATTCCACCAGATTATTGTTCTACATCTCACAGACTACCACTGTGGTGATTTTTTTATGTTGATCTACTGTTTTATTATTTAATAATTAACTGCCAAAGTCCTATACTGTATACCTGTCACCCTGCCAGCAGCCATATCACCCTGTAGCCCAAGACTGGCTGAGCCTGGTTAGTACCTGGATGGGAGACCTTCTGAGAAAACCAGGTTGCTGCTGGAAGAGGTGTTAGTGAGGCCAGCAGGGGGCGCTCACCCTGTGGTCTGTGTGGGTCCTAACGCCCCAGTATAGTGACGGGGACACTACACTGTCAAAGAGCACCGTCCTTCGGATGAGACGTTAAACCGAGGTCCTGACTCTCTGTGGTCATTAAAAATCCCAGGATGTCTTTCGAAAGAGTAGGGGTGTAACCCCGGCATCCTGGCCAAATTTGCCCAGTGGCCTCTGTCCATCATGGCCTCCTAATAATCCCCATATATATATATATATACACTGATTGGCTTCATCACTGTCTCCTCTCCACCAGTAAGCTGGTGTGTGGTGAGCGTTCTGGCGCACTATGGCTGCCGTCGCATCATCCAAGTGGATGCTGCACATTGGTGGTGGTTGAGGAGATTCCCCCCTTCCATGTGAAGCGCTTTGAGTGCCTAGAAAAGCGGTATATAAATGTAATGAATTATTATTATTATTACCTGGCTATATAGGCATATTTGATAAATTCATAAAAAATTAAAATCAAATTGTTTTCTGCAAATTCCACCAGATTATTGTTCTTCATCTCACTGACTACAACTGTGGTGATTTTCATGTTGATCTACTGTTTTATTATTTAATAATTAACTGCCAAAGTCCTATACTGTATACCTGGCTATATAGGCATATTTGATAAATTCATAAAAAATTAAAATCAAATTGTTTTCTGCAAATTCCACCAGATTATTGTTCTTCATCTCACTGACTACAACTGTGGTGATTTTCATGTTGATCTACTGTTTTATTATTTAATAATTAACTGCCAAAGTCCTATACTGTATACCTTGTTATACAGCAATATTTCATAAATTCATACAAAATTTAAATCAAATTGTTTTCTGCAAACTCCAACAGATTATTGTTCTTCATCTCACTGTCTACCACTGTGGTGATTTTCATGTTGATCTACTGTTTTATTATTTAATAATTAACTGCCAAAGTCCTATACTGTATACCTTGTTATACAGCAATATTTCATAAATTCATTAAAAAAATTTAATCAAATTGTTTTCTGCAAAATCCACCAGATTATTGTTCTACATCTCACTGACTACCACTCTGGTGATTTTCATATTGCTTTACTGTTTTATTCTTTAAAGTAACACCAGGTAACTTTTCAACCTTCATAATATACTTCCAAGTCTCTTGTGATGGTACATCGACTTACAATAGGTTGAATGACGCGTCTGCCATAGCCTGACGGGGTCTGTAGCGTTTTTAATCGTACTTTTAAACTTCGGGTTTCGGGTAGTAACCGGCGAACAAAGAGAACTACAAAATTCGACTGCTTTACGGTATATACGTCACTTCCACCACCACCCCCACTTCCTTAAAATCGGACGTGCGAGCCAAATGTTATAATCATGGCCGAAGCAGCACAGAAAAACAAGAAAGCAAAGGTTTTATCGGAGCAAAGCAAAAAGAGAAAATGAGAAAGTGATCGCGTTAAAGGCAGAACGAGGATTAACATTGGGCCAGCCTTTTCTCGCTGGCGTGAGCTGAAGGAGGAGGAGGAGGGGTGCCCGACCGATGCGGACTTGGCAAAAAAAATTAAAAAATCAAATGAAATGAAAGCCTATGTCTAAACGGCGTGCACAAGTTTGGTAGGGGCTACATTCTTGCAACTAAATATATAAGATGTACAAAATCATATTTTAGGATACCTAACATGTCTGTGATATTTGTTTATTTGTCTTGCCTCAAGCTATAATGCAAATCGATTTGTAAAATTTGCAGATTCATTTATGGTAGCTTGATATTATAATTTTGACGATATATGGTTATTATCTACCACTCAAACATTGCATTGAAGTATCATATAGATTCAGTAAAACGGTAACCAATAGACTAGGCTACTATAATGACGCTGGCTTGTAAACGTGATCATCGCGATCATTTGTCGTTAGAAAAAAAAATAAAACCCATGAAATTATATTCATATGACATGCTGAAGTATGCCACTGTACCTGGGATGAAGACATTTCACACGCGACGCAAGCAGAACACCTGCATGTGACCTCCTCCTACAGTGTTCAGGGCTATCATGGTTGTCAACAATTGCACGTGCATTTAGGATGACAGAGTTTACGACAGAGTTTACGACAGTAGTAGAGCTCTAGAGGACAATACTGTTTCCCAACTGTAGGGGGACCCCACCCCGAGAGCAAAAGTTTCCTGGTGTTACTTTAATAATTGTCTGCCAAACTCATGAATATTTACATTGCTATACAGCAATATTTAATAAATTCTTAAAAATGATAATCAAATTGTTTTCTGCAAACTCCACCAGATTATTGTTCTACATCTCACTGTCTACCACTGTGGTGATTTTCATGTTGATCTACTGTTTTATTCTTTAATAATTGTCTGCCAAAATCATGAATATTTACATTGCTATACAGCAATATTTGATAAATTCATAAACAAATAAAATCAAATTGTTTTCTGCAAACTCCAACAGATTATTGTTTTTCATCTCACTGTCTACCACTGTGGTGATTTTCATGTTGTTTTACTGTTTTATTATTTAATAATTAACTGCCAAAGTCCTATACTGTATACCTTGTTATACAGCAATATTTCATAAATTCATAAAAATTTTTTTTAAATCAAATTGTTTTCTGCAAATTCCACCAGATTATTGTTCTACATTTCACTGAGTACCACTGTGGTGATTTTCATGTTGATCTACTGTTTTATTATTTAATAATTGTCTGTCAAAGTCCTGTACTGTATACCTTGTTATACAGCAATATTTCATAAATTCATAAAAAATTTAAATCAAATTGTTTTCTGCAAATTCCACCAGATTGTTGTTCTACATTTCACTGACTACCACTGTGGTGATTTTCATGTTGATCTACTGTTTTATTATTTAATAATTGTCTGTCAAAGTCCTGTACTGTATACCTTGTTATACAGCAATATGTAATAAATTCATAAAACATTTAAATAAAATTGTTTTCTGCAAATTCCACCAGATTATTGTTCTACATCTCACTGTCTACCGCTTTGGTGATTTTCATGTTGTTTTACTGTTTTATTATTTAATAATTAACTGCCAAAGTCCTATACTGTATACCTTGTTATACAGCAATATTTCATAAATTCATAAAATTTTTAAATCAAATTGTTTTCTGCCAATTCCACCAGATTATTGTTCTACATCTCACTGACTACCACTGTGGTGATTTTCATGTTGATCTACTGTTTTATTCTTTAATAATTGTCTGCCAAAATCATGAATATTTACATTGCTATACAGCAATATTTGATAATTCATAAATAACTAAAATCAAATTGTTTTCTGCAAACTCCAACAGATTATTGTTTTTCATCTCACTGTCTACCACTGTGGTAGATAGTACAGGACTTTGGCAGGTAATTATTAAATAATAAAACAGTAAAACAACATGAAAATCACCACAGTGGTAGTCAGTGAGATGAAGAACAATAATCTGTTGGAGTTTGCAGAAAACAATTTGATTTTATTTATTTATGAATTTATCAAATATTGCTGTATAGCAATGTAAATATTCATGATTTTGGCAGACAATTATTAAAGAATAAAACAGTAGATCAACATGAAAATCACCACAGTGGTAGTCAGTGAGATGTAGAACAATAATCTGGTGGATTTTGCAGAAAACAATTTGATTTGCATTTTTTATGAATTTATGAAATATTGCTGTATAACAAGGTATACAGTATAGGACTTTGACAGACAATTATTAAATAATAAAACAGTAGATCAACATGAAAATCACCACAGTGGTAGTCAGTGAGATGAAGAACAATATTCTGGTGGAATTTGCAGAAAACAATTTGATTTAAATTTTTTAATGAATTTATGAAATATTGCTGTATAACAAGGTATACAGTATAGGACTTTGACAGACAATTATTAAATAATAAAACAGTAGATCAACATGAAAATCACCACAGTTGTAGTCTGTGAGATGTAGAACAATAATCTGGTGGAATTTGCAGAAAACAATTTGATTTCATTTATTTTATTATGAATATTTTTTAAAAGTCTGCCGACACCAAGCGCATACACCGTGAGTCTACCACGCAACCTCGTGTAGACGCGCAATATATTTTTAAGCGTAGATGGCGTGACCGCGCTTTTCTGAAGCACAGATGGCGTGACCGCAGTGAAATTATGTCAGAAACAGTTTATCCACTTCTCACTTCAGAGTTTAGCTAAGTTACCTCTCAGTAATTCACTACCTCATAGAGTTTATGTAACTTTACCACATGTATTACCACTAGTAGTATTGGTGTAAACATTTAATAGTAACATTCAAATCATCAAATATGTTCTGAATTTCTTTTATGTATTTTTTAAAACATTTAGTAGCGCATATCAGGGTCCACTGTACTGTAATCTCCCTGGCAATCTCATAACATTCTGATTACTGTTTATGTTTGCTATAATTCGATATGCAGGACAATTTCATGTTTTTCCATTAGTGGCAATGATCTTTATACAGTATTATTATTATGTCTGCAGGTTATGCAACATCATTAATGAAGGCCCTTCGGGAAAGCTACACCAATTCACCTGCAGCTCTTTGAGAGGTTAGCGCCATTTGGTCCTGATGCACGCGCCCCCATCGCCAAATCCTTCAAACAGGTTCCCGAGGAGGCCGTCAGCCTCTACCTAGCCCAGCAGTCACGCTTCAAGAACCTAATTTCACATTATTTTCTTTCCACAGACAAGTCCAATTATTTAGTTGTATTTATTTATTTTAGTTGTTAGTTATCTTCTTTCCTTCTGTCCCTGTCATCTCATTTAGTGGCGGTTTCCTGCATTCTGCATGTTTTGTTTTGTTTTCTTTGTGTGCTTTTGCTTTGGTTTTACTTTGCACAAAATCATTACTTTTTTTCTTAGGCTATTGATTCCCGTGATCTTGTTTATAAATTCCGATTCAGCCATTAGCCTACCTTCGTGATCACGCAAAGCGGTCTGGAGAGGTGGTCTGTTCAGAATTACAACCAACATAAAATATAAGTGTGCATGTACAAATTTGGAGTAATGTTCAGGAAAATGTAAACTTTATTAACATAAAATGAAACCGGAGAGATAGTTAATGAGTGAATTAACTATGTTCTTAAACATGATCCATAACTGTTAACGGGATTAATTTCAGTATGGCTAACGTTCCCCTTCATCCTACCCTAATCACGGACTAAACCATATCAGAAAACACACACAAATACATGTATTCGATGTACAGTACACATGTATATTTGAATCACACATAACTAACCTTAACCCATACACATAATATATTAATTGTGTGTGTATATATATATACACACACACACACAATTCATTTATTTAAATGGGTTAGGGTTATGTGTGTATATATGCATAGGCCTACATACATAAATGCGTATATATATATTACAAACAATATATACTTCAGGTTACCATAAGTTAGCTAACTTTAATGAAGAGTTGGTCATGTAAGCTATAGCTAGCTGCAATTAACCCAATTTCTTCCAATAAGCATTAACTAAAAGTGGCTACATAAAATGTACTGACTAGATTCACGAGAGGTTGGCTAATGTGTGTAAAAGTTAAAAAAAATACAGTAATTTCATTAATTTACCAGCTCCACGACACACGTTACTTCCCCTTTCCAGAGTTCCTATGGCAATCTATGGGAGTGTCGTTACTCTCTCTCTATGGCTCTGGACCACACTATTGCAGGCAAAAGAAACAATGTGCAAACGTTTCAGGTCTAGCCCTTCATCAGTGGGCTTTTTTATATAGATTTGTTTACTTGAAACCTGTGTCTTTGTTCAGTAATCTTTGTCCTTGTTCGGTAAATGTTTAGTAACCATTACAAGCAATGCCAATAAACTGTTTTTTTTTTTCTTATAAAAATGCATGTGTTCTGTGTACTTTCTAACATTTTGAGGGCAATTGGGTGATCACAACAGAATAAGCAATTATTTTTTTTAAATTTTCATCCAAACGAGGCAATTGAAAGCCCTGATAGGTCTGGTCACGACTTTGGAATTGTTGTCTGATGGTTGAAACCACACGAGAGGCTTCTTATACTCCTGCCTAAAACTCCATAAGCCCATAGCCTGCCTGTACGCAGTGTACTGGTATTGCCTAGGGATAAGTAGGAAAGATTCTTAAGTTTTAAACTCTGTAAGTAGTTTGGAAACGTCTCTGATGCATGTTTATTGTGTATGCAACACATCTCCTGTCACCTTTAGCTGTTGTTTAAAGGACTCCATGTAAAAAGGTGAAGTAAACATAAACCATGAACATACTCGTGCGTGCTGGCTTGAAGGGGACCATTATCCTCCCTGAAGTGTGAGTAGGCTATGCTATGTGTAGCACAAATGGATTCAGGCATTATGCCTCATATCCAGGATGCTGCGTTAGGCACGTTACATCTGTATCAGTATATTTAAAGTATAGCCTATGCCTCCTCTGTATGGATAGAAAATGGTTATATTACAAGACACAAATTCAGATACGGCTTCTCAGAGCCTGTTTTATTACAGGTTTGAATGAATGAAATGTCTCTTCTGTATTAGAAAAATAAATACATAATTATTACAGGTTTGAATGAATGAAATGTTTCTTCTGTATTAGAAAAATAAATAATTTAGAAATAACTAAAAGAAATACCTCCAAATTTAACAAAAATAGCTCTCACAAACTTACAAAAACCAACTAACAAAATGTATCTTTAGTTTTCTTCCTCTTTATCCTGTTTTTCTTCCTCATCCTCTTTGTTTGCCCATCTATGTTTTGCTTTAGAGCTGATCTTTCCCAGAAGTTTTTTGAAAACCAGGACATTTTCATAATTAAAAAAAAAAAAAAAACAGCCAGGACAGGACGTGAAAACAGAACATGTCCTGGGAAACAGGACTGTTGGTCACCCTAGTCTAAAGTCTAGCGCGTTGCGAGCATAGGTTGCGCGTACATTCAGATGCTATTTTAAGCGCGCATGCTTGCAGATACAGAGTGAACAACGCGCATACACTGTAGATGATTCTCTCATCTACACAGATATATTTTACTTTTTGCAAATGATAGGCCTACATTATTGTTGTGTTCATGACGATAGGAAAAATAGGCATAAAGCTTACACATTTACCCAAATTAGTATATGCATGTTTAACCAAAGCTAATATGGGTGGGATTGTCCCATCCCCAATGTCACTTCTCTTTCTTTTACGGCCCTGACGAGAACATCGATCCCTCGGCTGTGAACCATCAGACTTTACTGTGAACCAATTCTGAAGCGCGCCGCTGCCTGCAGCCTGCGTCTACCTCATGTGACGTCATCGCCGAGTCGCGTAAAAAATAACCGTCACTAAACAAAAACTGGACTTTAACACCATGTTGGAGATATTTCTAACTTTATATACATATCTTAACTGTTTAATGTACCCATTAATCGACAGTAGCCTAGTGTTTAACCTGCACCATGCCCTTTAACACAAAATGCATACAATTAACACAAATTTAAAATGCTTGAACTTCTTTTACACACAAGCTCAAACAAGACCAAAACAATGGATTTTTACTACCAAATTTACCAATGCTTTAACACCGTATGTCAGAACAGATAACACCATGTTCTAAACCTAACCTTATAGGCTAAAGTCAAGGTAAAGGTGAATTGAAACACAAATATATCCCCTGTATTTTATTCTATTGTTACTGAGAAACAGCTGATTGAATAATGCAAATATGGGACAATGTGGCATTTCACAATTCCAGTGCAGTCACGGCCTGGTTTGATCCCATCAGAGGATGATGTCCATTTTCCTTGCCCATTACTCCCCTTTCCCTTTCTTAGCCTGGAGATGGAAGGTTTTTGACCATCGTCCACAGGACCAAATTCCCTCCTGGATGCAATGGATGCTGCAAGACATCCCAGCTGAACACCTCCAGGGGAGGATAAGGAATGCCAAATAATTCTTCTCAAGAAGCCTTACCAGAGAAGTGTGATGTGGATGAGAACGTGTGGCCAAATGGAGAAGACCGGGATGATTAGAAGATGGCTTTTTCTGTTTGTATATTTTGTATTTTCACCGACAGTAATGCTGTAAATGGCAAGTATTGCATATTTTTGTTATCTTGCAGAAATGTCCTGTTGCAAATAAAGCCTTTACTGCACCAATTCTGTCTCTGTCTTCTTTTTTTCATAAACCGTCCATGCTATTCTGAGAAGGGTCGTTCATTTTTTTGTATTGAATTGCAACATAGGAAACAAAGTGCACACATTTGCTAAACCCAAACAAAACAAAACTGTAGGGAGGCTTCAAAATAAACTGCAGTGCAAAACAATCTACTGTATAAACAATAAAATACTGTCTATTGTATAAGGGCATGACATACTGTATATAAAATAATGCAGTTTCTGTAATTCCATCTCATGTTAGTGTTTTTTATGACATTGTGCTATGATTGACTAAATGTCCCTGTTGGAAGAGAACATGTGTTAGTGTTTTGGTAGTGTATTGTGTTAGTGTCTGCGCCTGATTAGCTATATTGACACAATAATATTTCGGAGGTAAAATAAACTGAATCCCGCTCTGACACTCTCTAAAAAACATCTACAATGACATTAAATATATTTACTTACGTAGTTATGAACGCACAGCAATACCACACAAAGAAAAAGACTTTTAGAAACTAAAGTTTAAACAATGCCAGGAAAAACTCTGTGTATAGCCTACTGGACGCTGCCGAACGAAACTTTTTGCACATACATCAGACAAGTCTGAAGTGAACAAGTTCGACTCGCGCATGCGTACGGGGGGAATTTTGTACATTGTCCATTTAAGAATTATCGACAGGGTGGTGAAAGGTGAGAGCAGAAAATGCTCAGCATGTTCCACTGGTTTTTGTGATGGAGTGCATGAGCACACATTTCTCTCCGTTAGTGAGAATATAGGCCTATCTCACATTTTCTGCATCCTCCCTGCTGAACACAGTCTGGATACCAGATCCTTCTTGTGTAGGCTACACTGAGACTGTGGGACAGAGATCGCTATTGCATACTGAACATCAGGCTTGGTCTTTGGCTGGACACTGTAAGACATTATAACAGTTTTCATTCATTCATTCAAAATCATGAATCATTCATTTTATGACAATAAACCCTGTTTTTGTGTGTAGCCTATAGCTTCTTTGGAAAGAAAACTTGGGACATTACCGCATTTATGGATATTGTCAATTGCAAAATAGAGCTATATTCCCCCCCCCCCCCCCCCCCCCCCCGAAAATTGTTATTGTACACATATCTGATTTAGCATTACAGCTGTTAGTGGTGCATGTCTAATTTCAGTAACTCCCCCTTGTCACGGATCATTGAGTTTGATGACCGTTTTATTGCCCCACAGATCATTTTCCTATAAGGAAATGAGAAAAATTGCTTACGTTTTATCATTTGCTTATGTTTTATCATTTAATCAAATGTCATCATATTTTATTTTAAGAAATCATTATTACCATGTTGATGTGTTTCTCATTGTTATCATTTGAAATGTGTTTAATACTTTTCTTTTATTAATCGTTATGCCTCAAATGTAGCTGATTGACTTTTGTACTTGCTGTTTAGATGAGGGCAAACATCTATAAGCTTCCGATAGTCAGACCACAAATGCTCAAATGTCTCAGAATAAAGTGATAAACAAATGTTATCTTAGCTAAACATCTTGCAGTGTACGGGCTAACACCTCAAGAGTGTGAAAACATGAGAGCTAGATGTGTTTGTGTCTTGTGTGTCTGCTTCAATGTGATATACTATAAAAGAGGAACTTATCTCTGTTCTGATAAGCAACTAAGGGAGATTATTTTCTGTACAGGTCAGTCAGATTTAAAATCAAAAAGCGCCTCTTTTTTGGGGGGTTTATTACAACTCAGACAACATATACTTAAATGTTTATCACTTTTGGCACTGTTTTATGAAACTTCAAAGAGTTTCCTGTAAAATAACACCCAAATTGTCTATTTTGACAAATGTATGTGGATATGGGGTGATTTTCAATTTGGGTTGGCCAACCCAGGCGGAAATCCCCCAAAATGGTCCAGGATCTTAACAGGTTAATAACACATTCTCATGTGGCATATAAAACAGTGTGGTAACTAGAATAAACTATATCCTAGTTATATGCATTAAGGATGTATTGAGAATTGAAAGCATAAAAGAAGAGCCAAAACCTTTGTTTGGTTATGCTAAAATATGGTTTATTGATATATTGCTGATCACATAAGGTCTCGAAACATGCTGAATAGAGATATTCATTAAGGTTGATCAAGATTTGGTTAAAATATTATAAAGCCATTACAAGAGCGTCTCTGTTGTGAACAACAGCACATCTGAGACGTCTCGTTATTTCTGTTATCTAGAAAACTGCAGTAGGCTACAGCTTGCTGGACGGCAGCCGAGCTACACAAGCATAGCATGACATTCTGTTGAACATATACATATCAACACGTCATTCATTTTCTATTACAGAAATTGACTAATATTTGTCTTCATCCTTAAGCTGAACGCAGCGATTCACAAGCACTTGGATATCTGTTATTTCCTGGTGCCTATAGGTACCATCGATCGAGGTTCTGCTTATGTCATTGTTGTTGTATATTCTAGTGAGCACACCATTGAACCCGACATCAGCTGTGAAGGTCTTACTTTGAATTTCGATTTCGCAAGAATTTTTGATGGGAACCTGCACCTCCATACTCACTGAGTGCAAGTGTTTTTCAGTTGTGGATGTAGTCTTAGAATTGAGGCGGGTATGGTCGTATTTTGCGCCAAGCTTTCCTCCTGCCTTTACTACAAGTATTGAACCGCCGACTGTTGCCTCCCCCATCCCTCCAAATAAGTGTGAACGGGTGTTTAGGAGAGAAATTGTTTTATCGACACCTTGGTCCAGCTTCACCTGATGTTTGACGGGTTCACAGTTCTTGTTGGAAGCTGTGAAATGCTTCAGTACTGCCATGTCTTCTGTGGTTGTTCCCTTACTAAATTCATAGTTTGTAATGGTTAAATGCTCCCCTTTAATATCATGGTTTAGGGTGAGAACCTCATTTTCTGTTGTGACTTGTTTTTTATCACCAAACGTTATTAAACTGTTCTCGGTCATATGGCCTAACCCAAATTCATTTCGAGCAATAAAGTAACCATTACAAGTCTCTACTGCTAAAGGTGGGATCTCTCCATATGTAGATTTCTTCCACTCAAGGTTTTCAAATTGATCCTTATTCACTAGAAATGAAATTTTTTTGCTTTGGTCTGTGTGCTCTAAACTGAATTGATCATGCATTTCTACAACCATACACGATTTTGTAACACTGTCATAGAAGCAAGGTTTACAGTCTTCCAATCTAGCAACGTAAAACGTTTTCGTTGATTTCTTGTCAAAGATAGGAACAGCATCCACAGGCACTTGTATTGGATTCACTTCTTTCCATTCCAAGCTGCTCTGGATCGGATTCTTGGCTGGCGGATTGCGACGAAAAAGATGATGAAGATGAGAGGACTCTGCAAGACAAATACACAGAATCAGGGCTGTTAACATACATTTATGTTTTCTTTTAGTTGTACTATTTATGTGCCAGTCAATCATAAGACACTGCATGAACAGATATTATCCTTAAGAGCTCCACGTATATGAGCAATTTAGTGGACTGAATAATTAAAGGAGAACTCCGGTCAATTTTAACATTGAGCTCATTTTTTAGTAAATTTGGAGTGCTGTCAGTACAGATAACAACGACAAAAATCGGTGTTGCCTACACCGTGTTATCCTCTTTTTAAAATTTGCACCCTGTTGACTTCAATGGGGCAAGTTTTAAACTTGACCAGTTCTTAGGCTGTGTCCGAAATCTCCACTCAAACCACTACTCCCTAACCCCTATGTAGGGGGTAGGGAGTAGAGCACTATATAGTGAGCTCACCAGCATAATAGAAACACCACTTTCGGACACTACTCGATCGTCTCTCGGTGCCGTTGATTACGGCATTACTGTCGCACTATTTAAACGCAACATCATCTGTCAGCTGGTGCCGAGCCTGCTCTGGGCTAAATAGATTTTTTATATATAAATACATTACATTATATTGAGCTTATTTCTCCAAAATTGTCAAATTAAAAGTCATTTCTGCCCGTTTCTGTTATAATGCGTCACTCCACACATGATTATAACTTATAAACATAAATAAAATTAATACACATATTTTCATATATTTTCATTTTCGCACCACACTGTTTTCTCTTGCCTGTCGACATTAAAAAAACAGATCTACATTATCAAATATCTTGCTCATAATACTCTTAATAAAACAGCTTTGAGACTCTGTGGAGATCCCACTCAATATTTATCTTTTTTGTTTTTTCGTGATTCAGAAGATTTCGCGGATTAGCAAAAGAAACAGGATTTCTAGACAGAAAACGAAAATAACTTACATTTGTATGACAAATTCGTATAGAGGGTATGCGCATGACGTCACCGTCGCCCGGAGTGAATGCGGTCACGCCCACTAAGTGGCAAAAAGACTGAGCGGCAGCATTTGTTTTCAGCGTGAATGCCGTGAAAAACCATAGACAGTAAAAGAAAAACACACAAAACACATCTAAAACGGGAAAGAGCTTTGCGATTGACTGTACAACTAGATTTGACCAGAAATCTGAGGTAGGCCTACTGTATATTTTTACAGACTGCAAAAAGCTACAGAACAGACTATATTCTGCATAATTGGATGTTTTTAAATAAACACTGACAAAAAACTATACAAGTTTTAGGGCTGGGCGATATGATGATATACAGTATAATTAATGTAAGTGATCACTCGGATTTAGACCTATCTATATTGTATTTATATAAAACGTTTGCAGGCAAATTGTCTTAATTTATTTCCCCGGCGTCGAAATCAGGCACATATAAATGTCAGGAAACACGATTCCTGGCTGCATGTCAATATCCATCGATCACTGGATCTTTGATAAGTTGTAAGGAACACTATATCGAGTCCAACTTTTAGTTTAAACTGATAATAGTTTGTTTTACTCGCGTTTTCGCAGTTTCCCCTATTTCCCTCTATCCACCTGTTTCTGGGGGGCGCTACTGTAAAAAATAAAGTGGGTGCAACTTCCGGTCAGGCGGCGGAAGTAGCATACCAATGGTATTTTGTGTGCTATTTAGCGAAGAGGCTAGGTGTTTTTCAGATAATATTTTACTATTTAAAATAAGTCGCAAACCTTTATGAGAGATGTCGTTACGGAGCTCAGGGACAACATGTGCTGTTCGCGGTTGTACATAGGCCTATAACCGGACTAAACTAATTCAGTGGCAAATTGTATTATCCAACAATCTTGGACTAAAGATTTTAAGTGAAGGCTAACTTACTGTGAAGCAACATATTCAGAACATGAATGACACACAGTAAACATTTCATAGTATATCTAATATAATATAGGCTATATATATATTTCTCAGGTCTGTAAGGCAAGTAGACGCTGAGTTTCGGTTCATTTATGAGACGAGCTGCAGTTCAGGCGCCAGCGCCTCCGTGTCTTGATTATTGTCTGCTATATTTACCGCTACTTATTATTTATTAAATCCAGGTAAATTGTTGATGAAACATTGATTGAAATTAAGATACAATTAATACAAAACGAAATTAACTTTAAATAAAGGCTCAGTGCTTTCAAAAAGTTAAAGTTTTTTTTTTGTGTCACCCTCGTGTATTTCCCTCATATTAAATACAAAATGCATGTGCTATATATTTCTAATGTCTGGACTCCTTTATTGATATGATATGATATATGTATATAAACCGAGGTTTCAATAGCCTAAATGCATTTTCGGAGAATTTATATTTTGACTGCAAATGTCACGTCCATAATGCTGGAATCGCCCAATTTTAAATAATTTATCCTCAACTAGTTTTGTGGTGTAGGTCTACAAATTGTATAATGTTAACTTCAAATAATACAAATAGTAAAGATATGGTAGCTATATTGGATCTGGACGGGAAGGATATCTCTGGGAGTGGGAAGGGCGTATCGTGCTTCTGCCTTCCCTGACCGCGACACAGGTCCGTGGATCTGAGTATCGCGATTTCGGTTTTATTTAACATGATTCTTTTTTATTACTATTTAGGAACAAACAAGGGTCTCTGTTTAAAAAACGCCGACTCGCACCGGCAGTCCAGAGCACCGCAGCGCATATCTTCAAGTTTAGCCATAACCGAATGTCCAGTTTAACTGCCACAAGTTGATCTTGTAATAAAGAACTCATCGTGGAAAAACACGCTGTATTTTTGTATTTTCATTGCATTTGTAATTGATAAAAAGTTAAATAAATTAAATAATACATTTTAGTATAAATATTAATGATTAATCGATAGTCGAATGAATAAATGAGTGTCACGTTTCGCTTGTTTACTTCGAACCGGAAGACGCACCCACTTTTGACGCAAGGCCTCATGGGACGTAGGAAACTTGTGGATAGAGGGAATGCATTAACGTCACTTCCCCGCCGGAACACGCCCCCCTCAGCGGGACTGAGTGGCAGAAGAGCTGCTGCGTGACTGGAGTTAATAGGGGAAACTGCGAAAACGCGAGTAAAACAAACTATTATCAGTTTAAACTAAAAGTTGGACTCGATATAGTGTTCCTTACAACTTATCAAAGATCCAGTCACTGATCTATGGATATTGACATGCAGCCAGGAATCGTGTTTCCTGACATTTATATGTGCCTGATTTCGACGCCGGGGAAATAAATTAAGAAAATTTGCCTGTAAACGTTTTATATAAATACAATATAGATAGGTCTAAATCCGAGTGATCACTTACATTAATGTTATACTGTATATCATCATATCGTCCAGCCCTAAAACTTGTATAGTTTTTTGTCAGTGTTTATTTAAAAATATCCAATTATGCAGAATATAGTCTGTTCTGTAGCTTTTTGCAGTCTGTAAAAATATACAGTAACTCAGATTTCTGGTCAAATCTAGTTGTACAGTCAATCGCAAAGCTCTTTCCCGTTTTAGATGTGTTTTGTGTGTTTTTCACGGCATTCACGCTGAAAACAAATGCTGCCGCTCAGTCTTTTTGCCACTTGTGGGCGTGACCGCAATCACTCCGGCCGACGGTGACGTCATGCGCATACCCTCTATATTGTCGCGCTGCTCTCCTTGACGTCCATCCGCCATTTTTGCGATCAGCGCAATGCATGATGGTATGTAGGGATTGGGTTAGTGCCCATCGGTTGTACACTACTTTTCAAAATGCATTCTGGGATACATTGAGTGGACTATATAGGGTATAATAATCATCACTATGCATTCGGACAGCACTACAAAATGGCGAGCTCACTATATAGTCCACTATATAGTGAGTAATGGGAGATTTCGGACACAGCAATTGTCTTAACATCCTTGATGTGTCACTACAAGTGCCCAGCCATGTTAGATGATTCCTTCAGAGTGAACACGAGTGAATCTGACTGCAGTAGATGCGAAAGATATGAATACCTGTATTTACATCCGGTTCCCTATGAAGGCTACGGAACTTCGACATTACGGATGTCGTATATGGGAACTACCCCTCCTCCTTCACTTCCGCTGAAATCTTATAGGCTAACGCCAGCAAAGCTGGCCAATTGACGCAAATATGCAAATACTGAACATGCAGTATAAATGCAATGCAGCGTCAATCCTCTTCAGAATCTCTCTCTTCACGCTCAAATCGTGTGCTAGATAGCTGATACTACACCAAACCTGAGGATTTCTTCACGCCGTCGTTGAAGGTGCGCCGAAGATACGCTTACTGTCTTCTGCATCCGATGGCGACTATCTGCAACTTGTGCTCGGGCCCCATCGTGCCCCCGGACACGCACCTGTTCTGCATCGCGTGCATGGGGCTGGCCCATGCTGAGTCGGCCCTCAAGGATGGCGGGTCGTGCGAGCACTGCGTGGACATGTCCCTTCGAGCTCTCAAGGCCAGGCGGGATGAGGCTCGTGCAGCTGCGGGGATTGGGCCCACTGCCGCCACCGAGCCGCTGGTGGGCCCCCCCAACCGCGGAGTCGAGATACGGCCTCCGGTGAGTTTCCCAGATGCCACCTTTCGCCCCCCTCGTGAGATCGCGGACTTCGTGTCTTTCGGGGTGAGCGAGGATGAAGACTCCATGTCTCTGTCTGCCTCCGAGACCGACTGGGGTGCGGAACAGGCCGCCCCGGACTTAACGGCATCGGAACAGGACACCCCGGCGGACCTACAGGACGAGCTTTTTCGCATCCTCTCCAAGGCCGTCGAGGAGCTGGACCTCTCTTGGAAGGCCCCGGATGAACCGTCCAAGAGCAAGCTAGACACGTGGTTCCTCCAGTCGAGCCGCCGCCAGGCCGCTTCGAGGAGAGGAACCCCGTTCTTTCCTGACGTTCATGAGCACGTGGTGAAGTCGTGGGCGGCCCCGCAATCGGCGCGCACCCTCACTTCCACCCAGGCCATGTTTGCCCCCGTGGACGAGGCGGGGGACCACGGCTACCTTCGAATCCCCCCCGTCGAGGAAACCGTAGCCGCGCATCTCTGCCCATCGGCTCCCGCCCTAGGCTCGGACCGCAGCCTGCCGTCCAAAGCCTGCAGATTCACGGCCCACCAGGCGAACAAGGCCTATGGAGCGGCGGGGGAGGCGGTGTCTGCACTGCACGCCATGGCCGTGCTCCAGGTGATGCAGGCGAAGCTGTTGAAGTCGCTGGATGGACTTCTGACGCCATCCGGGACCTTCGTTCAGCCACGGACCTCGCGCTCTTGGCCACGAAGCGCTCAGCTCAGGCGGTAGGCCGTTCGATGGGGTTCATGGTGGTCCTCCACAGACACCTGTGGCTCACCCTTTCCGACGTTCAGGAGGCTGACAGAAAGACGCTGCTGAACGCACCGATCTCCCCAGCAGGCCTGTTCGGAGATGCCGTCGAAAAGGTCACCGAGAGGTACTCCGAGACCCAGAAGAAGGCAAAGGCGATGAGTCACGTCATCCCTCGGAGGGCGCCGCTGCCTCCACCGCAGCCTCGCTCTCGCTCGTCATCCGCCTCGGGCCGCCAACCTCAAGCGGCGGCGAGACGGCAGTCAGCACCTCGCCAGGAGCCGGATGCGCACAGAGGGCGGAGCAACCAGTGGCAGGGTGCGGGGAAGAAGCGGACGGCCCAGAGAAGCCCGCGCAGAAAGGTCGTTGCGTCTCCAGCGAGACCCAAGAAGTCGTCCTGACCGCCCGGGCAAGAGGGGAAGAGAGCGCCAGGCCGGCCCTGCTCCAAAGCGCCGCGCTCTTCAGCACCTAGTCCCTCGGAGTTTCACGAGCGACGTGTGCGATTGTTCTGTAAATGCTGTTGCATATGTGTGTTCAATAAAACAAAATACTTGTTCACAAATATTTTTTTTATTTGAGTTTTTTTCCCCTCCTGCACCACACACCGTGTTACCCGCCCTGTCAACGAGCAGTGCAGAGTCACGGTTATTAACTATAAGGGCACCTCGCGGCCGCGAGGTGTTCATTCACAGCCCACACACAGCGGCGATGACCGCAGGTTTAGATCAGCCCACACTGAGTCACTTTCGGGTAGCGTGGGAGGCTATTCCGGGCATTTCTCCGTGGGTCCTAAATATAATTCGGCACGGGTACACACTTCAGTTCAAACGCAGACCACCCCGCTTCCGCGGCGTAATTCAGTCGTTAACTTTGCCCCAAAACGCTCATGTCCTGAGGCAGGAAGTGCGCAGCCTGCTCGAGAAAAGAGCGATAGAGCCGGTTCCCCCGAGCGAGTGGGAAAGCGGGTTCTACAGCCGCTATTTCGTAGTGCCGAAGAAGGGAGGGGGTCTCCGCCCCATTCTGGATCTGAGACCCGTCAACAGAGCGCTTCACAAGCGCGCGTTCAGGATGACTACACTGAAACAAATCCTGGCGCAGATTCGCCCCGGAGATTGGTTCGCTTCGGTGGATTTAAAGGACGCGTACTTTCATATTCAGATTGTAAAGCGCCACAGACGATTCCTGAGATTCGCATTCGAGAATTCAGTGTTCCAGTATACGGTACTCCCGTTCGGACTAGCCCTCGCCCCCCGTACCTTTTCGAAATGCGTGGACGCGGCACTCTCACCCCTCAGATCGAGCGGGATGCGTGTCCTGAACTATCTGGACGACTGGCTGGTTCTCCCGCAGTCGAAAGAAGCGCTGGTCAGCCAGGTGGATACCCTCCTTCGGCACCTGGAGGTGCTCGGTTTGAAGGTGAACGCCCAGAAGAGTGTGCTCACACCGAGTCAGACGTCCTCATTTTTAGGACTATGCTTGGACTCAGTGAGGATGAGAGCGCGCCTCTCCCCCGAGCAAGCGGAGGCACTGAGCTCTTCTCTCGGTCTCTTCAGACCTGGCAGACTCGTCCCACTGAAAGAATTTCAGAGGCTACTGGGTCGAATGGCAGCGGCTTCATCAGTGTGTCATCTGGGGCTGCTGCATATGAGACCTCTTCAGCTCTGGCTGTAAGCACGCGTCCCCCCGAGTGCGTGGTATTCCGGCCACATGCGCATTATGGTCACCCGAGGATGCGCCCGCGCCCTGGCCCCGTGGAGGAACCCAGATCTCTTCAGCTCAGGCGTCCCTCTGGGTATAGTGACGCGGCGCGTGGAGGTCCTGACGGACGCTTCGTCCACCGGATGGGGAGCGGTCTGCTTGGGGAAGCCCGCCTCGGGTCAGTGGTCAGAGGAGCAGATGGGTTGGCACATAAATCGCCTGGAACTGAGAGCGGTCTCTCTAGCCCTAAAAACCTTCCGGTCGCGGCTGGAGCAGAAACATGTGTTGATTCGAACCGACAACACTACAGTGGTCTCGTACATAAATCGTCAAGGCGGTGTACATTCCAAAGCTCTCTTCAAGCAGGCGGAATCCCTTCTGCTGTGGGCGGACCAGTTTTTCCTCTCGGTGAGAGCGGCTCACATCCCCGGTGTTCTAAATCGCGGGGCGGACATGCTCTCGAGGAGCGGAATTCCTCAGGGGGAATGGAGGCTTCACCCTGGGACGGTTCAGCTGGTATGGAATCGTTTCGGCAGGGCGGAGGTCGACCTCTTTGCGACGAGCGAGAACACGCACTGTCGGACGTTCTTCTCGCTGTCCCGCTCCTCTCAGGAGGTGGACGCGCTAGCTGCGCGTTGGCCGAAAGCCCGTCTCTATGCTTTTCCTCCGGTGAAGATTTTGCCCATGGTGTTGTGCAAAATCAGGGAGGAGAGGGCGGCGGTGACTCTAATAGCCCCGAACTGGCCGAATCAGCCATGGTTCGCGGATCTGGTGGAGTTACTGGCGGGGCAGCCATGGGAGATTCCGCTCAGGAAGGATCTGTTATCTCAGGCGAGCGGAACGATCTGGCATCACAGCCCCGGACTGTGGAATCTTTATGTGTGGCCGCTGCAGGGTCGGTGAGCGGGCGAGATGCGCTTCTCTCGCGTGCTTTGGATACCGTCGAGGAAGCGCGAGCCCCGTCCACCAGGCGCCTTTACGCTCTGAAGTGGGGCGTTTTCTCTAAATGGTGCCAGGATGGCGGTACAGACCCAGCGAACTGCTCTGTGTCGGTTATTTTACGCTTCCTGCAGCACAAGATGGATGAAGGGAGCCTGCCATCCACTCTGAAGGTGTATGTGGCTGCTATTGCGGCGTTCCACCCCCCTGTTGACGGACAGTCTATCGGTAGACATGTGTCGGTGACACGGTTCCTCAAAGGGGCTAGGAGATTATGCCCTGCGCGTCCGCCTTCGGTGCCGCCGTGGGATTTAGCATTGGTCTTGGAGGCTCTGTCGCGCCCGCCCTTTGAGCCTTTAGCTTCTATCGCTATTAAGGAGCTTTCGGTCAAAACGGCGCTGCTTCTCGCTCTTGCTTCGGCGAAGCGAGTTGGGGATTTACAGGCTTTCTCTGTGAGTGATGACTGTATTCGCTTTGGACCGGGAAACTGTAATGTAACTCTCAGGCCGAGGCCGGGCTATGTCCCTAAGTCGCTCAATACCCCGTTCAGAGCGCAGATCGTTTCTCTGCCTGCACTGTCGGCTGAGCCATCGTCCTCCCTGGGTTCGGATGCTCAGAGTGCTATTTGCCCAGTCAGAGCGCTCCAGGAATACATTTCTCGCTCGGCCGCTTTTCGACAATCGGACCAGCTGTTTGTGTGCTTTGGTGGGTGCAACAAGGGACGGGGGGTCTCTAAGCAGAGACTTGCTCACTGGATCGTGGACGCTATTGTTTTGGCTTATGTTTGCCAGGGGCAGGAATGCCCCCTTAACGTCAGAGCTCATTCGACTAGGGCGGTGGCTTCTTCGTGGGCTTGGACTAAGGGTATGTCCATTCAGGATTTATGTCTTGCGGCTGGCTGGTCTTCTCAGAACACGTTTGCCAGATTTTATAAGCTGGACTTGCCCTCTGTAGCGTCTCGTGTACTTTCGGTGAGTTGATTTTTTTGCACAGTATATGCGAGCTTCTCTGCGCTGCGCTCATGAGCTGCTCTGTGTGTTGTGTTTTACTGTGTCACCGCTTGCGTTGGCCTTCTTACTGTTGTCGTTGCCCTGACTGATAGTTAGTGCAAACTTCCCCGGTTATACTGCTCGGGATATGCAAATTCTGGCAGTGTTTTGCGAGCTTGTGAGTGGTTAATTTGGACCTATCAGAGGTTAGAGGTTCGCTATTGGCCAATCTCAGCCTATCGGAGGCTTGCATACTGGGGGGCGGTCTTACGTTGGGTCTGTTGTCTGTGGTTGTTTACGCTGCCACGGCGGGATTTTATACAGTTCCCATATACGACATCCGTAATGTCGAAGTTCCGTAGCCTTGATAGGGAACGTCTCCGGTTACTTTCGTAACCTCGGTTCCCTGAAAGGCAAGGAACGAGACATTATGCTCGCCGCCGTGTTCGCTATTGATTTAGCGTTCGTTCGATTCTAAAGAGGATTGACGCTGCATTGCATTTATACTGCATGTTCAGTATTTGCATATTTGCGTCAATTGGCCAGCTTTGCTGGCGTTAGCCTATAAGATCACAGCGGAGCCTGTCGTGAACGCGCAGGCTAGTAAACAGGCCCACCGATAACAGCGGATAAAAAGTTATATGGCACATTCACTAATAGGGACTAAACGTCAATAATATGCTTTACATTGACTATGGCCTGCCCATACTTTGACTACAAACTTGGTCCTCAAATCATTATGTATTTTCCAATAGCCTACATGTAACTTTATAACGTTGCACTCTTTCTATAAGTTATAAATAGCTAGTAAGATAACGTTAATATAACGGTAACTAACGTTACAGTATGTAAGTAATTATTCTAGCGATATATAATGCTAGATAAGGTGTGCTAGTACATTATTTCAGCAACATGACAAGCCAGTGAATTAGCAGGTTTCAATTGTTGCTTAGCAGAGTGCGTGACATTTTATCTACATGTTAGTTTTGACACCGAGTCAATGGGCTCTGTGTAATTCTTTCTTTTTCACTTGTTTATCGTCATCAGTCTTTTTCCTTTTACCTCTTTGTTTTATGAGCAGGTGTCACTCGAGAATTGGCAGTTTAGGTTGTTTCTCCGTCATAAGCACATTTGCAGCACGCTGGCAATCTTGAGTTTGAACGACGGCTCGCGCTCCGGCGCTCGCGCTGTGCAAGAGAGGGGTGTGATCAGCGCGTACACGAGTGTGACTGACAGTGCTAAGACACTCCTCCTGGCTCTGATTGGTTGTTTCTGACCGGGAGCGTGTATTTCTTGCAAATGGCAATAGGACCACTGGGAGGAGCCAGAGGAGCTTGATTTTTACACAGATTATCTATCTCATATTCTACTGTCAGGACATAATGACAGTTTTAACAAATACATGTTTTCAAAAGTTACCTACTGGAGCTTTAAGGGCAGCTGCTAATAGACTGGAAGAATTAGAACGCTGTAAGTTTGAGATCTGAAATGTTTCCTCGGGTTGCACACCACTGATAGTCGAACTGGAAGCTGTTTATGTAAAAGTAAAGTAAAAGTTAAAATGAATGTTCAAAGGACCACAGGAAAACATTTCAGATCTCAAACTTACAGCGACATTACTAAACAATGCTTTATGGCGGGGAAAAGCCATGTAGATTCGATCGACGCAGTCAAATGCTAACCAACCAATGGGCAGAAGTTGACCCCCTAAGACAGCCCCTCCTCATTTGCATAATGCGGCAGAAATGCATACAGAAATGTACAAACGACAGGTAGAAATAAATAGCATTGAAGAAATAAATAGGGTAAAAAAATACAAAGGAAGAATAAAACAGACAAAAATATTATAACATGCACATAAATAAATAAGGTAATTATTACAAAGGTGAATAAATAAAGAAGCTAATTAAGAGATATATACATTTATGTCTCACTGTATAATTTTATTTCTACCTACATTTACTTGTTTATTGTATTTTTGGGGCAATTAATTGTATGCTTATTTATTTATTGAGCATTTATTTATTTCTGTATTTATTTTTAAATATGGTAGAGCTGGTCCTCCATAAATTAGTTCCTGTGGTAATCATTAATGAATAGCTTAGATAACCATTAGTTACACATTAATTCAGTATTATCTGTGCATTAGTTAAGCATGAATTAATGCTTATTATACCACGGGCTGTTTAAATACTTGATTCTGATTGGCTGGAAGGTGTGCAGTAAAACCGTTTAATGCACAGGTATTTCCAGTCAGTTTGATTACAGTTCGAAATCAATCCGCTACTATAAACATTAGTAACCATAGTTTATTACACTTGCAAACAGAGTGAGAGAGAGACACATATCATATAAAAACGTTTATTTAGGTAGGCTCAGAGCCATAGAGAGAAAGAGTTGATCTTGATGTCTCTTTGATGTCGCCGCGATGGCTGTCACGTGGATCATGTAAGCCCCAATAGTTCCAAAACATACGTTGGCTGTCATTTTCTTCTATGGGACAGAGAGCAGCGATTGCATTATTGAACGGTACATATAAAATAAAACACACCCAAGTACGTTTTCAGCTGTTACTGCATTAATGCATTTTGTTAATGTCAGTTTTGCATTTGGAGAGGCAGGGTGACAAAACTCCGCCTCGCGTCGTGACCGCATTACCACCTCGGGTGTGCATTATTTTTCATCGCTTCCCCCGGAAGCCGTATGGATTATGTTTTTATGATAAATGCATTTTTTTCTGCATTCTAATCTCGCCCCCCTACCATTATAAAGCTGGGAAGAACCAGAATATTTATATGTATATATATATATATATATATATATATATATATATATATATATATATATATATATATATCGATTTTGTTTGTCTGAAAGAAGAAAATACACATACACACAAATACGCAAAATATTCAGATTACGACTCGAGGAATAATGTTTTTTTTTCTTCACTGGTCACGAACACTCATGTGGATTATTCTATAGTTGTTCACCTCCAAAACTCACCTAAACCAACAAAGCATTTCATTTATGTCTCAAAATAAACTCGTTCCAGCACAAAACTGCCATCAAATCTCACTCAGAAAGCAAACATTGTCACCAACAGCAGGGAATATTACAATAATTATGAAATTTAATTTTTCACATATCAGTTTTTCATTCTAGAATAAGAATAGCATCTTTACATTTTACCGACTGTAGCCTACTACAGCAGTTGTAACAAGAATAAATAAGAAATGCTGCTATGTGTTTTTTCTATGTATTTGCACATAGTAATTTACTTGTGAAAAATAAAAAAGTTGGGAAAAAAATCGGAAATTCCAGGTTTGCATTAATAATCATATGTTCAGTGAAATGCGACAGTATTTATCAGCTTGATCTTTGTGGCCTTGTGAAAGCAGCAGATTTGATCAATATTGCAATGTGTTGCAGCACAACTGACAAACCACCACAATATAATGGAGTGAACTATTGGAGATTACAGTATTTCTTCGATTGCTTAAACGTGAAATTAAAAAGGAGGCTTTTCTCAAAACTCTAAACACAAATCCATAACTTCTCACCCATTTCCTTAAACTTTCTATTTTACAATTCAATCTTTCTGAAAAACCAAACTTTACCCTCAGACATCACACACACACACACACACACACGCACGCTACAACATCTTACACACTGGTGAGATAATTTCAAAACAACACTACAAAAACAACTAATACGCAAGTTATGTTGCATAACTTGTGGTTCTTCCTCTCAAATTTTTTTTTCAAATGATGAACACAACAAAAGACAACAAATATGGACATTTTTATTCCTTAATGTACTGTACAGTACAATACACCAAACAACAAAACTTCTTAATACGCCTTCTTGATTGAAGAATGTTTAGATATTTGGACTGGAAACAAGACAAAAATACTAAGTAAGAAAAGCATTTTTGCAGTGTGTGGTGCGTCTCATCCTATGGCTTCACACGACTGTAACAACTGCAGAAAACTGCCCGATCATTCACATGTACAGAGATAAGTGTCAGATGTCAGTTGTGCTGCAACACATTGCAATGTTGACCTCAACTGCTGCTTTCACGGCCAAACAGATCAAGCTTATTTATTTATTTATTATTACAGGGTTAAGAGTATCCAAATTAATATCGTTATCACAATATTCACGATCAATATTTCAATATCTTAATTTGTCAATATCGTGCAACCCTACTTCCCATAGACACTTTGAAATTGATTTTGCACGATTTTAAAACCATTCATGTAAATAATAAACATCTAGATACACAATGATACACCAGGGGCAACGCAAGTGTTTTTGCTAGTTTTATAATAAACTGTAATAATTATAATAATTAATAATTATTATATTATAATAATTATTATAACTAAAATTATTTTATTTGATTAGTATTATTGTGGAATTAATATTATACATTTAATATTATATTATATATTATATTATAAGAATACATTATTCCTGCACATGACATGTAGGAAAAAAAAATAGTAGGCTAAATCGTGCGCACAATTTAATAATTCCTTGAATCGATTTGCTAAATTTGCTAATTTATAAATCAAGTGAACGTATTTGTAAATGTGCACATGATTTAGCAAATCGGGGGAATGAGTTAGTAAATCGTATTAGTAGCCTAAATGTATTGCAGCGCCTTGTGCTGTGTTTGACATTTACCTCTGATGATCTGGCAGTTTATATCAGTTGTTAGACTTGTGTGAAGATCACAGGAGGAGACACACAATAGTGAAGCTGTTTTAGAACCACTAATAATGTAATAAAGTGAAGAAGTATGAATATGACTTACCATGTTATCTGTTGCTGAGATCAGAAGGTTCAGAGATGTTGTGTGAGTCTTTGCTGTAAGGAACCTAAGCTTTTGGAAATATTAATAATCAATAATAACTTATTATTATTAATATTTGGGTCAGTTAATTGGATTAACTTGATGTGGCTGAATTAATATTACAATCAATTAATCAGTTCGTCCAACAAACTCTTTTGATTATTAATTTCTTCTAAGAAAAGGGTATCTTCCATGGCCACAGAAGAATAATTATTTCTTAGCATGTACAGCACTTTGAGCAAGTAGCAAAAACCGCGATCGTAAAAGTGACTTTGTATTGCAAACGAAACAGAACCAAATACATACTATGTACAAGTTTTATTAACTAAAAATAGATATTTATATGAATATAAATAAACAAAACAACATACACACATGAATACATAAATAGGTGAGTGGTAGAACGAAACCGAAAACGGAACTATTGAGAAGTTCCATGTAACTATATGAGAAGAACATCAGCATTTCATTTTCAAAGCATCAAATCAAAAGTATACTTGCATGTCTGGGTAGCGTACACTATTATCAAAGTTGTTGAAAACTGAAGTTGTTGAGGATTCTGCGAGTAACAGATTTTGAAGTCTCAATCATTTTCTTCTTTGTTGGATGAAGAAGATATGATGAACTTGCATGGTGGGTTAGAGTCCTTTTACAAACTCCCGAGATTGTCCTTGGTGTTTTGTGAGAGAGTGTCCTCTCTCTTCCATGAGGCCGGATCTGGTCCAGGCCTGCTGGGAGGCCTCTGGGCCCCATGGAGGGGGAGGGGGTTCCCCCGGATCACCCGAGGTAGTGTTTGCAAGGATGAAAACTATCAAGAAGAAACTGGGCAGGGCTGGTGTGAATGCAATTTATAATCTGAGAAAAGTGTCCCACCTTTCATTGGCTTGACCAATAAGAAGGGTGGAAGTTCCAGGCGGGAATTTGGTTTATTGCTCTTTGTTCTCATTGCCTTTGCACCCTGGAGGGGTGGAAGCCGATGAAGAAACTAGGAAATATTCTTGTAATACTAATATGTTGTTGTTATCGACATATCATGTACACAGTTATTTCGATCTTCAAAATACCAAGTTATAGAGACCAAATATGCCACACATATGATTTCGGTCAACCATAGTATGCAAAGTCTGAAACATTAACCCATTAGAGTTTGCAAGAAAACATAGACCAACAACATAAAGGAGAATCATGAGATGGAACATTAGATACATGTTAATACATTTATCACATGGTTATATATATAGAGAATATATAGGTTTAAAATGGTTCATTTCTCCTTCTCAGCAAGAATTAAGTGAGAGTCAGCACTCTCTGAACATTCCTTTGGAGGTCATAAAAGTCTCCTTATCAAGAATCATTTTCTTTGGGACATTCCAATGGGTGTAGAATTGATTGTAACTGGACACCACTTGGGGTGTATGGGGGGGGGGGGGGGGGGGGGTTGCTCGTGTGTGTGTGGGGGGGGTGTGGGGGTGGGGGGGGGGGGGCTTTCCAACTGTGCGGTTGAAGCGGCCCACCTGGAAGACTCCAGAATCTCTACATCTCCCCCCTTTTGTCTGATGAAGTCCCGGTGTGGACATCATCGGACAACAAACATCACCATGGATCGATGACAGGTGAATCATGATGGTCGGGTAGCAGGTGGCTATTAGGGCTGAGGGCTCAGCTTGATGAGGTTCAAAACAGCCTATGGCGTGGTACCTTCTTTCTGAGGATTTCGTGAGTTTGGCTGTAGATGTTCACATCTCGTTGAGCCTCCTGTACAGGATGAAGGTCAAGCCTAGTGTCAGAGTGTGTGACTGTGTGACTGAGTACCATAGAGATACGCAGTGCAGTGTCAGCTGTGGTCCAGGACTGGACAACAGGTGAGGTAGTCAAGATGGGCAGTCGAGACACAGCTTTTAGCTGTGACCCCCCTTTTCCAAGCCACAGTTCCAGTTCTGGATCTAGTGTGAAGTTGTGGTTCTTGAAGAAGGATGGGATTTCCAGTTCTGATTAGTACTCTTCACTTGGAAGATGGTACGATGCCAGGTCGTCATGGTGAAGGATGGCACCTTTTGGTACTTGGATGACATGCTCTTGTTGAGCAAGGTGACACAGGTGTCAGTGTCCTTCTAGTCGTAAGTGAGTGCAGCTGTGCGCACAGGAGTGTTAACGAGCCACCTGCCACCTACAATCTCTGCTTGGGTCTCGGTGACTTGAGCGCGAGGCTTGGCTTTAGCAGGGCAGTGTGTGTCGCTGATCTGCAGCCCGCAGATTCCGCCAGTGTTGTCTCTGAGGAAAGGTTTGTTAGGGCAGAGATAGTGAATGTCTTTGGTCAATGTGCACATGTGTGGATTCGGAGCTGGGGACAGCTTAGTGTCGCTGTCATGCAAGTCAATCACGTACGGCGTGCGGATCTTGAGGTGAGTGTTACCTTTCAAAATCTGACATTGACAATGTTCTTGAGCCGGTGGATTCGGCTTGACTATGATGGGCAAGTTCAGGAGCAAAACCTACTTCTCTCTGCTTGGGGTCGACGCAGAGTGGGTTGGCACTACCCAGCGAGTCGGCAAGGTATATTTGTAGAGAGTCAGTTGGCGTGGTGATGGCGGAAGCCAGCACGGTTTGCACAAGGCTTAAGGGTATCAGGGGCGGTGGAATCCTACCCATGGCTAGGCTGTTAATGGAGGAGTTCACCTCTGGCAGAGTGTCTGTCATCAGGGCTGTTACCAGCTGAGTTTGAGCAAAGTCATTCGGGAAGACATGAAACAGCTGTTTCATGGCGTTCACTGTCTGGGTCAGCAGAATGCTGTGAGTGTTGAAAATTACCACAATTCCCTTTAGTGTCTTGTCGATGGTCTGCAGGGATGCACTCTGTTGTGAGTTGCTCTTTTATCTGTGGAATCTCAGTCTGAATTTCGGCTACATGCCGCCTCACGGTGGCTAGGTTCACTGTATTCGCACTGGACATACAAGTGTTAAACAGAGTGGTGACGGCTCCGGGCAAAGCTCCCAGAAACAGTTTGGAGCGGTAGTGGTGTCCACCTAACTTGTGTGATAGTTGGTCGAGCATGTGCTCGACATCGGCCTCAGCGTGAGTGAGGGCGTTCTCTGTCCCTCGGCACCTGCCCAGCTGTATTGTGTTGTTACGCTGGGACAGTGTGTTCTGTAGGCGTTGCGAGGATCAGGTGGCACATACACTTTCTGAGTGCGAGTCCGACAGGGAAGTAGTCCTGGTTGTTCCCTTAGGACGATGCCTGATGCCGGACCTGGTGAGATGTCTGGTTGCGGCTGCCCTCTGGTTGACTGGAAGCGCCGCAGCAACCTGGTAAAAGTGAAAGGGAGAGAGAAAGAGAAAGGGAGGAAAAATTTCAGCGAGTGTCGTCCTGGTTGGCTAGGACAGTCTTTTCGCTTTGAGGACGCCGGTATGCCACTTGCTTCGGTGTCTTGCAAGTGTCTCTGGTGCTGCGGTGTGCAGCACATGGTGCATCATGGGCATACATTGGCATGACCCCCCTTTTGCACTGTGGCACCACAAGCTGTGGCGCAGTGGTGGCATCAGGTGCAGAACGCTGAATGTTGTCCTGTGCACGCAGCATGTGCTGGTTCACGTCGGTTGTCTGGGGCACCGGTTGTCGGTGGGTGCAGACGGCGTTCATGGGTGGTTGGAGGGGTATGAGAGGTGGTTTCTCACAGTGTCCATTGGTTTGTCATAGCCTTTGGTAAGCTGGAAGGTTAAGGTCAGGTTAAGCAGGGGCTCTGTGACATTTTGTCATACGTGGTGAGACTAATGCATGAGCCTAAAAGTTTAGAACCCCGATTTAATGGGTTCGCTAGGAATGTAGCATAAAGCTATGTGTGTCACGTGTAGCTAGACAGTGAAGCGTGTCTTGTATCCTTATCTAAGCTGTGGATGTTGGGAGGCTAAGACTTATGTTGGTTCCGAGAGTATTCCTGGAAAGGGCATAGCCGAGATGAAATAAATGACTGAAGATGGTTCTTATGACTAAATTATTTCTCTGGACTTAAGCAGTGGTTCACTACGGCTTGACGAAGTGAATGATAGGGGAAGAAAAACCTTCCTATTCAAATTATGCTCATTATCAATCCTCAGGACTATAGTTATGCCCTAGTAATCGTTGAAATTACTTGTGGTGCAGGGTCATAAAAGTGAGTGCACTTGTTGAAAATAAACACAATCACAAATAAAGGTGTCTCTGTTTCCTTTCTGGGCCCTATGGGAAATTATACCACATTCGAACAAGAGAGTAAATGGAATTAAATCATATAGATGACCGAATAGACAAGGGAATAGCTGAATGCTATTATTATCAAAGTGGGAAAAAAAAAATAAATAAAAAAAAAAAAAAAAAAAAAAAAAATAAAAGGTAATCAAGACAGTGGTAATGATCTGGATGTGAGAATAATCAGTAGCACTAGTGACTAACTTTGGATTTGCCTGGACCAACACTCCATAGTGGGTTACAGCGGTTGCGTGTTCAAGACCACACTGTATGTGTCCCTCCAAAGGGTTAGTCAATATGCTGATGGAAATTCTCAATACTATACAAATTCTTCTCTGGCTACACAGTTTATATGTAGTTAAACTTAAGTTTAATTGACAGGGCATCTGCGAATTTAGCCTCCAGCGCTCAGCCAGGACTATGCCTAACTAGTGAAGGTGACATTTAGCTCAGAAGAATTGAAAGTACGGAAAGTGAAGAATTAGAAACCCTAACTGGGGTTAAAGAAAGTATTCTAGAATACTTTGTACTGTGTAAACAAAAGCTGTAATTAAGGCTTCAAGTGAATGATGCTAACTGCTAACTGTAGAAGTTATTATTTAGCTTAGCCTAAGCTGGATGAATGCTAGGTTAGCTTAGCTTAGCCTAAGCTGGATGAATGCTAGGTTAGCTTAGCTTAGCCTAAGCTGTATGGATGCTAGGTTAGGTTAGCTTAGCGTAAGCTGGATGGATGCTAGGTTAGCTTAGCGTAAGCTGGATGGATGCTAGGCTAGGATAGCTTAGCCACCTAGGCTGGTTTGTTTACAAAGTGACATCAGGAGTTAGCACTTCCTGTGACAAGTCGTTGTCATGGGAACCCGAGCATGTCAGAACAATTTGACAGTACCTGAAGAATGTCTGCACCCTTTTAAATGAGTTATGCATGTTTAAACGGGTTAAAAGGGGGCGCCTATACCTTAAGTCTTTCAAGAACTTGATGTTAAATTAAGTAAAATGCAACTGTGTTTTGGCATTTGCTAATTTTACTCATGGAACTCTTTTTACTTTACACAACTTATTCTATTTGTTTACAGAGTAAGGAAATAGATTTGTCTAAGCATCTATAGTTACGTCCCTCACATGCATAAATGCTGGCTTTTCAGCGAGTAAACAGTTTTGGTCGCGAGGTTGCTCTCTTTGCTTGTAGATGCAGCTAAAATTTTGGTTAATTACATCACTCTAACAATACTTTGTAAGGCCTTTACATTCTAGAAAGGGGAGCATCACCCAGGTCTACATATATATATATATATATATATCTATATAACCCTGTCCTGAGCTTTTATGTCAGGAACAGGTTTAGCAATACTGCAATTTGGATTTCTTTAACCAAAGCAGAATAGATATCGGTACAGTTTACAAGCTGCTGATATGAGATTTCTTTGTCAAACAGACTTACGCTTTACTGCTGAACTTACTGAAATTAGTTGGAAATCTAAGACTCTTTCACTTACAGTAGGGATGTCAATTTCAGCTATTATTTTATCTGCATTTAGACAAGTCAGCAACCAGTGATCAAAATGCGTATCGCATGTTGTTTAGTTTGGATCGCAATGATCACATGCACACCTGTAGGTCAAAAGTAGTTTAAAACTCAGGTGGTTTTCCTACACTATGGCGTCACGGTGACGTATGCCTTATTTGGGGCTAGTGTTTCCTGTAACCCTTCATTGTCTTGGAAACTAATGTGTAGCAGTGTCATTTCAACAAACATTTGCAACATTCTAGTTTCGAAAGAGTCGTGCATAGTCTGTTGGCAGGTGAGGCTTACAGGTCCATTCAAGATTTTCTTTAAATCAGTAAAATTCTAAATTGTCTAATGCAGAGTCTTGCTTCTCTTCGAGCACACATTTTCATCTACTTTAAAAGTTTTTTATGTTCTACGCTGTGTGCCTTCTGGTTTTGCAGTTCGGAATCAATGGGGTCTTAGGGACCCTTTCTGAGGAGGCCTTTTGTGTTAGAGGCCGTCTGTATCAGGTCACGCATCGTTGAGCAGCGTTTCTTGGTCTTTTGGGACTTTGGTCCCAGTTGTGGGACACTGGGCTGTCATGCTCAGGCTGTGCAGCGGTCAGCTGTGGTGGCTGGGTGATGCTGTCACTTTGTGATGTGACAGTTAGCTCTGTGGTCTGATTCTGGATCAGAGAATTTACGGATCAAAGCTTGTTGCAGCTCTCTTTGGACCACATGGAGTGCGTCAATAATGTTACAGCATCGCTGGGTCAGTGTTCGGACTTCCGCTGCACATTGATGGCTTTAGCTCTCTTTGAGTTCAACCATTTTTTTAAGTTCTTTGAGTGAAACAGTTCTTTACCCGTCGGTTTGCAGGTGGTCAGAGCTGTCGTCCGCCTGAAAAATTATGATCTCTTTCAGTTGCTCTGCTCTGTCAGGGTCCTTGCATCTGTCCTGTGTCCAGGCACGTGCACACATAGACATCAAAGGGGGCTTGAGCACCTGCCCTTTTTATTCCTGGAGAGAAAGTGCCCTTTTTTCTGGGGTGCTTTTTTTATTTTTAAAAAATAACATATATTCCGGTTTGCGCACAGCTTTCCTGTCAAACAAATATATTTATTGAATAGTGTATCTAAATATCAGGTCAGGAGTTCTGAAGCGCTCCCTCTCTGAAGCGCCGATCAGAGTAAACGCGTCTGCTCTAGTGAGCTCGCGCTGCGCTGCCGTCTGGACTTTGAGTCGAGCGGATAAACAGTCCGTGAGGCGCGCGCGCTTCAAATGAGTTTGGTTCCGCTTTTGGCACATAAACATTATCGAACATTTATCAAACTCGATATTGATATCGAGTATTGACGATATTGACTCGAACTTGATATCGTTTTATCGAGAAAAAGTATATCGCGATAATGAATGAATGAGCATATCAATTTAAGACGTGGCTAAATGTAATTTATGACCTTGTATGGAAAATCTGGACGTTTTTATGACTTTTTATGCCCTAAAATTCTTATTATTAAAGTTAATGACTTGCATAGCCTACATCAAGAGTCTTTCCCCCTGAAATGTAGAAATCTAAATTGGTGAATTTAGAAGAAATCTACAAATGCAAACAGATGGCGGATAGTAGGTTTAAAACAAACTCCATCTAAATGTGGGTTTTGAAGGTTTTATTTGATGATGATGATACAGTCCTCCCTCAAATGTGAAACTAAGTCCATGTCACCATCAGGTGTATCAAATATATACTTGATTGAAACTAGTAGCATAGAAAACATGCACATTTTGGCATGGTTTCCTTTGCTGCTCTATAAACCTATGAATACTAAGGAGACCATGGTTTCTGTGTGAACTGATTATTTTGTAGACATCTTTTGAAAATGAAACAATTGCGTGAGTTTGAGGAAGATAACGTTAATGAACTTTTTTAATACATTTTTTTAATATAATTATATATATAATATAATAATATATATATAGTTTTTTTTTTTGTTTAAAAAAAAAAAAAAAAAAAAAAAACGTAATTATGAGAAGTGCCCTTTTTTTTCACTTGAGCCCCTGCCCCTCAAAATGTCTGTGCACGTCCCTGCCTGTGTCCTCTCACGCTGAGCAGGGTTTGTTCTCTGTGGAATTCTGTGGCTGGCAGCATTAGTTAATTTACCTCCTGTTTGAGGCCTGCGGGAGTGCGGCCAAGGAGAAGATGATGCTGGTCAGCTCTTGGTGGCTCGGGCCGGACGTCCGCTTTCGATGTCGTAGTTGACGTGCTTTAAGCAGCGTCGACTGATGACTGGGCTTTTACATGTCACAACTATCACTCAAAAATGCTGATGTTACAAATAGAATGAAACAGACAACACACAAAAAAATTTAATTAACTAAAAATAAAAATAGGATGAAACCAGAAAGGAAGAGGAAGAGAGGAGTGGTTTACCTATTTAAATTTAGCTAGGAGACACAGTGTCACTTATGGGTAAGCTGCTGTTTAGACTAAACTAGCAGGGACACATCAAACATCAGGGTCAACAGAAGAAGAAACAACGGGCAGGGTTTCCAGTCCTGTCGGGGGCCTACTGTGCGTTTGTGTTAGCCGTACTTCATGTACTTAGCTTGGTGCTAAGGAGTGAGGAGGGGTGAAACACAGACAGGAAGTAGGATGTTAATGACCTGTGTAACTCGCTAAGGAAACAACAGTCGCTAGATATTGTAATCCTATCTAAAATAAGGTAAAGGTAAAGTTAGAACATCCTTATAGCACTGAGAAACTAAAAGGAAAGGGAAGCAAGTAATTTAATTAAATTTCGAATTTAGTTAAGCTTTATTTAGGTGAATATAAGAATTCAGGTCGAAACAAAGGTAAATAAATGGAAATAAAATACAAATAAAAAGGTAAACATTGAGTGTTCTCATAGCTCTGGTAACTAGCGTGGAAATTGAATAAGCAAATTGATTTAATTAAATCCCAAATTTAATTAAATTCAACTTAACCGAATAGGAATATTCAGGCTCAACAGGTGTGAAGACACAAAATACGATAGGGGTAGGTTTAGGTCAAAATAAAAGAAACACAAATGAAAACCACAGTATCTGGGTTTCAATCTGAAAGTGAAACCAAGAGGAAGGGGTCGAGAGAGAGAAGAGAGTGGTTTACCCCTCTTATGAGACGTGCTTTGTGAAGCTCTGACACCAGGTTGAATCATTCGTCTCAATCAAATCATTCGGAGTGTGTATCACTGCTAAGGTCATGTGATTTTATTAAACTGGGCTTCGTTACGCGTTAAATTTCAACGGTTCGTGAACCAGGGTGTATCTGGTCTCTATGTGATCTCGTATCACTTTATACATTCGTACACGTTTAATGACGCATTTGGTCTGATTGACTTCAAGTCAAGCTTTCATAAAACGAGCCCTACAGTTTATTAAGATATTGTGCCTTGAAAGACACTTCATATTAAACGATATTAGGTAGCTCGCGGATTGCCATTACCTGATTACACCTTTTGATAAAACCTTTGCGATTGGTTTGAAAAGGTGTTTCATTGATTTGAGTTTTCGCTACACTTCCACTGTTTTGACCAGCAGGGATCGCCAGCGAGGGCGCATCAAACAAAGAATCATTTGTGACGCAGTTGACTGCTTTGATTCAAAGCCTCGAAGAGCTTTGACTCTCATTACTCGTGTTCAAATCACTCAGTTCGAATCACGCAAAATCTATAGTCTTTGGTTTAAGGTTACACTTTACGCTCTAACGTGTCTAAGTTTTTAGGCGATGCTAAAACTATCACTCGAGGTAGAGGGTTTTACTTGTAAGTTATGCGTGTAAGTTAGGATTGAGGGAGCTATTGGCTACAACCGTGCTTGTTTACACGAGGGTCTGTGAGATTGGTGCTGTTTGTCAGAAAAACTAGATAGGAACGCCTGCTCGCGTTCCGGACGCAATGCCAACCAACAACACAGATCGGCCGGAGCAGCGGACGAGCTGTGCTGAAAGTTTGCACTGAGTCTCTCGCTTAGGCTGGACTTTTCCAACTGTGCGGTTGAAGCGGCCCACCTGGAAGACTCCAGAATCTCTACACTGCAGTGAAGCAGGAGTGATGAGGAAGAGGAAGAACATGCTTTTTATTCTGACACTCGACCAGCCCTCTTCTTCAACACCATGAAAAGACCAATTAAAACAGTTCACACTTACATCACTGACGCCTTTAATAATGTCACTGAGCATCTGTGTGTGTCTCGCCATGTACGGTATGTTGGACTTTCTCAAAATGGTCAATAAGAAATAAAACAATTAATAATTCCTCCAAGAACTCTAAAACTGTCATGGGTTTCTTCAATAAAGATATCCAAGGAAATGATATATGAACTTAATGTTAATTTAATAATTAACAATGTTAAGTAATTGTAATTGCAGTCAAAATACATTTATTTATTTTTTTATTTTTTTTCACTCCCACAGCCGTTGCATCAGAAGGATATCAAATATGCATTAGGTCGCTGCATACGGCCGTGACGGAAGCTGGTTATAATAAAGTTTTAAATATGAATATGTTTCTTACAAAAACATATCGCTTCGCTTCAGAAGGCCTTTATTAATCCCCAGAATCCGAATGGATTATTTTTATGATGAATGCCTTCAAAATCTCGCCCCCAATTCACTACCATTACAAATCTTGGAATGATCTACGATATTTTTTAATATATCTCTGATTGTGTTTGTCTGAAAGAAGAATGTCTAACACACATAGAATGGATTGAGGGCGAGTAAATCATGGTCTAACTTTTATTTTTGGGTGAACTATCCCTTTAGTTATTTTTATTTTTTTGTAATAAACTGCCAAGGAAATATAACACAAAATATAGCATGTTATTTAATTTTTGTACTTAACTTAGGTTCTTTTACAGTCTCAGTTCTAATAATCTCCTGTTTGACTAACATTGAATGAGTGTCTTTGAAGCGAAAGCATCGGGCCTGTTGTCTTTTACACAATGTCTCTCTGTGATGCCTCTAGCTCCAGTGTGAGGATGACTGCTGGATTGGCATTGTTTGTATATCGTATATCGTTGTATAACTTTAGATGGTACGATGTCTTTGTCTGTGTACAAGTTGCCAAAAAAGAATATGCTCTGCTGCTTGATGATACACGCGTCACTGTTAAACACCAGACATGTTTCCACAGCTCTTTCCATTAGGCTTATCAGATTCTGACTCGAGGAATAATGTTTTTTCTTCAATGGTCACGAACACTTATGCGGATTATTCTATAGTTGTTCACCTCCAAAACTCACCTAAACCAACCAAGCATTTCATTTATGTCTCAAAATAAGCTTGTTCCTGCATAAAACTGCCATCAAATCTCACTCAAAAAGCATACATTGTCACTCATAACTCATTGTCCTAACATTAACAACAGGGAATATTACTATAATGATGAACTTTTATTTTTCACATATCAGTTTTTCATTCTAGAATAAGAATAGCATCTTTACATTTTAAGGACTATAGAAGAATAAATCAGAAATGCTGCTATGTGTTCTTTTTCTATATCTTTGCACATAGTAATTTACTTGAGAAAAATAAAAAGTTGGAAAAAAATTCAGAAATTCTAGGCCTGCAATAATAATAATAAATATGATCAGTGAAATGCGACACTGTTTATCAGCTTGATCTGTGTGGCCTTGTGAAAGCAGCAGATTTGATCAATATTGCAATGTGTTGCAGCACAACTGACAAACCACCACAATATAATGGAGTGAACTACTGGAGATTACAGTATTTATTTGATTGCTTAAACGTGAAATGAAAAAAGGAGGCTTTTCTCAAAACTCTAAACACAAACCCATAACTTCTCACCCATTTCATTAACATTTCTATTTTCAGGTCAAAATGAAGCTCTCCACACAAAACAATTCAATCTTTCTGAAAAACCAAACTTTGCCCTCAGACATGACATACAAGCCCTCAAAACACACACACACACACACACACACACACTGGTGAGATTATTTGAAAACAACACTACAAAAACCAGTAATACGCAAGTTGTTGCGTAACTTGTGCTTCTTCCTCTCAAAAAACTTTTCACATGATGAACACAAGAAAAGACAACAAATGTATACATTTGCACATTTTTATTCCTTAATGTACTGTACAGTACAATACAATACACCAAACTTCTTACGTAGTAAGCCTTCTTGATTTAAGAATGTTTAGATATTTGGACTGGAAACATGACAAAAATACTAAAAAGCATTTTTGCAGTGTGTGGTGCATCTCATCCAATGGCTTCACACGACTGTAACAACTGGTAAAAAACTGCCCGATCATTCACATGTACAGAGATAAGTGTCAGATGTCAGTTGTGCTGCAACACATTGCAATATTGACCACAACTGCTGCTTTTACGGCCAAACAGATCAAGCTGATAAACAGTGTCGCATTTCACTGATCATATTTATTATTATTATTGCAGGCCTGGAATTTCACATTCAAATAATTTTTACTCATTATTTTAAGTAAATTCAAAAGTAGGCTAAAACAAGCAATTGGCCTCTGTGTTGCACGCCAAATTAGTGGCACCAAATCTTTGAAAGATGCAGTTTTGCTACATGAAAACATCACTCATTTCAGCACAAAACTTGAGTTAAATTCATGCAGGAGATGATCTGAAGGATCAGTGTTTAGAAAAGAAAAGAACATTTACTTATTGAGTTGAAACTTACCATTGTGACTGCTTGAATTATGCTTTTATTTTCAGATCTGAAGCTCTGTTGTTTCTCTTCTGATGATCAGGAGGAAATTAAGCATATATAGAGACCCGAATGTAAGTTTATAATTTACAAAATCGATTAGTCAATTGACATTTCTAACATTTAGTTAACTGTTGAGTCAACAGTTAACTAAATGTTAGAAATGTCAATTGACTAATCGAGATTGAGTGAATGCAAAGGTCAGTTCCTCAAATATGTGAGTGATTTGCGCGTAAAGAGACCTTCCCGAAAACTCTTTTCCTGATTCACAAATACTTCGTAAACGTCAGATGTGATAGTGAAATGTGTGTGTGTGTTAATGAATTCCAATCAGTCGCAATGGCGCCACCAGGGGGTGGCCAGGGGTGGCCGTGGCCACCCCTGGCCGACTCCTGGCCACCCCAATGGCCAGTACAAATTTTAGTAGCATCAGTTATGCATTTTATAAATAAGTCAAAAATATTCTTTAGTAAAAGAAGACGGGGAATTATGTGTCGTGACGTGCTTTTTAAGTGCCAAACGGTTACAGTATACTGTTTCAGCAGCTTTTTGATGTGTCTTTGCCACGTTTTGACGAGCAGGGATGCAAACAGCGCGCTTTTCGGCGCCTCCCGATTTTTTCACTTCAGTTTGGGTGACAAAGTCATCTGAAGTCATTCCATAGCTTAATGTGAGGGACAGAAGTCTATTTACATCATTAAAGTATACGGAAACTCGTTTTTCCTCCTCTGCGGCTGTCAATCATTCTCCATTCATATTCAAACAGCGCGCGCGCCTCTTGGATGCACGGTAAAACTCTCTCCAATATGATACATTCACATTATAATGCATTATCTGTAGATAAAAGGCTGTAGATTTGCATAAAATTACTTTATTTTGTTGGAGTTTGTTGCTGTTTTTAAACGACTCACTACCGTGTGCTTGCTAGATCACACACACTAATCACAAGGACTATGAATCGGCATCAAACGCACAATAACTGGCATTCAAAACTGTGAAACAAAGGAACAAATCGCACTAGGATTTGTGCGCTCGACATTTCTTCGCTTTGTGACGTGAACTTTTAAATGCGCACTTATGCAGCGCTGCACACTGTGACTCCATGTTGCTTTGAGCACATCATTCTGCACCCGCGAATCCCGCGATGCGCATACACGCTGTGTGCGCTCTGTTTTTCATGTTATCATGGGTTTGCGCACTGAAATATTATTAAAAGCCAATATATTTTGTTATACCTAGCCTGCTCAATACATTTAAAATAAGCATAATTTAATTGCATATTATTTCTTTGTAGTGTAGGCTATATATGCACTTCTGAATTCTTGACATTCATATATAAATATAAAATTGTGAAATGTATGATTGCCTGATTGAATTTTATAAGAGAACTAATAGTAATTTGTTTTATTAACATATTTAGATTTTATAAAATTACTGTGCAGATTTTTTTCAAGAATTGCTTTTTGCTGCTGATTTATACACTCATTAAGTTTATTCAAAATTCATAATACATTTATGAAATATTTAAAGGTCTTAACTGTAATCTTACACTGCAAAATAATAACTTAAAAAGGATTAAATTCATCACAATTATGTAAGTATCTGGAAATTTGCCGCGGGGCGAGGGTCCTTATATATATATAATATATATCATTATATATAATATAATATATATTAGTAGGGCCCTACTAATATCATTAGTAACATTAAATATAACTCAATAAACCAAAGTATATCAGTAGGAGTTTCCTTAAGTCTTTCTGATAGTTTTCTACAGGCCGGTTTACTACAACAGTAGAATACAATTCTGAAATTATGGTTTATAGTTTTGGTGTGCCACCCCAAGATTTGAAGTGGCCCCATTTGGCCACCCCTATGAAAAATTTCTGGAGGCGCCACTGATCAGTCGTAAATGGGATGCGCGTGCACGTTCATTCTCAATTACCATAAATCCCGCCCATTAAATCCGACTGACATCTAGGCATATAATGACATGAATGCGAATGAAAAAGAAAGTTCTCTTACGAGAGGTTCTCTCGTATTGCGTAAGCTAGCTTACGCTACGGGAAAGATTCATCTTTGCTGAGATATTGAAGCCAAAAATTATTTTATAATTTGTATCCATACACAACGCAGTTCCTCTGCGGCAGACCTAGAGCGGGCTAGCTAGCAGCTCATTGGTTCGCTCAGAGAGAACTGCTTAAGCCTATGGGAGAGCGGAACTGAACCCGCTTCCAATGAGAGGCGCCCGCGCGCTCATTGCGTCATGGCCCGCCAGAGTGGGCGTGGCCAAGGGGTATATAACAGTCTCTCCCAGGCTTATATGTTGATTCATTTCATCTTCAGCAAGCGCACGCTTCTGCTGAGTTCTGAGAGAAAGCCGTCGCCGTCGAGAAGGCACCTCTAGCGAGCTCCGGACCCTGAAGAAGCCGGCCGTCTTCGCCACCTTCAGCCGCCCAGCAAGCTAAGCCATCCGACGACAGTATCCTTTTTTCTCTTATACTTCTAAAAGAGCACGAGCGTCTTTATCAAGATGCCTCGTTTTTCCTGCGGCTCCTGCCGCGCTCGTCTCGAGGACGGAGACCGCCACGTCATCTGCGCTCTCTGCTTGGGACTTGAGCATGCAGAACTCGCCCTCGCGGATGGAGGTTGCGACTTCTGCGAAAGCCTGCCGCTGTCGTCCCTGCGGGCGCGACTGCTGGCAGTGAAATCTGCTCCCGCGCCGCCTGTCTCTTCGCCGCGGAAGAAAAAACGCCGCTCCCAGAGGCCGCCGGAGCCACCAGCGGGGACATGCGGGCCGCCGCCGCCGCCTCCCGCTTCCCGCTCTCCCTCCCCGCCCCTGCCGGACATACAGTTGCCGCCGAGCGGCCGCTCTGTTGCCTCCGATGACGGCGCGGAGGAGAAGGACTCCTGCTCACTGCTCGCTTCCGACAGTGAGGACTGGTCGTCTCGCGGTTCCACGAGAGAATCGACGGGGACCCGCGCCGGGATAGAGGAAGAGCTGATGCGCCTCCTCTCACAGGCCGTCGAACGCCTCGGTCTCGAGTGGTCTCCTCCACCCGAGCAGGCCCCGAACCGGATGGACGGCAGCTTCTTTCATCGGCGTTCGACCCCCGCGTGCAACCGGGCCGCTCCATTTCTGCCTGAGCTTCACGCAGAACTAACAAAGTCCTGGAATGCCCCGCTCGCGGCCAGAAACCGCTCCGACATTTCCGCCTCGCTGCGCTCGGTGGACGGAGCCGCCGAGAAAGGCTACTCAGCCATGCCGCCCGTCGAGGACTTGGTCGCCGCACACCTCTGCCCGCCCTCTGCTAGATGGCGTTCCTCACCCACGCTCCCTTCTAAAGCGTGCAGAGCGACTTCGAGTTTTCACGCTCGCGCATACGCCGCCGCCGGTCAGGCCGCCGCCGCGCTCCACTCGATGTCTGTCCTCCAGGTTCTCCAGAGCGATATCCTTCGTGAATGTGCCGAGGGCGGCAGGAACCCCGCCCCCGCTGTCACGGATCTAAGAAGTGCTACGGACCTCGCCCTTCGCGCCACTAAAGCCGCCGCACAAGCTCTGGGGAGATGCATGGCCAGCCTGTGTGTTGCCGAGAGACACCTATGGCTCACGCTCGCCGACATGGGAGACTCTGAGCGCGCCGCGTTTCTCAACGCGCCCCTCTCCCCGACGGGCCTGTTTGGATCCGCTGTCACGGGCATCGTTGATCGCTTCTCGGAGGTACAGAAAGCTACCCAGGCGATGAATTTGTTTCTGCCGCGCCGCGCTGGCTCTTCCGCGGGCCGCTCTCGCGAGCCTCCCGCCAGAGCTCCGCCACGGCGACCTCCTCCGCAGTCTCAAACAGCCCAGCGCAGACAGGACGCCCGCCCTCGCTCTCGCTCTGACAGCCGCCGCAGACCGCCGCCCCCACGAGGCCCGCGTTCTAAGATCACGCTGAAGCCTGATCACCAGAAGTCTGCCTAGCAAGATCAAGAAAACGACGGCGCTCTCCCGCTGCGGCCGGACCGCCGTCAAAGCTTCGCCCTCTGCCAGTCCCCGTTATTTCGCCGACTGCAGTAGTGTTGACCGCCACAAACAAGCCGGTGTCCCAGCCCGCTTGCGAGCGTCAAAAAGCCGTTTTTACGGCTACCCAGAGAAATCTCAAAAAGAGAAATTTTGCCAGTTGTGTACAAAAAGTGCCCACAATCATGTGCTCACCGATACACACAAGCATAACAGATCCCGTGTCTCTATCAGAGCCCCATCACATGAAACGGGCAGAGCCCGCTCTAGTTTCAGAGAACATAAACACGCCCACGAGCCTGTGCGCGTGTCCCCTCTCTGCTCGCTCTGTTACACGGCCCATAGACTCCTCTCTGAGTGCAAGTCCCGTTGCCACACACATTCAAAGCGTGCCCACACACTGTGTCCAGCCCGCTATGTGCAGCAATCAGGGCAATATAGCCATTCGGCCACTAGCCGCATGCTTCAAAGCGTGGGAAGCCATTCCAGGCATCTCCCCGTGGGTGTTAAGCATTATAGAGAACGGCTATCTGCTGCAGTTTCGCCGCCGCCCGCCTCGTGCACGCGCGCAGCTCGAATCTACTGTCAGCCCGCTGGCCGCCGGCACGCTCCGCTCAGAAATTGCGACGCTGTTGCAAAAGGGCGCTATAGAGAGAGTCCCGCCATCTATGACCGAGTCGGGGTTTTACGGCCGTTATTTTCTGGTACCCAAGAAAGACGGCGGCCTCAGACCGATTTTAGATCTCAGGTCTTTGAACAAAGCGCTCATGAAGAGACCGTTCAAGATGCTCACTACCAGGAAACTCCTCGCGCAGGTGCGCCAGGGGGACTGGTTCATCTCTCTAGACCTGAAAGACGCCTATTTTCAGATCCAGATAAATCCCCGTCACAGGCCATTCTTACGTTTCGCCTTCGAGGGTCATGTTTATCAATATGCCGTTCTCCCGTTCGGCTTATCTCTGGCGCCCCGTACATTCACGAAGTGCATGGACGCGGCGCTCGCCCCCCTGCGAAGCCAGGGGCTGCGCATTCTGAATTATCTGGACGACTGGCTGATTTTGGCCCAATCACAAACGGAGCTTCTGTCGCACCGCGCAGTTCTCCTCAACCATCTGGAAGCGCTGGGTCTCTCTGTCAACTGGTCAAAGAGCTCCCTTCTTCCCAGTCAATCGATTTCCTTCCTAGGAATAGATTTGAACTCGGTCACGATGACGGCTCGCCTGTCTACACAGCGCGCGCGCAGTGTTCAGCGCCTAGCCTCCTCGTTTCAGATGGACGCCCGCACTCCTCTGAAAGCTTTTCAGAGGATGCTGGGTTACATGGCCTCAGCCTCCGCTGTACTTCAGCTGGGCCTTCTGCGCATGCGCCCGCTTCAGCTCTGGTTAAACAGCCGTGTACCCCACCGCGAGTGGAACACGGGCCGCCAGCTGATCAAGGTTACGCAGACATGTCTCACGGCACTGCAGCCATGGACAGTAGCAGAATGGTTTCGCCAGGGCGTCACGATGGGGACTTTTTCCTACCGGAAAGTCATCTCGACAGATGCATCCAACACGGGTTGGGGTGCAGTCTGCGAGGGCTCGCCGGCCTTCGGCCACTGGTCGACTCAGGAAAGCCCTTTACACATAAACTGTCTGGAAATGCTTGCGGTCGAGAACGCGCTCTCGCGCTTTCTCTCGCTCATTCGGGGACACCACGTCCTGATCCGTTCGGACAACAGGGCGGTGGTCTCCTATCTCAACCGTCAGGGCGGTGTCAGATCCAGAAATCTCTGTCTACTGGCACACCGCATTCTAGTTTGGTCTCAGAGCCGCCTGCTCTCGCTCAGAGCGACGCATGTGCCGGGCCATCTCAACGACGGTCCAGACATACTGTCCAGGGATCTCATCTCCACGGGAGAATGGTCCCTGAACGCACAAACGGTCCAACTACTGTGGCAGCTATTCGGCAGAGCAGAAGTAGACCTCTTCGCGTCAGAAGAGAACGCTCACTGCCCAATATATTTTTCGAGGAGCGAGGACGCGCTAGCCCAGGAATGGCCTCGCCGCCCGCTCTATGCATTCCCTCCGATCGCTCTGTTACCACAGGTAATTCAGAGGATCAGGGACACACGCCACTCGGTGCTCCTCATAGCCCCGCGTTGGGAGAGTCAGAATTGGGTTCCGGAGCTCACGCAGCTGTCACAGACAGCCCCGTGGCCCATCCCAGTCAGAGCAGATCTCCTCTCTCAAGCTCGCGGCACGATCTGGCACCCCCATCCACAGCGCTGGGCGCTACATGCATGGGTGATCAACGACTACTCGTCGATTTGCCAGAGGGAGTAAGAAACACTATCATACAGGCTAGAGCACCTTCCACGAGAAGGCTCTATGCGTCTAAATGGTCTGTGTTCTCTAAATGGTGCACCGTAAAACAGCTGGACCCACGGTCATGCGAGGTGCCGTCTTTGCTAATGTTCCTTCAAGAGATGCTGGACAAGGGCAGGTCCCCCTCCACTCTCAAGGTTTACGTGGCAGCCGTCGCAGCGTTCGCTGAACCCCGACGCGCTCAGTCCCTGGGCAAAGACGAGTTAGTCATCCGCTTCCTCAGAGGAGCTAAGAGGATGAACCCTCCGCGGCCCCCGTCGGTTCCTATTTGGGATCTTTCCATAGTCCTCGAAGCTATGAAAGCACCCCCGTTCGAACCGCTCGAGTCTGTGGACCTAAAATACCTCTCGCTCAAAACCGTTTTTCTGACGGCGCTATCCTCAGTAAAACGCGTAGGAAACCTTCACGCGCTCTCATCCAGCGCCGCGTGTCTTGAGTTTGGGCCGAATGACTCGGTTGTCATTCTCAAACCTAGGCATGGCTATGTCCCAAAAGCGATTGGTACCCCGTTCAGGGCGCAGATTATCTCCCTATCGGCTCTGCCTGCATCCGATAGCGAGCGCGACGCCAATCTCCTCTGCCCGGTGCGGGCTCTGAGGTTGTACACGACGCGCGCTGCCGCGTTCAGACGCGCTGAGCAGCTTTTCGTGTCGTTTGGAGGGCGCACCAAGGGTCTGGCCGCCTCCAAACAGACGCTGTCTAGATGGATAGTGGACGCGATTGCCTCTGCTTACGCATCTAAATGCCTGCCATGCCCTCTGGGCATCAGGGCGCACTCCACTAGAGGCATGGCCTCATCGTGGGCATGGTCCTGTGGAATTTCCATCCATGACATCTGTGTGGCCGCGGGATGGGCCTCCCCGTCCACTTTTGTCAGATTTTACAACTTGGAAGTCCCCGCCTTGCAGGCAAAATTACTAGCTGTCTAACGACCAGCTCTCTAAGAAGCTGCATTTCTGAGAGTCTCTCACAACCGGTTCGCCCCTTGTGCTCTCCTTAAATGCTTTTACACTTCAATGTGCATGCTTATGTGTACTTTTCATGTGCCCGCTCTGCCGGCCTTATAGTACATTCTCTCCACGTTAAAAATCCCCCGGTAGATCCCTGGGTTTTCATGTGTGGTTTCATAGCGCGCACGGCGTTGACCAGGTGTTCCCGTAGCGTAAGCTAGCTTACGCAATACGAGAGAACCTCTCGTAAGAGAACGAATCGGTTACCTAACGTAACCTCGGTTCTCTCTAGAAGAGGGAACGAGTATTGCGTTCCCTGCCGTGCTTGCGCTACTAGCGTTTCGCTTCACGCTGAAATAAATCAACATATAAGCCTGGGAGAGACTGTTATATACCCCTTGGCCACGCCCACTCTGGCGGGCCATGACGCAATGAGCGCGCGGGCGCCTCTCATTGGAAGCGGGTTCAGTTCCGCTCTCCCATAGGCTTAAGCAGTTCTCTCTGAGCGAACCAATGAGCTGCTAGCTAGCCCGCTCTAGGTCTGCCGCAGAGGAACTGCGTTGTGTATGGATACAAATTATAAAATAATTTTTGGCTTCAATATCTCAGCAAAGATGAATCTTTCCCGTAGCGTAAGCTAGCTTACGCAATACTCGTTCCCTCTTCTAGAGAGAACCGAGGTTACGTTAGGTAACCGATTCGATTTCTCGGATGCCGAAATTGAAGTTTTATTATCAGAAGTTCGTTTTAAAACGCCACATTTTATTTTCAAGCGTACATAGTGGCGTATCAGGTCCTAAACAATAAGGGGTAACACTTTACAATACGGGTGCACTAATATGCATTAATTCATGTTTAACTAATGCACAGATAATCATGAGTTAATGACTCATGAAGAACTAAACCATTAATTAATTATTACTGCATCAGCAACTAATAAAGAGTCTATATGATTAATAGATTAAGTAATACATGAATTGCTATTAATTCAATGTGTCATTGTGTATTAATTCCTTAATAACATATTGTATTAACTAATAGTGCAAATTAATGTGTTAATTACCACAATTAGTCAAAGCTATGCACTTCAACTTCCAGTTGTCTGCTTTAATTAATCATTAGCTAATGATTTGCAAAGGTATCATTATGTTATGACTTTACTTGTTGAGGCACATCATTATTAACTAGTCATTTAGTAATTGTAGTAATTTACACGTGAATTTGCACTAACAATGAAGTAATTAATCATGTATTAATGCATATTAGTGTACCTGTATTATCTGGAAGTTGAAATACAAGGCTTTGGCTCATTCTGGTAATTAAATTAAATTAATGAATTTAATTAAAGTTAGGCGAGATTAAATAAACTTGCTTGGTTTTTAAAAGCTGTATACGTGTCACACATACACACACACACACACACACACACACACACACACACACGTAACGTGTGTGTGTGTGTGTGTGTGTGCATTTGTGTGTTTTATATATAAATATATATATATATAGCCTATAAATTTTAATGGTCACTTTTGCATCCTTTCTTAAAACTAGGAAGGCTATTTGATCAAGCACAAGCAGGACCATTTTTTAAAAATGTCTCCTTTTGTGATTAGAAAAAGAAAGTTAAACAGCTTTAGGAAAAACAGTTTAATGACAGAATTTAGATTTTTGAGAAAACAATCCCTTTAAAAAACATGTTTATGAGAAAAGTGTTTATAAAACTATTCAAAATATTGTCACCCAAGCATAAAGATTTTTATTTTATTTTAAAAAAAACATTGTGGTTCACACAGCAGTAAACCCATCAGGTCATAATACCAGATGTTTCCGAAAAATTGCTTTTATTTACTGGTACTTTTCCTTTATCAGGGCTTTCAGAATGTTTTCAGAATGTGATATAAGCTCATTATTAGAGTCACTCATAAAACAGTAATTTCTCTAATCAAATGAAAGTTGAACAGTTACTGTCACCTGCAAGAATTTACTCATTTGTAAAAATTATGCTTTTTGAAAGAAAAAGAAAAAGGCAGTATATGAAAAGTCTCAGCTGCGAACTAGCTCATCGGTTAATTAAAGCATCGCTGTCAAACAAGAAACTGAAACCGAGTGAGTATATGAGATCTATTATGTTAAACATCGGGCATCCACTGACTTTGAACCTGGTTTCCCACAAAGAATACAACCATTGTCACAGCGGTAAAGCGGCACGCGATCAGCAATTTTCTTTAGTTCAGTACCAAGATTCTTATTGTCTTGGTCCATTTCGTAGATATGTGTGAAAACAAATGCTTTCATTCCCTGGTATGCGTGTAATGTATTAAGACCTGGTATAATATCACGTCTCGGTTTAATTCTGTTGTTAAGACATCTGGCTATACAGGGAGAGTTTAAGGTGTAGAAAATCACACATCCATTCTTGTTGTGGTTCAGTAAATCTGTCAAAGGAGAATTATCTTTAGGATACATCAGTAAATACTCTGAATGTGCATCATCACGAAACCCTGCAGCGATGAGTTGATTGTGTTCGTTGTAGACTTTATCGCTGTTACGTGCAGTATAAGGTTTAACATCTGCTGATATGTCATGGGTCAGAAAGTTATTTTTTGTAGGGATGAATCCACTTTGGCACTGCTTCTTTGGGACATTGATGCTTACTGCATACTGGCCGTTGTTAAAATAACTGGTTAAAAAAAAGAAAGAAAATAATTATCAACATTTACATGCAAACTAATTGAGAAATCAAACAAGGATGCTTGGACAGAAAAACTTCAATATAGGGATAACTCGTTGTACTCCATGTAAGTTGTATGTGTCTATGCAATCATACAAAAATGTATTTGAACACATTTTAGTTATGATTACAATATAGTGAGATCACATTGTCATTGTTAGTTCAATAATGCTAATACTAATGTTAACAAATACAACCTTATTGTGCAGTATTACCCCTTTATTTCATAAAGCAACATGAAAAACATACTTTTGACGAAAAAATATTTGAATGCTGGAAAGGGTGTTACTGTCCACATCTTCATTCATCACACTTTGAATACAGCAAAGCAAAATAATCCAGAGAGGGATCCTCAAACGCACAGAGGAAACCTAAAAAGAGCAAAAATATAAAATAATCAACAGTCATCATTGCTCCTCTGTGTAGTATAGTTATTAGCACTCTTGTTCTCAACTGGAAGTTTGACAAATGATCTTCAGGCTAAATTGAAGCAGATTATGTCTCATGTTCCTCTCTTCTGCTGTGAGTGAGATCAGTGTTATACTTGTAAAGGAAACATAACCCTAACCTGGGGTCTCTAAAAACCCTAACCTGTCTCCAAAAACAGAACTATCCTGCAGTAACATGATGAATATGGACAATATGCAGAGGAGAATACCAGTTTAACAGAGAGTTGTTTACAATAGTAAATTATAGCCTACATGATTATGAGAGAGATTCAATCTGAAATGTTCTACTGTATAGGTGTCAAAGGCATTTTCAATGAATTTAGCTTTCAAATGAGCTGAAAATATTAATCTTTCTTTATAGATACTTCTAAATTCTAAAAGTATTGTTATACGGGCCATATCATACACAATGATACACCAGGGGCAACGCAAGTGTTTTTGCTAGTTTTATAATAAACTGTAATAATTATAATAATTAATAATTATTATATTATAATAATTATTATAACAAAAATTATTTTATTTGATTAGTATTATTGTGGAATTAATATTATACAATTAATATTATATTATATATTATATTATAAGAATACATTATTCCTGCACATGACATGTAGGAAAAAAAAATAGTAGGCTAAATCGTGCGCACAATTTAATAATTCCTTGAATCGATTTGCTAAATTTGCTAATTTATAAATCAAGTGAACGTATTTGTAAATGTGCACATGATTTAGCAAATCGGGGGAATGAGTTAGTAAATCGTATTAGTAGCCTAAATGTATTGCAGCGCCTTGTGCTGTGTTTGACATTTACCTCTGATGATCTGGCAGTTTATATCAGTTGTTAGACTTGTGTGAAGATCACAGGAGGAGACACACAATAGTGAAGCTGTTTTAGAACCACTAATAATGTAATAAAGTGAAGAAGTATGAATATGACTTACCATGTTATCTGTTGCTGAGATGAGAAGGTTCAGAGATGTTGTGTGAGTCTGCAGTGAAGCAGGAGTGATGAGGAAGAGGAAGAACATGCTTTTTATTCTGACACTCGACCAGCCCTCTTCTTCAACACCATGAAAAGACCAATTAAAACAGTTCACACTTACATCACTGACGCCTTTAATAATGTCACTGAGCATCTGTGTGTGTCTCGCCATGTACGGTATGTTGGACTTTCTCAAAATGGTCAATAAGAAATAAAACAATTAATAATTCCTCCAAGAACTCTAAAACTGTCATGGGTTTCTTCAATAAAGATATCCAAGGAAATGATATATGAACTTAATGTTAATTTAATAATTAACAATGTTAAGTAATTGTAATTGCAGTCACAATACATTTATTTTTTTTATTTTTTTTTTTCACTCCCACAGCCGTTGCATCAGAAGGATATCAAATATGCATTAGGTCGCTGCATACGGCCGTGACGGAAGCTGGTTATAATAAAGTTTTAAATATGAATATGTTTCTTACAAAAACATATCGCTTCGCTTCAGAAGGCCTTTATTAATCCCCAGAATCCGAATGGATTATTTTTATGATGAATGCCTTCAAAATCTCGCCCCCAATTCACTACCATTATAAATCTTGGAATGATCTACGATATTTTTTTAATATATCTCTGATTGTGTTTGTCTGAAAGAAGAATGTCTAACACACATAGGATGGATTGAGGGCGAGTAAATCATGGTCTAACTTTTATTTTTGGGTGAACTATCCCTTTAGTTATTTTTATTTTTTTGTAATAAACTGCCAAGGAAATATAACACAAAATATAGCATGTTATTTAATTTTTGTACTTAACTTAGGTTCTTTTACAGTCTCAGTTCTAATAATCTCCTGTTTGACTAACATTGAATGAGTGTCTTTGAAGCGAAAGCATCGGGCCTGTTGTCTTTTACACAATGTCTCTCTGTGATGCCTCTAGCTCCAGTGTGAGGATGACTGCTGGATTGGCATTGTTTGTATATCGTATATCGTTGTATAACTTTAGATGGTACGATGTCTTTGTCTGTGTACAAGTTGCCAAAAAAGAATATGCTCTGCTGCTTGATGATACACGCGTCACTGTTAAAGACAAAGGCTTTCATTGTGCTTGCCCCAGTTCTCCAGTCCGGCCAGAATGTTATAAGGGCTCGACTCACTAAGGCCAGATTTAACACAGGGAGATTTGTAATTATCAGCAGCTCGGGCCATACCTTATACACCTTATTTCTACAGTTTTATACATTATGTTCTAACAGTGATTTCCACACTTATAAAACAAAAAATCCAGCTCAAAAACATTGGAGCTGTCAATAAATTACTAATCATAATCATTTCAGAATTTCTTTGTTAACATGTTAATGCGTTCAGTGGTTTTTAGGTTGTTTCATTGTCCCTGTGTGTGATACTCGCAGTTGCGATTTGTAATGGAAATTTTACATTTAGATGTGTTTTTACTTTTTAGATGTGTTCTTTTATCTTTTAGATGTGTGCAACTTTTGATTAACGTTGAAGATTTATGTACTCATATATATTTAAAGGAAGATGTTTATAGTATTAAAGGACATTATTAAAGATATAACCAAGCTGTTAGAAATGCATAAGTTAAGATAAGCTTTCTGGAACAAAATGTTTCTGGGCTACAGAAGACCAAGTAGCCAGTGACCTATTGTGTACTTCAAGTGTGAAATGTATGTGTGCAGCTTTTGATCAAACAAGAGATAGGCAAAAGGTGTGAATTTGAGCAGTAGCTAAAAACAGGAAACCTTAACGAAGATGTCATTGGTCTGTCTAGACAAATTTATGTCCAACAAGAGATCTTGAACAAACACGTTTCCTTTTAAGGCAACAAAGGCAATCTTCTGAAACAGCCTACACAGGATGTGTTTAGGGTATATAACTTGGCGAAAAGGACCAGCCTCTTCGCCCTTCTCATATCAGACTCTGTCTGTGTGTGAACTGCCTTTCTTGCAAGAAATAAATACTTATACTTATAACTTTCGAGATCTCCAGTTGTCCTTCAATAATTATTTAAAGTTATTTAAAGTCGATAAAGAATTTCCACGACAAATGGCGACGAGGAGGATGGGATTCGTCTAACCGACGGTCGGCGTGAGGAAGGAAACAATTGGCTGATCACCCCGAGAGGTCATACTCTGCGGCTCAAAATCCTCAATCTTAAGGAGAGAGAATTGTTCTACTCACCACGACGACCGGGGTGGACGCACTCCCAGAAGTGAACTCACAAGGTCATCAAAAGACGGTGAGAGGAAATTATTTACGTGGTAAATATGAATTATTTGCGTATTGAATATTTTTCCTAAAAGGGTCAGAGTTTTGGAAAAAGCCTGAAAGTAATTTCCAAACAGGGTTTGAGAATAAGTCTGATAGTAATTTCTCGAATGCCATGTATTAATTGTTTCCCAAAAGGGCCAGAGTTTGAGATAAGTCTGATAGTAATTTCTCAAACACCAGATAGGTGTCTGTTTGAAATAAGTCTGATAGTAATTTTCGAACAGTACAGAGACACTTGTTTGGGAAAGACCTGCATCGACGGATGTAGGCAATTTGAAAGTCCTTTATTGACGAATAAAGGCAGGTGCGTGGTGGCCACGCTGGGGAAATAATTAATACAGTGATTATAGTGCGTGGTGACCACGCGGGGGAAAAATTAAAAAATACGCAAATATAAATACTGTTGAGTAAAAGAAATAAAAAAAATGGGTAGTACTAATAGTAAAAAGTCATTGGAGACAGTGGATTTCTCGAAAGCAAACTATAGTTAGGGTTAGAATTAGAAACAAAGAAAGGTGGCATCATAGGATACCACCGATGATTTGAAAAATAGGGTTTTTGTTTTTTTATGAGGTTTGAGTGTAAGCCATCTGCAAAAGACTAAGGAAAATTGGACTCAAATAAGTCCAAAAAGAAAAGAAAAAGATACTTATAACCTTGATGCTCGGATCATAGATTTATGGTTAAATGAGGCAATTATTAGACAAAGAAAACAGATAAATGCAGTGTTAGCACCGTTAGAAAGTGCAGATTGTAGAGGTACAAAGGCAATAGAAGTCAGAAAAACTTTACTAAATTCTGTTTCTTATTCTTCCGAGGAAATGAGATACATGAAAACCCGCCTGGCTGAGGATGACCGCTGTCCGGCTCCCTACTCCCCCCACCAACCACAGCTAGTGGCCCCTGACATGGGACCGCAAAGACAACCAGAAGCGGCTGAAGGGCAACACCCTGAGGAAGAGGAAAAAGAAGATAAGTTACACCCTGTATATCCAAACCTGACAGCTTCAGTTACTTTCCCCTCTGCTCCTCCTGCCTACGCTCCTCCAACACAAAGTTTTGCTGATTCTAAATCACCGACAAAAGGAGGACTCAAAAGAGGGCTCCAGGACAAACCACCAAGGACAGGTCGAGGTAGAGGAGTTATTAGACCCCAAACCAGATCATTGACAAGAGGTGATTCAGGAAAAAGATTCCTGGTCCTGAATGCGGAGGACGATTGGAACACAGCGGAGGAGGAAGATGAGGAGTATGAGGAGATGATGATCAGAGCACCCATGATCGAAGTCGCGGGACACGAAGGTCCAATCCTGATCCACAGACCATGGACACAGGCGGACATCAAAGAAGCAGCCTGTCATTTGTCTGAACTGGACGCAGGAGGAAAACAACTGGGTGAGGAAATTGAAGCATTCTGCAAAGAATTCAGACCAACCATTGATGAACTGATAAGACTTTTGAAACTGAAACATGGTCCTACCAAACTGTCAAAAATGACTGGGCGCTGGCCCACAGACGCACACTTGGTGAACCCAATCTGGGAGGACGTGGGCAACGCTGCCTATGTGGGCAAAATCACTGCGCTAAAAACCTCACTTGCAACAGCTTTTCCAACTCACGTCCACACCGACAAGATCAGAGCGTGTAAGCAGAAAGACGGAGAGGACACCGAAGATTTCTTTCAAAGACTGAAAGCAGTATTTGACCGGTGCAGTGGTTTGACTGAACCAGGTCCACCAGCCGAGGGAGCTGTGGTCCCGCCCGGCATAAGTACGTATGAAAAATATTTAATAACTGTTTTCCTAGATGGCCTGGACCCTGAAATAGGGAAAAAGGTGAAAACATCTTGTGTGGGCTATCATCAAGCGCGCCTGGAAGAAATCCGACGACACGCAACCCATCAACAACAGTGGCTGAGAGATCAAGCCAAGACTAAGCAGAAAAAGACTGACAAAGACACTCAACTTGCTCTGCTGAAAATGGGAAGTTTGATGATGGAAAATCATCGGAGAAGAGGTGGAGATGGAGGTAAAAGAGGAAAAGGACGAGGAGTGGGTAACAGACCCGCAATAGACTCTGAAGCCTGTTTTAAATGCGGACAAAAGGGACACTGGAGAAGGGACTGTCCAAATCCTCCAAGGAAAAGAGGATTTCAACCACAACAACAACCAAAGAATCAGGGAGATTGAAAGGGGGAGGGGAGCGACGGTGAGGGGTCTGACTCCCAGGTGGTAACTATGTCTAGTTTTATTTCTATTTCTGCTTCTTGCAATGAAGAAATCTTGCTTGCAAACACTGAACAAATGTATAAAGCATTTGCAAAATTACCAATGATTGACATTAGTGTTGAGGGAAAGAAAATTAAGTTTTAATTGACAGCGGCGCAACAAACTCCATAATTAAACATGAACAATTGCCTGATTTAACTGTATTATCTGGTAGATGGACAACCTCCAGAAGTGCCACAGGGCATCTGGTGAGGGAACCATATACAGCAGATTTGTCTTGTCAGATTGGAGATCACTCATTTTCGCATGCTTTTGCTTTTGCGTGCAATTTGCTGGCTAGAGATTTAATGTGTAAATTAGAGTTGAACTTGTATTGTGATGACAGTGGCCTCACTGCTGATATGACTATGATACGAATGCCTGCTGAAATAATGTATGCGTTTGAATGGAGCACTCCCCAATGTGGTCTAACCAAAAAAGCCACAAATAAGATGCCTCCTGACCATGATTTCATGGAAGAAAGTAATTTGCATTGTACAGTGTCATGTTAGCAGTGAGCCAGATTAAACTTTTGCTGAAAAGTGGACTGAAGTGGAGATTGAGGAACTGCAGACCTCGGAACTATTTTGGTCAGACAAGTGGTGTGGGGTGAAGATTGAATTGACAGATAGCCAAGCATCACTGTATGAGTTGGAGGGGGCCGTCCCTCGCATCTCACTTGCAAAACCACAGACTGCAGAGTGGAGAGACTTGGAGATTGGTTTCAAACCACTGACAAAAATGTCTGACAATCTGAGAGCACAGGGTTTTGCGAACAGTCACTAAGAAAATACATTAAGGGAATTAGGACTGTTGAAGTGTTGTGTGATAATAAAAAAAAATATATATATATAAAAAAAGGAGATTTCTATTCCGGAGGGTGTGTAAACAGTTCCACAGGGACTCTGGGCACGTGACAAATACGATGTAGGTCTGATTAAAGGGTGTGACCCTGTTGAAGTCACTCCAAAAAGTGACTACAGACCTAAGAAAATGCAATATGCTCTGAAACAGGAAGCTATTGATGGTATCACCCCAGTATTCAATTCATTACTGGAAAAGGGCGTGATTGAACCGTGTCCAGATTCACCTGTCAGAACACCTATTTTTCCTGTGAAAAAACAATGCGGTCAACAATGCTGTTCAGGCCAGAGCTCCGAACGTACCAAAATTCTTATACAATACTGTCTCAAATTCCGCCCAAGACAGTCTGTTACACTGTGGTGGACATCTCAAATGCCTTCTTCAGTGTACCAGTTGATAGAGACTCTCAGTTCTGGTTCGCTTTCAATTTTGGTGCTAAACCGTATACATTTACGAGATTATGTTGATGATATTTTGCTATGCTGTCCATCTATGGAGGTATGCAAAGTTGCAACAATGGCTCTGTTGACACACCTGACTGAACAGGGACACAAGGTTAACCCTTGTCAAGTGGCGGTGGCACAGACGTCTGTCACCTTCTTAGGCCATGTCCTGTCAGCTGCAGGGAAGTCACTCTCAGAAAAAGAGTGACAGCCAATCAGAATATTCCAAAACCTACAACAGAGAAACAAATTATGTCCTTTTTTGGTATGACATCATATTGTAGAACGTTTATTTCAGGTTATACTGATAAAGTGCTAAATCATGCCACCCTTCTACCCATCGAGGGGGAGGGGGAGCCTCATTGTTGTATTAGTGTTTTGGAAGAAGTTTGCAACCCAAGAGTGGATTTGCAGAGTGAGACTTTGGTAAACTCTGATCTCATCTTATTCGTGGACGGCTCATCGAGTCGTGACGAGTTTGGAAAAAACAGAGCTGGATATACTGTGGTCTCATCCAACGATATCCTGTCTCAGGAAGCTTTGCCTCCTTCCTTTTCAGTTCAGGGGCCTGAGTTGGTGGCACTCACTACTGCATGTACCCTGGCTGAAGATAAACGTGTCACCATTTACACCGACTCCAGATATGCTTTTGTGTGTGGTACACGATTTTGGGGCATTAAGGAAACACAGGAAGTTCATGAAAGCTGATGGTAAGCCGATCCTGAATCATTCCTTGGTAAAAGAATTGTTGGACGCTCTGTTATTACCCTCTGCTATTGCTATTTGTAAATGTTAAGCTCATACAACTTACGGGGATGACGTGTCAGAGGGTGGCGGAGGGGCGGACCTAGCTGCAAAGGCTGCAGCTCTGCTTCCTCTTTCAGCAACACCTCTTTAAGTTGGCTGAGCGCCCAGACTGCCTGGGTGCAATTCAGGCTATGCAACAATTCAGCTCAGACATAGCCAAGAAACATTGGAAACAAGCAGGGGTCAATTACATTGCAGGTGTCTGGATGGGACCTGATGGAAAACCATGTTTACCTAAACATTTCTTTTCAGCTTATGCAAGATTGACACATGGATTGGCCCACATGTCAAAAAGGAGGAATGCTGAGATGTATGCAAAATAACTGGTTTACAAAAGTTTTAAAGTTTTTTTTTCCCACAGTTTTAAAGTTTTTTTTCCACAGTGGCCCAGGAGTACTGCAGCAGATGCATGATTTGCGCTACAAATAATGTGGGTAAGGGTGGGGCAATGAAACCAGTGGGGCATCCAAGCCCAGACAAACCTTTTAATCATGTCATGATTGACTATATTGAACTAGCTCTGATCAAAGAGGGGTGTGTGAAAGTGTGTGAATGTGTATGAATGTGAATGTATGAAAAAAGGTGTCTGAGAAACCCAGAGACAAATAAATGATGTCAATCAAATATGGGTTATTGTTGTGGCAGAAAGAAACAGTGTGACACATGCGCAGCGTATAACCTTGGGAAGGCAGAGAGCAAGAAAGCTTGCCTTGTCAACTCCACATTAACTTCTTCCTTCTACAGGATGTCATGATGGATCCATCGAACAGAACTGATTCTGTTCCAAATGTATAAAATGTTTTCTTGTTACTATTTAACATTAAACTTCACAGGTCTCATCAAAAAAGGACGACCAGCCAGACAAGCAGATTATGTTAATACATGTTGTCACTAACAAAAATAGTTAAGGTCTCCATTAACAGGTGAAAGCAGCCAGGAAATGGCACACTCCACAAACAAGGTCCAGTGGAGTGCGGTTGTGATCTGAGGGAATCTTGCAACTATCAGCAGGGTTGGAGAGCGTGACATCTCCGTCCAAGCATCTCAATTTAAGCTACACCAACTAGCCTCAGCAACCCCAAACGCCGACGACAACGCACAGCGTGAAGTGGGGGATCAAGGACGTGCTGGTAACGTACCTGCCTTGCCAACGCGGGAAAGTCCATGCAATGGTTCGCAAAGAATCATTCTGGTGAAGATGGAACGTCCGTGGGGCAACGAGAGGACTAATGGTTTAAGCTTATTTGTGTAATGTTTATTGATGTTTTATTTGATTCAATCAAACTGTACGACTGAGTTTTGAGATAGATATCATGATTTGATTAATTTGAAAATATTTCAGGTACACATAAATTAAGAAGAAGAAAATCTTTTAATTTTGTAGATTATAGGGATTCTAAGTACAGAACTGAAGAAAAAAAAGAGACATCATAGATGCTAATAAAATTTAGTAGTTGTAATAGTTGTGCTCTTGTAAGAGAGAATAGGTGATAAGTTACTTTGCCGGATTAGGCCTGAATAGATAATTGGGTAAACTTCTATAGTGATGAATGAATAATAATATTAAATATATTTTAGGTGTTTCCAATTGCTAAAATAGAAAAAGACTTTCAAAAGGGGATAGACTATGATTATGGAGAAGTAAATGTCAAATTGTGTGTATGTTCTTTAAATGAACATGGGGTGGAATGTAATGGAAATTTTACATTTAGATGTGTTTTTACTTTTTAGATGTGTTCTTTTATCTTTTAGATGTGTGCAACTTTTGATTAACGTTGAAGATTTATGTACTCATATATATTTAAAGGAAGATGTTTATAGTATTAAAGGACATTATTAAAGATATAACCAAGCTGTTAGAAATGCATAAGTTAAGATAAGCTTTCTGGAACAAAATGTTTCTGGGCTACAGAAGACCAAGTAGCCAGTGACCTATTGTGTACTTCAAGTGTGAAATGTATGTGTGCAGCTTTTGATCAAACAAGAGATAGGCAAAAGGTGTGAATTTGAGCAGTAGCTAAAAACAGGAAACCTTAACGAAGATGTCATTGGTCTGTCTAGACAAATTTATGTCCAACAAGAGATCTTGAACAAACACGTTTCCTTTTAAGGCAACAAAGGCAATCTTCTGAAACAGCCTACACAGGATGTGTTTAGGGTATATAACTTGGCGAAAAGGACCAGCCTCTTCGCCCTTCTCATATCAGACTCTGTCTGTGTGTGAACTGCCTTTCTTGCAAGAAATAAATACTTATACTTATAACTTTCGAGATCTCCAGTTGTCCTTCAATAATTATTTAAAGTTATTTAAAGTCGATAAAGAATTTCCACGACAGATTTTAGAAGACATCCGTTTACTTTGAACAAGCAAGTTCTGGGTTAATCATCTGAGAGTTCAGGGTATATATGACGATAAGTTAACCTTGTTTTCTGGAACACACCCCTGCTGATGCGTTTCTATTCCACCAGTGTGTTTTTCAACTGGTGTGTGTAATTACACTTGCTACTCTACCACCAAAAGATGATTTTCATTTACAAATATTCTAAGAAATGAACAGTAATCAAAGTAATACTATTTCACATTTTCATTGCAGATATATAAAGCCCAATAACAGTTTAAAATATACGTTTGTTTTCTTAACTTGAGTAAGTCAAAGTTAAACTTCTTTTTTTATTTTTAAGTCTTGATTTGTTACATTGTTTTTACTGTTAAAAAAAAATCAATAAACATTCAACTATATATTTAAAGCATATAATCGTTTGACAACATTTAGAGTGTTAACGATGTCCTGTCTTACTGCAGAATACGAACACAATATTTTCCATTATTCCTCACATGAGTAGAAACATTTTCTTTCATAAAGTTAGCGTACAGGTGCCATAATTCCCTCGTACAGTAATGGGTAAAATGAGATAATCACTGTAGTTTGATATAGGCCTATACATTGGTATACTAAATCAATACTCACATGGTATTTGCCTCATACACCAATGCTATTCAAGACAACGTGTTTCCTTCGATTAGAAACTGGTTTAACCTGAAGTGAAGTGCCGTTGACAAGTTGCAAGTGCATATGTCAAACTAAACAAAAAAGACATTTGTCATTTCTGATAAATGATATGATAGATTTTCAGGTTTGGTTTCAAGGTAAGTTAATATCCTCTTCCTCCATTACCCTTTTTGTTATTTATGTCCTAAATTTCTCGGAATAAGAAAACGCTCCAAATATTGTATTGAACTTTTCAATAGATTCAGACTAAATTAGCTGAATCAAAGCATATTACTATTTGAATTCATTTAAAACTTCAAAGAGTGATTCATGATACAGTCATCAGGTAAACCTTAACTACAAGTAATGCTGAGTGCCATATTGATTTAAATTCCAAAAGAAATATGCAAACATGCTTAAACATTGATGCAGATTTATTAAGTATGTTGTTGTTTTTTCTTATCCATAGCTGATTCTTTCTAAAAGCCTTATGAACACAAAATGCCAATGGCATTTTTCAAGATTGTGAAAGTCAGTGATTACGACAGTTTTCTTAGTAAATCTCTAGTCTTTACAGAAGAGGGCTGGACTACACTCAGAATAAATCCCATCCACTTCCTCTTTCCCTCTTATCACTCCTTATCACAAACAACATGGTCAGTCACATTAAAGGCTCATGATAACACACAAGTGTTAGTGGGATAGGCTAGTAGGTTTTTGTCACTTTGAATAGTTCATTTTTTAACATGCACATTGTATTTATAATTGTATTTTGTTTTTCTGTGTGTGTTTTGTGTTTTCAGAAGTTCACTGTGTTTCTGAGTGGACTCCTGCTCTTCCTGCTTCCCGACTGGACAGAAAGTGTTGAAGATGACACTGTGGACATCAAGACTCTCGCCCGTATTATTAACTTCTTTGAGAATAAGTAAGTCTGTCTCCAGTCTATGAAAAATGAATAGCTCATAGTTTGAATCAAAAGATAGCAATGAGGAAGTAGCAACACGAGGGCTTTTCACTCTGTGCTTAACCCAGGTTTATGACCAATCTAAACTGCGCTTTTAAATAGTAGATGATGGGATACACCATATTATCTTCGGGGAGGGCGCTATTTTTTACTTAGGCATATTTGCTTGTTTATTTGCCCATTTACTGAGTGAATGAGCCCATATATGTAGTGAAAAAATTATAAGAAAACTATTTTGTGTTAAATAAGGTTGATTTTGAAAGCCTGTGTTTAAAATGAAGCTGCTTTTAATTTTCACTGATGACCAGATATTGCAGTGTTCAGACCTATTACTGTTATTATATAACTGTAGTTATATAATTCATTGTATAATAGGTAATACTTATCGGTTGTAAAAACCGTCCACAAAACCTTTCACAGCACGACTTTAACATAGTAGGATGCCCTGTTACTTTATCCGCTACAGTAAAAGACCTGGGTGTTACATTAGACTGCAACCTGTCTTTTGAAAAGCATATTTCATATGTTACAAAAACCGCCTTTTTCCACCTTAGAAACATTGCTAAGCTACGTAATATGCTATCAGTCTCTGATGCAGAAAAGTTAGTTCATGCATTCATGACCTCGAGACTAGATTACTGTAATGCTTTATTAGCTGGTTGTCCTGCATCTTCAATAAACAAGCTACAGTTAGTCCAAAATGCAGCCGCTAGAGTTCTTACTAGATCAAGAAAATATGTTCATATAACACCGATTTTATCATCACTTTATTGGTTACCTATTAAGTTCCGTATTAATTACAAGGTATTGCTTTTGACTTATAAAGCTCTAAATGGTTTAGCTCCAGTCTATTTAACGGATCTTCTATCGCCCTACAATCCATCGCGCTCTTTAAGATCACTAAATTCGAGGCTTCTGGTCATTCCTAGGATATCCAGATCCACCAAAGGAGGCAGAGCATTTTCACATTTAGCTCCGAAGCTCTGGAATAGCCTTCCTGATATTGTTCGTTGCTCAGACTCGCTCTCCCAGTTTAAAACTAGACTGAAGACGCATCTATTTAGCCAGGCATTCATATACATTTTTTATCTTACAGTTACTGTAAATTTGGCCTCTAGTTCATAAACGCCAGAGGAGAACTGGCCCCCGACTGAGCCTGGGTTCTCCCAAGGTTTTTTTTTCTCCTTTGGGTCATCTGATGGTGTTAGGACACCTTTAGGTCACTGGATGGAGTTTTTCGGTTCCTTGCCACTGTTGCCTTTGGCTTGCTCAGTTGGGGATATTCAAATTAATTAACCAATCATACCATTGATCAGCTCGACCAAACTTGGATGTCTTTTTTTTCCAGTAATAAACAAACATTGTTAAGTTGTTTTGATTGATACTGTGAAGCAGCTTTGATACAATCTGTATTGTGAAAAGCACTATATAAATATATTTGACTTGACTTGACTTGACTAATAGACTTCAATGAGGCAAAAGCGAATCCATCTAATCTTTTATTATCCTCCTAGTGTGTCGGTTAGAGGTTATGCGCTATGAAACTGGTGGGGCAAATGAAATGATATTAATTTAATAATAAAAGTAGGCTAATAATAACAATAATAAATTATTCATATTATTATCTTCTTCTCTCCAAAAGACGCAGTGTGTGCCCGTCCGCTACGATACAGATATACTCAAACAGGTGATTTCGGACGCAGCACTCGAGTTGTATGTGTAACATAAGGACTCCTCCTTAAAGCAAAGATGACATACAAAAGGAATAAAACTATGTAAAAAGATAAATAAATTGAATGGACAAATAAAAAAAAAGTCATACAACAAAAAACTTTTCCTTTTTTAAATACAGAATTGGGTAACACTTTAGAATACTGTATCTTACTTACTGCATCACTAATAAGGAATTATTGAAGAACAAGTAGGCAATTCTTCATTAACTACTTCTTCACTCCTGTTAACTACTAAGGAAGATGTGTTAACTAATCAGTATGTAATAGAATTTTATGATTGTGTTAAGTTACAGTTAGTTAATCAATGACTAATGAATTCTGTCATATCTCCTGAAGAACTACCATTAATTATCTATTAATTAAGGTTCAAGAAAAATAACTATGAAGTAACTTCTAATGAACAGTCATACACAGTAGTCACTACAATAATCCAGTTTTTTTTTAGCATTGTAGTGGTGGAATAAGTAAACAAATCAAGTGCTTGAGTAAAAGTACAGATACCCCAATAAAATATTACTCCAGTAAAATTATAATTAGGCCATTTTCAAAATGATCTTAGTAAAAGTACAAAGGTAATTAATTTTTAAAGTACTTAAAAAGTAAAAATCATATTATTAGACTTAGTTCTTATACATTTTAAACTTATTTGGCACCATTCAAGTTCCGGCAATATCGCGGTGGTCTACATTTTACAGTGATTTGGTGATGCAAGAGCACGGGCAGTTGCATCCTCATCTGGAGAGTTCTCAGCGCCGCCGATTTGGTGCATTTCTTCTGCAAAATACAGGTTTGTGTACGTTTTATTTAATCTATAAAATCATTACTGTGCTGTAAATCATTTTATTTTATGCAAGGCAACATACAAGGACGCCATGTCAGTTAGCCTATAGCTGAGTCTGTCTTTTTTGCGTGATGGAAACGCCTGATCCCTTGCATAAAACAAATTATTTTATTTATAAAGATAGTAAATTTACATCAGATGTTAAAACATGTTCTTAGAGCTGTGCACTGTTTGTTTATGGGCAGGTTATGGAGTCAGTCACAGCATATTTCGCCTGAAATATGAAAACGCAGGGCAGCGGTCTGAAGTTAAGCAGTTTCCGCGCTGAACACGAGCCCAGCTCCCGCAAGAGATTCAGCAATCACTACCGTGGAAACGAGACCAGTTGATTACTTGAATTAATTTGAAAGGTTTAACTTTTGATTTTAAAATGTTTGTTAAACGAGTTTAAATGTAGGCAGTATACATGTTAAAACAAAATATCATCTGAAATAAAGGAAGATATCATAGCTTAAACGAGTCATTGTAGTGTTATAAAGGAGGTGTCGGGAAGGAGACCCAAACTTGTGACCTCTGAGAAGGACTGTACTTAGGGTTGATACAAAATCCTCAATCTCCCTAGGTTGTCCGGTCAGAACAATAATGAGGACGACTTTTACACTCTCATGCCACTCTTTAATGAAACAGTTTGATATAGATGGGAGTTTTGTTCATGGTTTCTAAAACAAACAAAAAATGGACTCATGAATAATCATTATTCATACACAATTGTAACAACTAATGCAATTATATTATGAAAGAAGATTTCGAAATCACTACAATGAATATAATATAACAATAAACATTATGTCTCAAAAGTGCAAAATACTATACAACTGGTACAAATGGCAAATACAATACTGTATTGAATTGTACAGACATAAATTATTAAACTGCCTGGATGGCTGAAAACCACCAAAAGGAATAAACTCAGTCCTATAACATTTGGCCGAGAAGGGGTTAAATCGCGCCACATCCGAAAACATGCAGAGAGCGCATGCTGGTTTCGCGTGATCAAAGTTAAAGTCTGCGATGCGCACAGCCAAAATAAAACACGGTGAAATCGCTCTAAACACCATCAAAGATATGGGAAAGTGAAACTATCATGTAGTCTAAATTTGGTTATTTAGCTCCAAGAATGCATACATCAATAGGCAAAGTAAAGTGCAAGCAATAGTACACATACTACATTAATCTAAGCAAGGAACAGACAACAATATTTACATAGACTCACATTCTCATGGACGCATGAAGCAGAACTGAAGAATAGAGATATTTCCCTCTAGATACCGGATCGGAGATGGAGCGAGTGTCTCCGATGAAAGTTACGTGCATACTGACAACAGTCAGGGGGTTACGCTAGTGGAGACTGTCTGATTGGTGGAGAAAACAAAGGGGATTGCTGATTGGCCTAACTGTTGCTGGGCACGTGAAAAGTGGAAAGTGACACTACAGTAAACTAGATAATAATAATAACTTATTCTAACTCAAACACAAGATAAAGTCAGAACCTTATTAACAGCCGCCCCCAACTTTGGGCAGCAAAGTTGAACATGAATCAGTCAGGAATGTCTCGAGGAAGTGCAGGCAGCTTGATGAGCTTGGCAACAGGTCTGGTGTAGGATTTGTCCTTGTCCTTTGATCTGGATCTGAGCAATACGAATCCTGCCATCAGCTCCAGGGAAAACGTCTGTGACTTTGCCAACAAGCCACAAGGCACGCGGAAGCTGCTGGTCGACAACAAGAACAATGTCATCAATACGGATGTTCTCTTGATCTTGTTGCCATTTGGAACGGATCTGGAGAGATGGTAAGTAGTTTCTGATGAAATCCTAGTATGGCATGCAGCGCTGACTTGATGGTGCGGATTTCTCGCTCCCAGGAACCCCCAAAATGAGGGGCACTAGGTGGGTTGAAGCGGAAATGGATTTGCTGGCTAGCGAGTTGTAACTGCAGAGCTGGGGCAAGGGAGTTGAAGGCCTCTTGAAGTTCTGAGCTGCCACCTTTAAAGTTTGTACCTTGATCGGACAGCAATTTGTGAGGCTTTCCCCGTCTAGAGATGAAACGGCGTAGACTCATGAGGAACGAGTCAGTGTCCATGCTGGCCAGCAGATCTTGATACACTGCATGTGTGGTGAGGCATTTGAATATTATGCCCCATCGCTTCTCATTGCGCCTCCCTATTTTAATGACGAAAGGACCAAAACAGTCCATACCAGTTGAGTAGAAAGCTGGATGATGTAACCTTAGACTGGAAGGCGGGAGGTCGGCCATTTTGGGGATAATGGGTTGGCTGCGCCACTTGCGGCACTCTGGACAGTGGTGTTGCTGCTTGCGGATGGCCTCTCTGCCTCGCAAGATCCAAAACCTTCTGCATAGCTCAGCGAAGACTCTCTCAGGGCCTGGATGTGCAAGCTTGCTGTCGTAATCAGCAATGATCAACTTTGTGATGGGATGATGTGGGTCTAAGACAAAGGGATGCAAAGTGTCTAAACTGAGGGATTCACAGCGTCTTAATCGGCCCCCGACCCGGATTAACTGAGTCTCTGGGTCGTATTCTGGGGCCAAAGTGTTAAGCCTACTGCTGGATGGAATGGGCTTTTGGGAGGAGATGAGAGCAAACTCCTCTGGAAAACAGTCACTTTGCACTTGTCTGAAAAGAGAGAGTTCAGCTTGTCTGAAAGACTCAGCTGTGGGTTTAGAGTCTGTGGCCGCCCCGTGACATGCTCGAACTGTGGCTTCCAGTAGCTCTTGGAAACTGTTAAACTGGCTAGTGTCAGGTAAAGGTGGATGAAGGGGAGTAGAGATGACGCCACAAAACTTGACTTTGCGCAGCTCTGCTGAATCATCAGGGCATGTAATGTCTGGACAGGAAGACCCGGTTGACTCACTTTCATGAAGGAAGGCAGGTCCAGATCTCCAGCGGCTATGACTCTGGATCTGTGAGAGGGTCAGTCCGCGAGTTATATCGTCAGCAGGATTCTCACTGGATTGGACATAGCGCCATGAGTGGCTCTCAGTTAATTCCTGGATATCCGCAACTCTGGCACCCACAAACACCTTGTAGCGGCATGAAGGAGACAACAACCAAGCCAATACGGTGGTGGAGTCGGTCCAGTAGGTGACGGAGGAGATGGAGATTGTGAGCTCCCGTTTCAGGACTGCACCAAGCTGGGCTCCGAGGTGGGCAGCGCAGAGTTCCAGCCTCGGGATGGACTGCTGGCGGACTGGAGCAACACGGGAACGGGCCGCTAGGAACGCTACCTGGACATCATCATCGGCGCTAACAGTACGCAGGTAAGCGACCGATCCATAGGCCCTCTCTGAAGCATCTGAGAAAACGTGGATGCTCTGTGTGGCCGCTGGGAGGTCAGTGTCTAAGTGGACATAACAACGTTTAACAGTAATGTTAGGAAGTAATGGAAGTTCACTCGCCCATGCCTGCCACAGCTGGAGCAGATCCTCGGGAAGATGAGGATCGTCCCAGTCCCGTTTCTTTCCCCAGAGGCTCTGCACCAGGATTTTGGCCCGAGTGGTGTAGGGAATGAGCAGTCCTAGAGGGTCATATTGTTGAGCTAGGACTCTGTAAATGTTGCGCATCGTGGGCTCAGATTTCTTTATGTGGCGAAGACGATAGGTGAGAGTATCTGTTCTGCAGTGCCATTGCAGCCCGAGGGTCCGTTCTGGTGGATCTGCACCCTCCATTGATAGCCACAGATCTCTGCTCTCGGATTTGAGTTCAGGTGGCAGATGACTGATGATGTCTGGAACGTTGGTGGCCCATTGACGCAGCTCAAAGCCACCTGATTGGAGCAGAGTCTGAAGTTTGCAGACGAGCTGCTTTGCTTCTGAGATGGATGGGAAGCTTTGAAGAAGATTGTCTACATAAAAACAGTTCTCCACTGAAAGCCGAGTATCTTCATCAAGACTGCTGTGCTCAATGATGTGCTTTTGGAGGGCAAAGGTCACGCAACAGGGACTGCAGGTGGTGCCGAAAGGGAGTACCTGCCACTGGTAGATGTCAGGCTTGTTGCTGCGGTTCATGTCCCTCCAGAGGAAGCGGAGGAAGGGCTGATCCTCAGACAGGAGGCGGACCTGATGGAACATGCCCTTAATGTCGCTGCTCACCGCAGTGGGATATTGCCTGAAACGGAGCAGGACACCGAGGAGACTGGAACCTAAGGTTGGCCCTGGAAGTAGATGTTCATTAAGGCTGGTGTTTTGAAAGGTGAATGAGCAGTTGAAGACGATGCGGTCCTTGCCATTGTGATGGACCATGTGATGTGGGATATACCATGATTGCCTGCTCTGGTCTTCAGGTGATGTGAGCTTCTTGATGTAACCCGAATCCACCAGTTTATTGATCTCTTGGCTGTATGAGGCAGCCTTGGCTGGGTCTTTGGCAAGACGACTCTCTGTGCCGCGTAGGTGACTCAGGACAGCTTCCTTTGGGGCACTGAGAGGAGGAAGACCTTCCTTCCAGAGCAGTGGGGTGGCGTATCTCTGCACGTTATCGATGTCAACTCTGACTGTCTTCTCCTCCAGCAGCTTGATGGCCGCCTTATCCTGTTTTGACCTGGTGATGAGCTTTTCATTCCGATAGGGAAGAATGTCCATCTCCCATAATCTGGACACGTGACTGAGAAGGTCAGTAGAGGAAGTGGGGGTGCTAATAAGGAGACACTGGGGGGTGGAGGTCTGGTGCAGCAGGACTTTGGCAGGACCTTGCAGAGTCCAGCCGAGACGAGTTTTCAATGCTGCGGGGCCCCCTGGTGGACCTAGGTGCACAGGCTCAACTGGAGAGAGAAGATGGGGGTAGTCTGAACCAATGAGGAGAAGTGGCTGCGCTTGGCTGATTGAATGTAGCGGGAGGCCTCTCAGATGACGATACGTTTTCTGCAGGGCCTCGACAGGATGAGAATGCTTGGAAAGGCCAAGCCCTACCGAAGTGAAAGCTTCGTGGATTCGAAATTGTTTCTGAGGATGGGCAGGTGATGATATGGAGAATGACACTGACTTTCCTGAAACAGTCTTCACCTCTTGACGGATCGTTGACGGAGTGCCAAATCCTCACTCTGTCCCTTGAGATGTAGCTTTTGAGCGGCATTTTGAAGCAGGATGGTGCATTCAGAGCCATCATCGAGGATGGCGTAAGTTTCTAGTCTGTGTTTTCCATTGTGGAGAAGAACTTTGACCATCTTCAGCAATACACAGCTACTCCTGAGGTCTGGATCGAGGTAGTAAGTAGCTGGTTGTCCAGTCGCTGCGGTCGGATGGGCTGATTTGGTTGCGGGAGTGTTGACCCCATGCAGTATGTCAAGGTGTGTCTGATTACACTGCTGGCACTTAGCCTTGAGATAGCATTGAGCAGCAAGGTGATTTCTGCCACATCTCCAGCAGCGCATGCCAGTTTTGATCCATGACGCTCTCTGATCAGTGGAAAACTTCTTAAACTATGGACACTGATTGAAGTAATGTTGAATGTCGTCACAAAAGGGGCAATACTTCTTAGGTTTCTCAAGTTTAGTGCTGACGTGAGGTCGAACTTGTGACGAAGACTCAGGTGACTTAGGAGAAGGATCTGAGCCAAGCAAAACGGTTGTAGGGCGTGCACTGGACTTCTGCAACTTGGGCTTGAAGCCCTTCTGGTGTTCGTCTCGTGAAGACCGTGAATGGTAAGGTTGATAGTCCTCATCTTGAACACGGACCTCGTATTCAAGCCAATTAGAGAAGTGCACCAAAGTAGGTATTGGAGTGCGGATGGGGTCTATGTAACGCTTTAATTGTGCTCTGAGTTCATGCGGCAACTTGGACAGAAGTCGTGAAGTGTGTGACCCGCAATCCAGCTCAGCTTTGCCCTCCTTGCCTAGTTGATCTAACATACCGACCAGAGCTCTGACTTTGAGGCCGAAGAGGCGAAAACTTTGACTGTCCCCACTCCTGATTGGAGGCTCGGCCAGGACTTCATTGATGCGCTGCAGGGCTAGTTTGTGAGGTTGCCCATACATTTCAGTCAGTGAGGCCATTGTCTTCGAGTAGGGAGTTGGACTATTACTGTAGGAGTCTGCAATAAGGAGCGCGTCTTCGAACTTAAGGTGATCAACTAGTATTTGGTATTTGAACCGCTCAGTTGCATCTCTGGGCAAGAGGTTGTCAAGCGCTATCTTGAGGCGGGCATATTGACGAGGATCATCATGTGTGAAACATGGAATGTCCGGCTTTGGCCCTCTGTATGTCGCCTCCAAAGAGTATGTATTGTAAGGGAGAGTATACGGCTCTACATACGCTGGAGTGGACTGAATCCCTGCCTCATATGAAGGTAAATATGACACTGGAGTCGGCGGAGGGGGTAGCGGCACGTCAGCTGGAGGTGGAGGAGGTAGAGGCTCGCTCCAGAGAGGAATTGGTACAGTGTCGGGCCAGGGCGGAAGATCATCCACTACTGCTTGAAGATTGCGATTAGGAGTGGATGTTCTCTCAGGAAGTTGACAAGGGATATATGAGGTGGAGCTGTCCTCAAACTGACTAGAATGCCTTGGATCGAGATGTTGAGGCTGAGGCGCTGATCTCAGGGATAGAGAATTGAAGAGGCTTTGCATATCTCGCCTGAGCTGGTTATTCTCCTCTTTCATTTCCTGCAAAGCTGACATGACTGCTTCGGAGCTGAGGTTCTGAGGCACATGTCCAACTGGATCTTGAGTGATGACTGGAGCAGGAGGTTGAAACGCTGCTCCCTCGTTGGAGTGGCCATGGAGTGTGAGAGAAGAAAGACGACGTGGCGGGATATTCACCAGGAAGTCATCGAGATAGCGAGGCCGACGGATATCACGGCGCGGACGAGTGTGATCCTTAGGTCGCTGGTTCGAATCCGGCTCGAAGGACCATATAAAGGAGGTGTCGGGAAGGAGACCCAAACTTGTGACCTCTGAGAAGGACTGTACTTAGGGTTGATACAAAATCCTCAATCTCCCCAGGTTGTCCGGTCAGAACAATAATGAGGACGACTTTTACACTCTCATGCCACTCTTTAATGAAACAGTTTGATATAGATGGGAGTTTTGTTCATGGTTTCTAAAACAAACAAAAAATGGACTCATGAATAATCATTATTCATACACAATTGTAACAACTAATGCAATTATATTATGAAAGAAGATTTCGAAATCACTACAATGAATATAATATAACAATAAACATTATGTCTCAAAAGTGCAAAATACTATACAACTGGTACAAATGGCAAATACAGTAATGTATTGAATTGTACAGACATAAATTATTAAACTGCCTGGATGGCTGAAAACCACCAAAAGGAATAAACTCAGTCCTATAACATTTGGCCGAGAAGGGGTTAAATCGCGCCACATCCGAAAACATGCAGAGAGCGCATGCTGGTTTCGCGTGATCAAAGTTAAAGTCTGCGATGCGCACAGCCAAAATAAAACACGGTGAAATCGCTCTACACACCATCAAAGATATGGGAAAGTGAAACTATCATGTAGTCTAAATTTGGTTATTTAGCTCCAAGAATGCATACATCAATAGGCAAAGTAAAGTGCAAGCAATAGTACACATACTACATTAATCTAAGCAAGGAACAGACAACAATATTTACATAGACTCACATTCTCATGGACGTATGAAGCAGAACTGAAGAATAGAGATATAGATATTTCCCTCTAGATACCGGATCGGAGATGGAGCGAGTGTCTCCGATGAAAGTTACGTGCATACTGACAACAGTCAGGGGGTTACGCTAGTGGAGACTGTCTGATTGGTGGAGAAAACAAAGGGGATTGCTGATTGGCCTAACTGTTGCTGGGCACGTGAAAAGTGGAAAGTGACACTACAGTAAACTAGATAATAATAATAACTTATTCTAACACAAACACAGGATAAAGTCAGAACCTTATTAACAAGTGTATTTTACAAAGGTTATAGATGATTATATTACGTTATTAATAGTGTTTTTTTTACAGTAAGTTTCATTTGAGTCAGAAGTATGTGGTAATTCTTTATTAATTACTAATGGGTTCCCTATATTTTCACTTTAGAATACTGTTTCAGGTTATAAGTAATTCCTGAAGAATTATCTAATAATTCTTTATTAATTACTAATAAGTTCCCTATATTTTCACTTTAGAATACCGTTTCAGGTTATAAGTAGCCTAATTCCTGGATAGTTATTTGATAATTATGTATTAATTACTAATGGGTTCCCTGTATTTTCACTTTAGAATACTGTTCCAGGTTATAAATAATTCCTGAAGAATTATCTAATAATTCTTTATTAATTACTAATAAGTTCCCTATATTCAGTTCCCCTCAGTTGTTGCCTCGAATACATGAATTTACTCAATGGCATTCTATGCTGAGGAAAACAGACACACACAGTACTGTATATAAAATATAAAAATTAATCTGAGGATAGTTTTGTATGACTGTTCTTTAGTTACTTCTTAGTTATTTTTTTTAACCTTAATTAGTAGATAATTAGTAGTAGTTCTTCAGGAGGTATATGACAGAATTCATTAGTTATTGATTAACTAACTGTAACTTAACACAATCATAAAATTCTATTACATACTGATTAGTTAACACATCTTCCTTAGTAGTTAACAGCAGTGAAGAAGTAGTTAAAGGGTTAGTTCACCCAAAAATGAAAATTAAGTCATTAATTACTCACCCCCATGCTGTACCAACCCCGTAAGACCTTCGTTCATCTTCGGAACACAAATGAAGATATTTTTGATTAAATCTGAGAGCTGGATCACTGCTACATAGGCTGCCTAAGGGTCTGAAACTTGACGGTCCAGAAAGTCATTAAAGAAAATGTTTAAATATTCCATATGCCTACAGTGGCTCAATTATAAGTTTATCAAGCGACGAGAATACTTTTTGTGCGGAAAAACAAACAAAAATAACGACTTTATTCGACTATTCCTTTTCTTCCTTGTGGGCCTGAAACGAGACTTCAAGAGATTTCCACGACGCATGCGCGAGAACTGTGATGAGGACGTTCTTCTTCGACTCCTTCTTGTTACCTGCTGCTCACCGCTTAGAAGTATTACCGCCACCTACAGTATAAGATGACGTGTTGGAAGTGCAAAACTTTCTGTTTACAAGCAGAGGAAGACGCGCGCTGTACATACGCTTTTCAATTCGACACTTAATGTGCTGTAGGTCTCGCTATATTATATGCAATGGTTAAAAAGTGTGCATTTCCAGGATGTCCGAATCGTGAGAAACCAACCAGAGTACGTAAAAGTGCTTCAATGTTGCAAAATGAACGGCTTACCTTTTTCAATCTCCCATTTAATGATCTTGAGCGACTGAAGCTATGGCTGCTGGCTATTCAGCGGGATGTTAATTTACCACTGAAAGTCGTCAAACATATGAGGTTGTGCAGTGAACATTTTACACCTGACGACTTCAAGCCAGTTGAAAAAAACAGTCGACGATTACTGAAATCAACTGCTGTGGTTGGTTATACAGAACAACAATGGTTATACAGAACAACAATGTAAGTGTAAGCGGCATGTGGTGTTTGTTAAAATAACAATAACTTAACTTTATATTAGTTATGTTAAGTTTGTTTACACGTATATATATAGCTTCAGTCGCTCAAGATCATTAAATAGAATTTCCTACTAGTTCTTCAATAATTCCTTATTAGTTATGCAGTAAGTAAGATACAGTATTCTAAAGTGTTACCCAGAATTGTTATTTAAACAAAAAAATTTAAAAGACCAAGATATAGTGTTTATCGCCATTCAGCCATCAAAAACAGAGATATGATTTTTTTTGGCCATATCAGCCAGCCCTATTAAAGCATAATACCCTGATTTAGTGAAGCAAAGCTAATGTGCTTTAAATAAGTTCATTTTCACTCACTCACTTAGCCTACCTGCTCACCCAGATCATGTCTGTGCAAAAACAGCCAAGGAAGTGCTATCCGACAGCACGCTTCACTCCATAAGACCGGACCCCATCTCTAGGCCTCCTTTCAGCTGCCTGCCTAAAAAACTTCTAATTACAACCACTGGTAACCACTTCACCGGCTACATATGTTTGAGTGGAAAATGTCAAATGGTGACGGAAAACGCATATTTTGGAGTGAAGAAAAATTCAATAGTCTGAAAAGTCCATGGAAAATCTGTCCATGGGAAAACTCGGCAATGAGGATGCACAATGCTAGAGCCTCATGTAAACAGGTTTGCTGTGTTCGTTTAATCAATGACACTTGCAAATATGCAAATAAGAACGTTAATCTGGGTCTAGAAATGTACAGTGTGAAACGTCAGTGTATGGATATCTATGAATTAATTGTTAACTCTGGGTAAATTATGGGGAGTGTGAAAATGTAAGTGATAACCTATAGGCTACGCAGGTGTCGAACTCATCCGCGGTTGAGTAGAAATCTGAGAACACGGCTGACATTTGAGTGAGACGGAGCGTAAAAACACGGAAAATGAAGCCTTTAGAAGTGTGAAAAGCCCTATTAATGAGGTAGTAGAGAAATGAGAAGTGATTGGTTAACTACTCATTGATAAAAATAAAAAGAAAACATTATAATAATCATTAATCACCTTAAACTATGTTAACAGCTATAAGAGAGGGACTGAGAAAAAACCCTTTCAGTACGCCACCGCCATCAATGTGCCGAAGGATCAGTGTCAACAGAACTTCAATCTGAACACCTTCCTGAAAAAGGAGAATGCTGCGAATGTGAAAAAGGATATTAATGATGCAAAAAAAGCACTTTACCAGGGTTCAGAGCTCATCGCTGCAGGAACTAAAAAGGATGTTGATGAACAGAAATTCAAAATGCATTCAGAGTTTCTCCTGCTGAATCCTCCTAATAACTCACCCATGAGCAATCTTTTGAATAAAAGAAAAGAAGACGGCTGCTCTGTTTTCTACACCTTTAATTCTCCCTGTGTTAAAACATGTCTGAATCCGACAGGCAGTCACAACATTATAGATGCTCTTGAGAACTGGAGTAACCATCCTGGAATTAAAGCTTTTGTCTTCAAGAATTTCTGGAGGTTTGACACTGACAAAGATCTTCAGGATGATTTTAAGCAGATTGTGGCTCATGTTCCTCTCTTCCGCTGTGTGAGTGAGAATGAGTGTTACGCATGTAATGGGGAAGGAGACACTCCCATAGACGAGCACTGTCTGCCTCCTCCTTCAAAAAATACCAATATTGAACTGTAACATTATAGGTCTATATTAAGATTTACTATCTTTTGTTTTAAAATTCAATATGCATTTAGATTAATGGGTAAAATCCATTTAAAAATAATCTTGATCTTTTTTTGCAAAAATTATATTAGGCTCTATTGCGTTAGAAAATAACATACCTCCTTAACCAAACCGATATCGTCAACGGCATACAAAAACCTGTTTGCTGAAGCAACTGTGACATTTTACCTGGTTTTTACAGGCTAATGAATTTAAGTCTCGCACAGACACAGAAAATAGTCTTTCTTTCCAAACCAGAATATGGCCTCATTTGATGAACAAATTAGGTTAAATATGTCAAGAGGGATACCATCGGGTAGATGTTATGGGTTGGTTGGTTAGGTTAGAATTGAATAAGTGCTATAAAATAGTTTAAACTACTAAAAGAAAGCAAAGAAAAAAAACACACAAAAAAAAACACAGGGTTCTAGAAAGGCAGGTTCTCTTAAACTGCAGCCTCTGGTATTGCAGAAATTCCCTACTTGTAATTGGTTTTAACTTACGCCTTTTGAAAGCACTTCAACCAAAGTTACACAGTGCACCTTTAACAAACTCACAACCACAGAGGAAGTCTCGGCTCTGTCTTGTGCGACAGCTTGTAAAGGAGAAGGAAACATTCCCATAGATCAGGACTGTCTGCCTCCAACTACCTCATGAATTAACATGAGTTACATTACACTTTCCTAAACAGGTTAAGCTTGAAATGAGTCTACTAGTAATGAGTAATGATTTAGTCCAGCAGGTCGCAGTAATGGATTGATGTACACATATTTCACTCTTACAGAGATCTAATCGGGTTAGAAAACCACCTGTTCCTGTGTAGACTTAAAAAAAGAAAGAAAGAAAAGGAAAAAAATAATAATAATAATTGTATGCTTTGAATTGTAAAATGGACTGTTAATTGATTGCTGGTTTTGTCATTGGGCTGGTGTGAATTGTTGTTAATTATGTGATGTTAATGATCTAAAATTGTTTTTTACATCAGAGATGTAATGAGTCTAATAGTAATGATTGTATGAGTTAAATGCATTTGTTAAGGAATGGTGTAGAGGCCCTTCAGCTTCGAAGAAAATAGGCAGAGAGTTTTTGACGGGTGCCTTCGATTTATTTTAATCAGATGCAATAAACTTCATTGCTAAAGTATTCATTGTCTCAAATCTTTGTTACAAATGCTCTCCATGCATCACAACACTGTTTACACATTGATTGACTTCATAGCACTATAACAATCACATCACAGCACCATGGCAACGTAAAACTACAAAGAAAACATAACAAAGAAACTAAATAAAATAAATATCAAGGGAAAATAAAGTCAAACAACATTCACAATATAAACAGACATTCACTACACATTTAACATTGTTCAAATGAATCAACAAAGATGTAGGCCTAAAACAAACTTAACATAGGCCTACCTCGCTCTGTTATAGCCAAAGGAATAGCCAAGTTTAGTCTGCTTGTTAGCTCGAGAACAAAAGTGAACGAATCGGTTACCTAACGTAACCTCGGTTCTCTCTAGAAGAGGGAACGAGTATTGCGTAAGCTAGCTTACGCTACGGGAAAGATTCATCTTTGCTGAGATATTGAAGCCAAAAAATTATTTCATAATTTGTATCCATACACAACGCAGTTCCTCTGCGGCAGACCTAGAGCGGGCTAGCTAGCAGCTCATTGGTTCGCTCAGAGAGAACTGCTTAAGCCTATGGGAGAGCGGGGCTGAACCCGCTTCCAATGAGAGGCGCCCGCGCGCTCATTGCGTCATGGCCCGCCAGAATGGGCGTGGCCATGGTGTATATAACAGTCTCTCCCAGGCTTATATGTTGATTTATTTCAGCGTGAAGCGAAACGCTAGTAGCGCAAGCACGGCAGGGAACGCAATACTCGTTCCCTCTTCTAGAGAGAACCGAGGTTACGTTAGGTAACCGATTCGTTCTCTTACGAGAGGTTCTCTCGTATTGCGTAAGCTAGCTTACGCTACGGGAACACCTGGTCAACGCCGTGCGCGCTATGAAAACACACATGAAATCCCAGGGATCTACCGGGGGATATGTAACGTGGAGTGAATGTACTATGAGGCCGGCAGAGCGGGCACATGAAAAGTACACATAAGCATGTATAGGGCCAGCAGAGCGGGCACATGAAGTGTAAAAGCATTTAAGGAGAGCACAAGGGGCGAACCGGTTGTGAGGGACTCTCAGAAATGCAGCTTCTTAGAGAGCTGGTCATTAGACAGCTAGTAATTTTGCCTGCAAGGCGGGGACTTCCAAGTTGTAAAATCTGACAAAAGTGGACGGGGAGGCCCATCCCGCGGCCACACAGATGTCATGAATGGAAATTCCACAGGACCATGCCCACGATGAGGCCATGCCTCTAGTGGAGTGCGCCCTGATGCCCAGAGGGCATGGCAGGCATTTAGATGCGTAAGCAGAGGCAATCGCGTCCACTATCCATCTAGACAGTGTCTGTTTGGAGGCAGCCATACCTTTGGTGCGCCCCCCAAACGACACGAAAAGCTGCTCAGCGCGTCTGAACGCGGCAGCGCGCGTCGTGTACAACCTCAGCGCCCGCACCGGGCAGAGGAGATTGGCGTCGCGCTCGCTATCGGATGCAGGCAGAGCCGATAGGGAGATAATCTGCGCCCTGAACGGGGTACCAATCGCTTTTGGGACATAGCCATGCCTAGGTTTGAGAATGACAACCGAGTCATTCGGCCCAAACTCAAGACACGCGGCGCTGGATGAGAGCGCGTGAAGGTCCCCTACGCGTTTTACTGAGGACAGAGCTATCAGAAAAACGGTTTTGAGCGAGAGGTATTTTAGGTCCACAGACTCGAGCGGTTCGAACGGGGGTGCTTTCATAGCTTCGAGGACTATGGAAAGATCCCAAATAGGAACCGACGGGGGCCGCGGAGGGTTCATCCTCTTAGCTCCCCTGAGGAAGCGGATGACTAACTCGTCTTTGCCCAGGGACTGAGCGCGTCGGGGTTCAGCGAACGCTGCGACGGCTGCCACGTAAACCTTGAGAGTGGAGGGGGACCTGCCCTTGTCCAGCATCTCATGAAGGAACATTAGCAAAGACGGCACCTCGCATGACCGTGGGTCCAGCTGTTTTACGGTGCACCATTTTGAGAACACAGACCATTTAGACGCATAGAGCCTTCTCGTGGAAGGTGCTCTAGCCTGTATGATAGTGTTTCTTACTCCCTCTGGCAAATCGACGAATAGTCGTTGATCACCCATGCATGTAGCGCCCAGCGCTGAGGATGGGGGTGCCAGATCGTGCCGCGAGCTTGAGAGAGGAGATCTGCTCTGACTGGGATGGGCCACGGGGCTGTCTGTGACAGCTGCGTGAGCTCCGGAACCCAATTCTGACTCTCCCAATGCGGGGCTATGAGGAGCACCGAGTGGCGTGTGTCCCTGATCCTCTGAATTACCTGTGGTAACAGAGCGATCGGAGGGAATGCATAGAGCGGGCGGCGAGGCCATTCCTGGGCTAGCGCGTCCTCGCTCCTCGAAAAGTATATTGGGCAGTGAGCGTTCTCTTCTGACGCGAAGAGGTCTACTTCTGCTCTGCCGAATAGCTGCCACAGTAGTTGGACCGTTTGTGCGTTCAGGGACCATTCTCCCGTGGAGATGAGGTCCCTGGACAGTATGTCTGGACCGTCGTTGAGATGGCCCGGCACATGCGTCGCTCTGAGCGAGAGCAGGCGGCTCTGAGACCAAACTAGAATGCGGTGTGTCAGTAGACAGAGATTTCTGGATCTGACACCGCCCTGACGGTTGAGATAGGAGACCACCGCCCTGTTGTCCGAACGGATCAGGACGTGGTGTCCCCGAATGAGCGAGAGAAAGCGCGAGAGCGCGTTCTCGACCGCAAGCATTTCCAGACAGTTTATGTGTAAAGGGCTTTCCTGAGTCGACCAGTGGCCGAAGGCCGGTGAGCCCTCGCAGACTGCACCCCAACCCGTGTTGGATGCATCTGTCGAGATGACTTTTCGGCAGGAAAAAGTCCCCATCGTGACGCCCTGGCGAAACCATTCTGCTACTGTCCATGGCTGCAGTGCCGTGAGACATGTCTGCGTAACCTTGATCAGCTGGCGGCCCGTGTTCCACGCGCGGTGGGGTACACGGCTGTTTAACCAGAGCTGAAGCGGGCGCATGTGCAGAAGGCCCAGCTGAAGTACAGCGGAGGCTGAGGCCATGTAACCCAGCATCCTCTGAAAAGCTTTCAGAGGAGTGCGGGCGTCCATCTGAAACGAGGAGGCTAGGCGCTGAACACTGCGCGCGCGCTGTGTAGACAGGCGAGCCAACATCGTGACCGAGTTCAAATCTATTCCTAGAAAGGAAATCGATTGACTGGGGAGAAGGGAGCTCTTTGACCAGTTGACAGAGAGACCAAGCGCTTCCAGATGGTTGAGGAGAACTGCGCGGTGCGACAGAAGCTCCGTTTCTGATTGGGCCAAAATCAGCCAGTCGTCCAGATAATTCAGAATGCGCAGCCCCTGACTTCGCAGGGGGGCGAGCGCCGCGTCCATGCACTTCGTGAATGTACGGGGCGCCAGAGATAAGCCGAACGGGAGAACGGCATATTGATAAACATGACCCTCGAAGGCGAAACGTAAGAATGGCCTGTGACGGGGATTTATCTGGATCTGAAAATAGGCGTCTTTCAGGTCTAGAGAGATGAACCAGTCCCCCTGGCGCACCTGCGCGAGGAGTTTCCTGGTAGTGAGCATCTTGAACGGTCTCTTCATGAGCGCTTTATTCAAGGACCTGAGATCTAAAATCGGTCTGAGGCCGCCGTCTTTCTTGGGAACCAGAAAATAACGGCCGTAAAACCCCGACTCGGTCATAGATGGCGGGACTCTCTCTATAGCGCCCTTTTGCAACAGCGTCGCAATTTCTGAGCGGAGCGTGCCGGCGGCCAGCGGGCTGACAGTAGATTCGAGCTGCGCGCGTGCACGAGGCGGGCGGCGGCGAAAACTGCAGCAGATAGCCGTTCTTTATAATGCTTAACACCCACGGGGAGATGCCTGGAATGGCTTCCCACGCTTTGAAGCATGCGGCTAGTGGCCGAAAGGCTATATTGCCCTGATTGCTGCACATAGCGGGCTGGACACAGTGTGTGGGCGCGCTTTGAATGTGTGTGGCAATGGGACTTGCACTCAGAGAGGAGTCTATGGGCCGTGTAACAGAGCGAGCAGAGAGGGGACACGCGCACGGGCTCGTGGGCGTGTTTATGTTCTCTGAAACTAGAGCGGGCTCTGCCCGTTTCATGTGATGGGGCTCTGATAGAGACACGGGATATGTTATGCTTGTGTGTATCGGTGAGCACATGATTGTGGGCACTTTTTGTACACAACTGGCAAGATTTCTCTTTTTGAGATTTCTCTGGGTAGCCGCAAAAACAGCCTTTTGTTGCTCGCAAGCGGGCTGGGACACCGGCTTGTTTGTGGCGGTCAACACTACAGCAGTCGGCGAAATAATGGGGACTGGCAGAGGGCGAAGCTTTGACGGCGGTCCGGCCGCAGCGGGAGATTTTTCTACCCGTGAGGCTTCTATGCTCTTTTTGAGATATCTCTGGGTTGTTTCACTGGGACGCGGTGAAAACGGCGTTTGTGCACATGCAAGCGGGAAAGAGACCGGCTTGTTGATGGCGGTGTACACTGCTGCAGTAGCCGTGTGAACGGGGACTGACAGAGGGCGAAACCTTGATGGCGGTTCAGCCATGGTGAGAAATAGCCGTCCTTTTCTCAGCTGAGGCTGGTCACGTGAGTGGCCTGCAGCGGGATATATATATAGCCTGAAATCGGCTGCACTTGTGACGCGCGTCGCGTGCAAGTGCGTGTTAGAAACGTGAGCGCTGCAAGCGGGCACGAGACTATTTTTAGCCTGCAGAGACTGGACTTGTGACGGCCTATAAAATTATCTGCGAGAGCCGGAATCGAACGCGGGTCTCTGGCGCGAAAAGCTTTGTGATACACCACTCACAGGGGTAATGACACAAGCACAGTAGCGCGAGCAGATAAGAGGGCGTGATAGCAGTAACAGGTTCGGCCTCAGCGGAACTAACACACTATAACCCATTTGCCCAGCTTTATGCTCGGAAATGAGAACGTTTCTCATGAGCGCGGGAGAGCGCGGCCGCTTTCTGTCACGTAAGAGAGCTGGGCGCGAGCTCAGAGCTGCATAAAGATTATCTGCGAGAGCCGGAATCGAACACGGATCTCTGGCGCGAAAAGCTTTGTGTTCCACCACTGAGCCAGGGGTAAAGACACAAACATAACAGCGCGAGCAGATAAGAGGGCGTGATAGCAGAAACAGGTTCGGCCTCAGCGGAACTGATACACTATAGACCCTTTATATAGCGTTATATGCAGGCGGGAGAGCGCGGCCGCTTTCTGTAACGTAAGAAAGCTAGCCGAGAGCTCAGAGCTGCATAACAAATTATCTGCGAGAACCGGAATCGAACACGGGTCTCTGGCGCGAAAGGCTTTGTGCTTCACCACTGATCTAGGGGGAAGACACAGGCTTAATAGCGCGAGCAGATAAGAGGGTGTGATAGCAGTGACTAGTTCGGCCTCGACGGAACTTAACGCACTATAAACCCACTTACCGGTGACGGCCGGGCTAGCTCTCTTGTAAAGTAAAGAAAGCTAGCCGCGGTTGGCACAGCTGTACGCGGCTCGTCCCCCATTCAGCGCTCGTAGGCGGTGAGAGGGGGAGGCGGCGTAACGCTTCGAGTCGAGCCCGCAGGGTCAACAACAGAAGCCCAATCGCAGAGGAAACATCCGCCGTTGGCGAGAGAAAGCTCTGCGTGTCCCAGTCCCAGGCAGAGAGCGCAGAAGAAGGCGGGCTCTGGCGCTGAGAGGGACGCGGCATGAGCCGCAGGTGTGCGAGGCATCTTAAAAAAGACGCTCGCTGCTCTTTTAGATACACACACACACAATACAAGACGATTTTTGGTAAGGATATGAATCCGTCGGATGGCTTAGCTTGCAGGACGGCTGAAGGTGGCGAAGACGGCCGGCTTCCTCAGACTCCTAGATGCTCGCTAGAAGGTGCCTTTTCCACGACGGCGGCTTTTCTCAGGACAGCAGAAGCGTGTAGCTCGCTGAAGATGAAATGAATCAACATATAAGCCTGGGAGAGACTGTTATATACACCATGGCCACGCCCATTCTGGCGGGCCATGACGCAATGAGCGCGCGGGCGCCTCTCATTGGAAGCGGGTTCAGCCCCGCTCTCCCATAGGCTTAAGCAGTTCTCTCTGAGCGAACCAATGAGCTGCTAGCTAGCCCGCTCTAGGTCTGCCGCAGAGGAACTGCGTTGTGTATGGATACAAATTATGAAATAATTTTTTGGCTTCAATATCTCAGCAAAGATGAATCTTTCCCGTAGCGTAAGCTAGCCTACGCAATACGAGAGAACCTCTTGTAAGAGAACTACTCTAGCTCGGTTTCCTTTCCCTTATATCCAATGTTTATATCGCCATTAAGTGGTGACGCCAAGCAAAACGAATGAAAGGGAAAGGCCATTACAAATGGTGTGGTAATTTAAATACAGGTCCTTCTAAAAAAATTAGCATATTGTGATAAAGTTCATTATTTTCCATAATGTAATGATAAAAATTAAACTTTCATATATTTTAGATTCATTGCACACCAACTGAAATATTTCAGGTCTTTTATTGTTTTAATACTGATGATTTTGGCATACAGCTCATGAAAACCCAAAATTCCTGTCTCAAAAAATGAGCATATCATGAAAAGGGTCTCTAAACGATCTATTAACCTAATCATCTGAATCAACTAATTAACTCTAAACACCTGCAAAAGATTCCTGAGGCTTTTAAAAACTCCCAGCCTGTTTCATTACTCAAAACCGCAATCATGGGTAAGACTGCCGACCTGACTGCTGTCCAGAAGGCCATCATGGACACCCTCAAGCAAGAGGGTATAAGACAGAAAGAAATTTCTGAACAAATAGGCTGTTCCCAGAGTGCTGTATGAAGCCTCGTGAAGCAATGAGGCTTTCCCCTGACTGGTCCGGGAAAAGATTCAAAGCTTCGAGAGTGTCGAGAACAGCGCCATCTGGTGCTTATTTAACATAAAGCAGCCAGAAGCCTGTGTTAAAAGCTCTTTCAGATGAAGCAACCACAACACACACTCCATAATTTCAATGTTATGTGTACA